>SZWC01000764.1:141518-157538 GCA_023375785.1 Penium margaritaceum | reverse complement strand
AAACTGCCACCTCCACAAGGCAAAGCCTGTCCCATCAAACTTAAGGACAGCGCGGCTGCTCTCTTGCTCGCTGGTTGCCATGTCTTGCTGTTGGAAGCGTGAAATCAAGCTGGCTTTGAACCCCTTAGAGGCGTGGGCCCATAACCCTTTGTTGGCCTGAGGGTGAATGTGTACCCTGGAGGGTCCCTAGCAGTGGCTGCTTCACACCACCAACTGTTTTTGGAGAGACTGAAACTGTGGAGGCAACTGGTTTCAAGGATGGCAGAAAACTGGTCATAGAGTGAGGCAATAGTTTTGGCCTCAATTGACTGGGAATGTACACTTGATCAAGGCCCACAAGAAGTGGCATTTTATAGCCACTGATATAAGCTTTCCAGAACACCAAAGCATGCCAGATTTGAAGCTTCGTAGCAGATTCTATGGCTTCTAGAGTGTCTATTGGTAGGCTGTCCTTTTCCCACCTAGGAAGGCATCCCTTCCTTCCTCTAGAAGCTTCTGCCCCTTCCTAGATTCCTCAGCTTTCTTCTAGTAGGAGGGAAGGTGTCCAGAATACCAAGACACCTCTAGATGCCTTGTAGGACAAGTCACCCCTTCTAGAAGGTGTGCCACCTTCTTGGACCCTCCCCTGGCCTTCTAGAAACTTAAAGAGGAACTCTAGAGGTTGAGCTAGCTTCCTGGCATCTGTTTTCCACCTCCCTTGAGGCAGGGCAGAATTTCATCTTGTGGGATTCAAACCCGGGCCCCTGCCTCTAGAGGTGGACACCATTAACCACTAAGCTACTAAGGCTTGTCTTTTTGGTGTTCCTTTTTGGAGTCACTCCTGCCATGGTGAGGAGCATCACTCCAACACAGCGCATGCGAGAAAAGTCATCCGTGAGACAGAGGATATACCAACCAACACCTCAAGAGCATCATGGGAAAGAGGTCCCATGACATCAGCGTGCAAGAGATCAAGCGGGTGAGACGTGCGGGACTCAGACGTGGAAAACAAGGAGCGATGCATTTTGCCTTGAGCACAATCAAGGCAGTCAGCAGGGCAAGGGGCAGAGAACGTGTTCGCATCAAGACCATGAGAGGGCGTGTCCCGCAGCAGACTGTAAATAGCAGCAGTGTGGACATGACAAAGGCGGCGATGAAGCAACTATGCATGTGCTAGAGCGAGAGAGCGGGCCACGTGGACAAGAGCGGTCGAGGAGGGATGAGGTGCAAACGAGGGTACACGAAACAAGCGGTCACAACGAGTGCCACGCAGCAGAGCACGACCAGTGGTGCGATGCAACACAGATGCAATGCCACGGCTGGAGGAGAAGTCCATGCCCTGGTCATCAAGTGTTGTGACAGATAGCAGACTGAGCTCAAGAGCGGACACGTACAGAACGTCAGGGAGGAAGAGTTCCCCCCCAGGGCCAACAAAGCGGACATCCCCAACACCTTGGACAGGGAGAACCTGGCCAGAGCCAGTGCAAAAAAAGCAAACAGAGCCAACAGGACCCAGAGAAACGAATGAAGAACAACAAGAGGTCATGCGGTGGGTGGCCCCTGAATCAAGAATCCAAATGCTACCCGTCATGCGGACAGACGCAGGGTCACGATTCACGGCAGCAATGGCAGAACGAGGAGAAAGGTGTTGGCCACAGGCGGCAAGACAGCGAGGAAGATTGTACAACTACCATTGTTCAATCCACGGAACATCGACCGGGGAACAACCCTGAACATGACCCGGGGGCGGCCCACGAAGAGACGAATCAACGACACACGCACGCCCCCCCTCAACCGGACGCACACTCTCACCTCCCTGATCATGGAGGTGACGTTGGTGAACGGCATGGGAGAGTGCAGAGTCCAGCTGGCGGTCGTCCTCAGATGGCCCGGTGATGAGGACACCGGATGAAGGACGCTGGGGGCTGGGGGTGGAAGACGCACACGGTGGAGGGGTGTAGAAGCCAGAGGGAGGTCCGAAGTAGACAGGGCCGCCAAACCCCGGGGACCAACCCCAGGGGGCGGGCAAAAGCGGTGAGGGGAGAGTAGTGCTGTAGGCAGCAGCTGCAAACGAGGAGGAGGAAGAGCGTGTAGAGCCACCACCGGACCCTGTGGAGGTGGAGGAGCGTGCGGAGCCGCCACCAGACCCCGAGGAGCGTGCCCAGTGTGCACGCATGGCCGAGGCAAGGCGAGCATCGTCAGGTGGGGCAGGACACCTGGGTGCCGCATGACCGGTGGCACAGCAGTTCCAGCACGTAACAGTGCTAGTGGAGGAAGCGGGGAATGCGGTTCCATCAAAACCGCGACCCTTGCCACCCCTTCCCTGGCCACCACCGCCAGAGACACCCCCACGGCCTTTACCTTTACCCCCCCCCCACCTCGACCACCCCCTTGTGCTGCAAGAGATGCGGCAGTAGTGATAGAGGTGGTGGTGGAGGATGAACCAGAGGTAGAGGTGGTGGAGGAAGAAGGGAGTACGGTGGTTGCTGCTGCAACGGCAGGGAGATGAATGCGTTTGTTTTGCAATGAGCTCCACCACTCGGTCAGACGTTGGGACGTAAACTCCCACAATGCACCAATGCCAGGGGGTGCGTCAGCCAGAACAGGGATGGCAGCCAGACGCTCAAGCTCTGTGGCCTTCACCTTGCGGAAGATGTCACTGAGCTCCGCGATGAGACCGTTGACAATGGAGAGAACAGCTGGGAGCTGACCAGGGACGGCCTTGCCAAGTTCGCGCAGCAGTCGCAGACTGCGAGCCCAATACGCGTCAGCAGTCTCATCAGCACGCATGGAGAGCGTGTTGAACTGGACGGTGAGAACGCTCTGTGCGGCATGTCCACTGGCGGTCGTGTGCCGCTTGATCAGTGCGTAAGCACCAACCGGGTCAGTGGGAGTGCGACGTGCAGTGTCATCATTGTAAGACCCGATCTCATCAGTGAGATTGTCGGGTCCGGCGTAAATGAGGGCACGGACAGCACGTGCAGACTTAGACTCGACTGGCACAAAGGGTGGAGCAGCTGAGGGATTGGGTTCATGATAGTATTCCCAGAGCTGCTCCCCCTGCGTCCAGGCACTGAAACGAACCTCCCAAGAGTGGAATGTGAGGTTGGAGGTGAAGTGGGGTGGAGTAGAGTCAAAGTCAGGCTTGCGCTGCACTGATGGGGCAAGTGCTTTGGTTGCAGCTGCGCTTGCGACAGCGGCGACTGCAAGAGGGTCAGAGGAAGATGAGCCGGTAGCAACAGATGCGGAAGCCGGTGAGGTGGAGAATGCTACAGTAATGTTGGCAGACTGGGTGCTGCGTAGTGTGGGCTTGAGATGATTAAGAACCAAGTCAGCAATGTGGTTGGCGAAGGTCTCTTGGTCAGCCTGCTCAGCCCGCAGCTTCTCTTCAACAGCGCGCTGAGCAGTGAGAGCTGCCTGCAACGCATTACGCTCACGCTGAAGTTCAGCCTGCAGGGCCGTGCATTGGTCATCGTCAACTGGCATGTTGCCAGTGATGTGACTCTGCCAAGAAACTTTTGGCAGAGTTTCCCTTGCCCTAGTGGGCGTGGGAAGTGTGGGGTGAGGGCGTCGGAAGTTCGCTGCAAGGCAACAACCTGGACGCATAAACACGCCAATATAGGAAAGGCAGGATGGAAGAGAGAGACCAAGAGACACCAGGCTCACCAGGCACGGTGGTGTAGTGAGAACAGCGGTGGGAGAGCCGCAACAACTGAGGAGGAGATGGCTGCAACAGTAGCAGATGCGGAGACAATGAGGCGGGCTACTCCTGTCAGCGCTGCAACTGACAGTGTGGAGATGGCTGCAGTGGTCGAGATCAATAGCTGTATGTGACGAGTCACTGAAGATGAAGAGGAGGGTAGGGATGAAGCCTGTGCTGTGGAGGTGTGGATGGAGTCAACTGTATTGGAGAGCGTTGTGGCTGCTGCAGCTGCTGCTGATGCGACTGCGTCTGCTGTTGCGGTAATCTGAGTAACTACGTTGACACCAGTGGCTGCCAAAGGTCCCTGATCAACTGCAACCACAGTGTAAGTATCAATGGCTCTCCCAGCAGTTGTGCTGGCTCGTGCACGTGCGGCACGTGCAGTGGCTGCAAAAGTAGATGCCACAGCAACACTGGACACAAGGGCAGCCCGCAGAGCCGTCGGAATATCAGGAGGCGAAGAGGATGCTAACTCTGCAGCTGATGCGGCTGGAGATGCAAGACGATGCGAAGCAGGGGCCCCAGATGCTGCTGCCGCTGAGGGTGAACTGCGCAGTGAGGAGCAGCACGACGGCGTTGCTGGCGCGTCCTATGGGCAACGGGTGGGCTTACCGGTGAGTGAAGAGGTCTGTGATCATGTTGCGACACCGTAGCTGGTTCGTTCTCCGCCGTCGGAGAGTCATCGGCGGCTGACTGGCAGTGGGCTGCGTAGTCCCTTGCGTCTACCCACTCGTAGTAGTCGATGGGATCGTAGTCCTCACTGAGGAGATATCCTGGGCTGCTCCGACGGACCCTCGACCACACCTCCCTCTCCGCACACTCCTCGTAATACGCGAGCTCCTTGTCAATGCGGGCACGCTCCCACGCTGCCGTGGGTGACGTGGGGATAGGCTCGGTCTCAGGCGGAGACGCCAGTGCGCCGAATACTGGGCCGCCCGGGGGCTGCCCAAGGTGCTTAGAAGTGTGCGGGACAGGACTCAGCTGCTAAGGTTGGCGATGCTGCTGCAGCTCCAACCTTGAGCGGAGTAACGGCTACACGTGTGGAGCAAGGGGACGAGGGCAGGGAGAGGCCGATGCACGGGGAAGTTGAGTGCAATGGCCGAGGCACCACACAGAGTGCGGGTGCAACGGGTGGTGCCCTTGTGTCCGTCGTGTGTGTGGTGTCAGAAGCACGGCGGAAGAGGGGCGAACGATGGCTGAGAGAAGATGGTGCCGTAGGAATAGTGGCGCAAGAGGGCACAGCACCTCATAGAGTGAGGGTGCGGTGTGGTGTGTGCCACTGTTAAGAAGATGCACGCACGGCTCCCGGGAGAGTGGGGCAAGGTCCGGCTTCACCACGTGGCGGTCCCGTTGTGCGTGCGTAGGTCGAAGAAGCCAGGATAGAGCACACCGTGAGCCATGGGTGCGGAGTGAGCAACTGCAGAGAGCGGCGGCTGCTGTTGCGGCCTCAAGCTGTCGCAAACGCGGGGTTGTGGCTTGTACGGCATCACCCGCCACTTAGGAGTAGCCCAAAGAGAGTTCACGAGGTCTCAGGACTGTCGCGGCGAGGAGGGGTGGCACTCCGGCTCTGATACCAGTAGGTAGCTGAGATTGCTAAGCAAGCAAGCAAGGCACTGGGGAATCGCGGCTAGCCCACCAGACCCCGTCATCCCCGTCGCACCAAAAGGCACGGACATGGGATACACATGTCACAGAACATGAAAACACACACTGGAGGTCTCCCGAGGCACCGGAACAGTCAACCATATGCACGGGTCTCGACCGACGAAAAAATATCTAATATACCCCAAACACATCCAGATTCTACGGTGACACATTTGTACGTTGCCGCAGTTGCTAGGATAGGCAAGTAGGCTGGCATGAGAGTGAAGACATGGATCGGGTGGGCCAAGCTCACTCAGTGCAAGAGAGGTTAAAGACAATCAAACAAGTGATCGAGTAAGAAGCGAGCAAAGTGGTAAGTGCTGGTTGACCGGGCCACCCAGGCGAGGCTCTCAACGTGGGGCCCGGACGCGACCCAGGGATCGAACCCGACCCTGGAGCGCGAGTGCTCCAGGCAGTTTCTCACACGCCGGCACGAACTGGTTGTTGGTCCGGAGGGATCAGCAACCCGGCTCACTAGGCTGAAAACATGCAAAGGTGTGAGAAATCGCACACACCACAAATGTATGTGGTACATGCACTCCAATGAGGGTGTGCCCCATTCTAGAATGTAACAATGTGCAACATCACTACAATTTGGCTCTCCATAAGATTGGTCTTGGTGCTATTGCCACCACTTGAGGACTTGATGGTGTTGCCACAACTGTGTGCTCCATGTTGCACCACAGTTTTGCACCAGAGAGCTTTTAGTCTGAATCAATCACCTGCAGTGGTGATATGTGTGTGCTTGTGTAGAGTCAAGAGGCCACTTGCGTGTGTCGTCACAATCATAACCAACACTCCCCCGTGACCCACAGACGAACGTTGCACACACACATAGGACAAATGGTACATCACAAGACGACAAAGTGCACAGATCAACCAGGGGCATCATGTGAGAGTAGCAGGCCAACAGCATGCACAGCAGCCTTGAACATGCCACTCCTCAGAGCTTTGGTGAGAAAGCCCGCTCGTTACTGACGAGTATCGACCCAGACAACCTGAGCTTCTCCGGCAGCGATGCGCTCACATACAAAGTGATGCTCAATGTTGATGTGTTTTGTGCGAGAATGATGCATGCCATCGTGCTCGGCAATTGCTTTTACACTCTGGTTGTCGCAGCGTAGAGTGATGCAGCGAATGGGAACACGCAACTATCATAGCAAACAAGACAACCACACACTCTCACACGTACCTGCACCGAGTGCCACGTACTCTGCCTCACTGGAGCTCCGAGCCACGCAACCCTGTTTTCCTCTCTTCCAGGAGACAACACTCCCACCGATAAGAAAGATATAACTGGTTTGATTACGAGCATCTGTGTCATGCGCCCAGTCACTGTCGGTGTATCCGTCGACGACCACAGAGGGTTGCGCATGGTAACACAGTCCAATGTGTGCTGTGGATAGTGCGTAGCAAACAACACGCAGTGCTCCCTCAAGGTATTTCTGACGAGGCTGCTGGTAGAACTAGACAAGGAAGTTGACCGAGAATGCAACGTCTGCCAGAGTGGTGGTGGCAAGGTACATGAGAGAGCGGACCACACTGAGGTAGTCGCTGACATCGACAATCTCCCCCAGCTGTGCTGAGTTGAGTGAATTCAACAATCGCTACCCTGCTGGAGTCATCGGTGTGGACACGGTGCAGACATCGACGAGTAAGGGGGCAAAGCGATGCCCCGGTGTACGTATGTATGCAGCCTGGTGCACATGTAGGGTGCGACGATGGCGGTCACGCTCGAGCTCCATCCCAAGGAACACCCGTGCAGGACCTAGGTCCTTCATCTTGTATGTGGACTGCAGTAGGTTCTTCACCGACTGGACAGCTGCTGGACTGGGGGAGGCAATGAGCAGGTCATCGGTGTAGACGAGAATGGCCACATATGGTTCTGAGGGAGTGCTCAAAAAGAGCGCCGGATCAACCGTGTTACGACGGTAGTCTCCCCGCTCAAGAGTGGAGGAGATCTCCATGTTCCAGCAATGTGGCGACTGTGTGGGCCCATAAAGGGCCTTTCGCAGACGCCAGACCTTGCTTGTGCCATCGGTGAACCCCGGTGGCTGGACCATGTAGATCTCCTCATCAAGTTTCCCATGGATGAAGGCGTTGTTGACGTCCATTTGCTCCAGTTCCCAGTCGCTCTGGGCAACAAGACTTAGCAGCGCCCGGGCAGTGGTGTACCTCCCGACTGGTGCGAAGGTCTCATCACAGGCAATCCCAGGAATCTGGGAGAAACCCTTTGCTGTGAGGCGAGCCTTGTACCGGTCAACTCTCCCGTTGGGCTTCAGCTTGTGCCAAAGAACCCACCGAGCAGAGACTGCTTTCCGGCCTGTAGGGAGATCCACGAGGTCAAAGACACCGTGTTCTCGGAATGCCGTCAGTTCCTCCTGCATGGCATTCTCCCAGAGGTCATAATCAGCTGCTTTGCAAGCCTACTGGATAGTAGCGGGCTCGGGAGGGAGATTAGGACGGCCTGATGCCGCAAAGCATGCAGCAACATAGCCGGCGACGGACAACTCAAGGGCACTGTGGAACTCATGGGCTACAAGAGCATAGCCGACTGCTGAGTTGGGATGCATGATGCCCACGGACAGACCAAGTGCATCAAGACCAGTGGGATGGGCTGAGGTCCCAACAGTGGAGGACGACGCACTGGAACGGGTGACACGCTATGAAGGCTGTAATGCATTGGAATGACCAACTGAGACAGACTCCGCAGATGTCATCATCAAGGGTCGTGGGCGCCCGCGAGAGGACTGAGAGGATTGTGCGGGCTGAAGAGCACGCAGTCTCCCCCCGCGTGTGTATGGCTTAGGGTCAGGGATCTAGGACGCTTTAGCGCCTATAATGTCAATCATTGGAGGTGAATGCTGAGGCAACTCAGGGGATGAAACCGGCGACTGTGTGTGAGTGGGTGCCGAGTTTGAGGGCTCAGGACTGCTAGCAGATGGCTGGGACGACACGGCATCCGGGGAAGGTAGAGAGGCATCCGACTGAGACGAGGTACAAGAGGACGTGGATTCTGCTGAGGATTCCTCATCCTCGCTGTCTGTGTGAGAGACATGCGGGACGGCAGGGGACGCTGAGGAAGGAAAATGAGAAGATGACATTCGGAGATCGGAGGCGGGACCAGACACACCCCACTCAAGCCGACGAAGCGAGGAGAGGGAAGAGGGAGGAGGGACATGGGACAGGTCACGAGGGAAGACATCCTCGAAGAACAATGCGTTGTGAGACTCAATGACACGAGAGCGGTTAGGGTCCCAGATTCGCCACGTTTTGGATAGTGGTGAGACATCGAGAAAGGTACAGATACGGGTGCGAGGGCCAAGCTTACCGTCACGAAAGTCCTCAGGCAACCAAACAGCAACAACGCAGCCCCAGACGCGAGCGAGGCGAAGGTCGGCACAATGACTGTACCATCGCTCAAAGGGAGTGACATGGCAAGAGAAGGGACCGTGAGGAACACGGTTCCACACCCAGGTTGTGTAGGACAAGGCCTCGAAAGAGAAGACAGGGGAGAGGGACGATCCAGTGAGGAGGTTGCAAACACTGTCAGCAAGAGTACGGTTCCAGCGTTTACAGAAGCCGTTCTGCTGGGGGGTGTAAGGGGCGGTCGGCTCCATACACACCCCACGAAAGGTCAAGAAATGGGTTGTTGGACCCATGAATTCTCCCCCATGGTCGCAGCGAAAGACTTTCAAGCGGCATCCACAAGACAATTCGGCCTGTGGAAGCCAAGACTCTAGAGTGGGACAGACATTACTCTTCTACCGAAGGGCGAAGACCCGGAGCATGCGTGAGAAATCAACAGTAAGACAGAGGACATAGCAACCAACCCCCGCGAGAGCATCATGGGCGAGAGGGCCCATGACGTCGGCATGCAGAAGATCGAGGGGGTGAGACATGCGAGACTCTGAAGTGGAAAACAGTGACCGATGCATTTTTCCCTAAGCACAGTCAAGACAGTCGGTGGGACAAGGGGCAGGAAACGTGTCGGAGTCGAGGCCATGAGCGAGTTTGTCTCTGAGCAAACTGTCAACAACAGCTGTGTGAATGTGACAGAGGCGGCGATGAAGCAGCTGAGTATGCGGAGGAGAGAGAGAGCGCACAACATGAACAAGTGCAGTAGTGGTGGGATGAGGCGCAAAGGAGGTCACGCGGAACAAGCGGTCACAACGAGTACCACGCAGCAGGACACGGCCAGTGGTGCGATGCAGCACAGAAGCAATGCCGCGACTGGATGAGTCCATGCCCTGGTTGTTGAGCGTCGTAACAGAGAGCATACTGAGCTCAAGAGCGGGAACATACAAGACATCTGGCTGGAAGAGTTCCCCTCCAGGACCAACAAAACGCACAGCTCCAACACCCTTGACAAGCAAGAGCTGACCAGAGCCGGTACGGCCAAAACGCACAGAACCAACCGGGCCCAAAGAGACAAACGAGGACCAATAGGATGTCATGTGGTGAGTGGCTCCTGAATCAAGAATCCAGAAGCCACCAGACACGCAGACAAGAGCAGGGTCATGGCTGATAGCGGTAATGGCAGAGCGAGGAGTGAGACGCTGACCACAGGTTGCGAGGCAACGAGGTAAGCTGTAGGACTGCCACTGCTCAATCCATGGAACATCAGCGGGAAAACATCCCTGAACATGACCAGACGACGATCCATGGAGCGATGCATCGACAGCACACGCAAGTGTCCCCGTACCCGAACACACACTCTCACCTCAGCATGTACATGCACGAGAGCAACAAAATGACTCTGTTGGTCGCCTTGTACATTGATGACCTGATTCTATGCTCTCCTTCCACGCAGCTGCTAGACGATCTCAAGGGGCAGTTGAGTAGCAGATTTAGGATGAAGGACATTGTTCCTCTTGACTTCTATCTTGGAATTGCCATCACGCGTGACAGAGAAGCAAGCACCATCAGCCTGAACCAGACAAAATGCATTGACTGCATGTTCAAACGATACACCATGGCAGATTGCAAGCCTGCTAGCACACCCATGAGCTCGTAGTGCAAAATCTCCACCTCCATGTCCCCATCCAACGAAGCAGAGAAAAGTGACATGCTGGGCATCCCAGATTAGTCTGCAGTGGGAAGTCTTATGTATGCCATGGTCACCAGGTGAGCTGGTTTGTGGCCAATCCCGGTCCACTTCACTGGCAGGCCGTGAAGCGAATGGTGCGCTACCTTCAGGGGACGCGGCACGTGGGGCTCCAGTTTGGAGGCATGGCTGGATCCGCGTCACTCTATCTCATGTGCTACACCGATGCTGATTGGGGAGGGAATATCGATGACAAAAAATCTACCTCCGGCTTCGTGTGGATGTTGAATGGAGGTGCATTCAGTTGGGCAAGTTGCAAGCAGGAATGTGTCACTTTGTCGACAGCTGAAGCTCAGTACATCGACTTGACTGAGGTGTGTAAAGAGATGCAGTGGATACGAAGCTTGCTATCTGAGATGAAGGCACCACAGGCAACGGCGACGGTCATCAAGATTGACAACATGAGCGCGATTGACATATCCAAGAATCCCGTCTTGTCTAGGCGCACAAAGCACATCAAGATCCGCTACTACTATACTTGAGACTTGATCTACAAACAGATAGTGGAACCGGGCTGACATGCTTACAAAACCACTGGACAAGGATCTCCACCAGGCGGACAGGCAAGATATCGGCATGGTCAACGCAAGTGATGACGAATGATGATGGTCACTGACGTAAGGTGCAAGGGAGAGATTTTTTTAATGTTTTTGTCCTTTCTTCAGTGTTGTAGGAAGGATCAGGAATGCTCTTCCCCTTGTGGAGGTATGACCCCTAGATCCATTCTAGAGTGACTCGGCTATGTTCTGTCTCATGTGAGATATGACCTGTGAGTACACCATGTGCGTGAGTGGTTACCTTGGCCACTTTGATGATTTGGCCAAATAAGAGGTCATGAGTTCGACCCCATGCAAATCTTGTTTGCTATGGAAGCTTCCAAGAAAGAAAGTCCGTAGCTTCTTGAACGCTACATGGTTGGTCTGTCACCTTGACACTAGGATGCTTCTGTGTCAAGCCCATAACGCAAGTCTATTGGCGATGTGGCTGGTTCAGGCCACTTCCCAGGAATGTGCTTTTGAGTTCTAGGACTGGACAGACAGCTATAAAAGGACTTGTATGCCAATCAATCAACCCTTGCTTGATGCTCTCTTGCGTATTGACTACTTGAGCTCTTCTTGAGATTAATGCTAAGGCGTTAGCACTCTTGAAGGTGAAGTGTATTCCTGATTAGTTTTGGGGTGCATGATACAAGTCAACAAAGGAAGAAGGCCTAAAAACCTTTGTGAGCTTTCCGGTTTTGCGGCTTCTCTGCCAAAGGTGGTTAGCTCAGTAGCTAACACTTCCGGCCTCCGATGCACCCAACCGCGTGGATCCGCCTGTGTCTAGTGCTTCCCCAACATCGGACCCGGCGCCTACCCCCACCTTGCCACCTCATCCTCGCCAAGCTCCCTCTTCCATCACTGGCACCATGGCGCGGTAGGTCTACACTTACACTCGTGGCATTTTGCGGCCCCGTCGTAGGCGACACATCTCATCCTGCTGGCTCCGCAGGTCCTCAATGGCCTGTGAGCGTGGGCTCAGGACCCCAGAAGAAGAGGAGGAGGGATCACATGTCCCCTTCCCCTTGTCAGACAAGTTCATGTCGCCTCTCAGTATGGGTCGACAGGTCAGGTTTGTAGGATTGCAAAACCATTAGCGTTTCTCGAGGAGTTGAGACGCTGGCAATTCTTTACTGTTCGGCCAAAAATTTGGCCAAGTATGGTGCGGCCGTCAGCAGGCAGTTGCTGACATCAACATGACCTGATGACGTCAGCAAGCAAAAATTTTGACCTGATGACTCCCCTTTCTCTCTCTCTCTCTCTCTCTCTCTCTCTCTCTCACACACACACACACACACACACACACACACAACCTTTCCTCTCTCCCTTCATTCTACTTCCTGTATGCTGGTGCTGCTGCTGTTTGTGGTGTTGGTGCAGCCATGCCAANACGCTGGCAATTCTTTACTGTTCGGCCAAAAATTTGGCCAAGTATGGTGCGGCCGTCAGCAGGCAGTTGCTGACATCAACATGACCTGATGACGTCAGCAAGCAAAAATTTTGACCTGATGACTCCCCTTTCTCTCTCTCTCTCTCTCTCTCTCTCTCTCTCTCTCTCTCTCTCTCTCTCTCTCTCTCAGTTTTGCGCTAGCGTGCAGTCGCTCTGCGGCGGCTGCGCGGAAGCAATGCAGCAGCTTCTGCTCCGCTGCTACTATAGTTGTGCTGTCAGCTGCAGTAGCAGCTGCATGGCTGCATGCGTAGCAATGGCAGCACCGGCTGCGCAATGCCGCTACTGCTGCTGCGCGCTGCTGCTACTGCCGCATTTGTGCTGTTGTTGCTGCAGCTACTACTGCTCTTCTGCTTTCACCGCGGCTGCCGTTGCTGCTGTTGTGCTGCTATTGCCACCGCTGCTGCTGCTCTACTGCTGCCGCTGCTACTGCAGCTGTGCTGTTGTTGCCGCGGCCGCTGCTGTGGCTGCGGACGGCGGCTGCACTCGCTGCAACCGCCACGCGCTGCTGTAGCTGCTGCTACGACGCTTCTGTTGCCGCTGCTGCTGCTGTTGCTCTGCTGCTATGTTGCAGCTGGCAAGGTAGCAACACTGCTGCTACGGTCTCACGTGATGGGTGTGGGCTGCGTCGACGGCGACCGCTGTCTTCGACATGCCCCAGTGGATTTGTTGCAGCAATGACTCTCACTGTTGCTGCTCTGCTGTGTCTCTGCTGCGCAGCTCAGTAAGAACTGTCTCACTGCTCTCATACCATGATAAGATGCATAAAGCTTCCTAGCAACATTCCCGTTGACCAGACGTCAGTGCCTGATCAAACGGTGACGACAGTCACAAGTCGTGCACGCAACGGCAAGAGTTTGGCTAGGGGACACAAGGGAAAGTGTCTGAATGCTTCAATAGCATTTGCAAAGAGAAATGACAAATGACAGGTCCATGGCATAAATACCTGCCGCGGCGCACAGCAGGTGTCGCACGCGGCGGTCCAAGAGCTGTCCTAAAACCGGCCCAAAACCACTGTTTTGGCCATAACTCTACGCACACATGTCAGAATGATACGCCATCTAAACCTAGACGTCCAGGATCACAAGACAAACGCTACGACTGGTCAAAAGCATGCATCCATCATCAAACGGTGGACACGCAATGCAAAAACATGCAAATCGGGCTCATGGCCAGTCCGCCGAAAAAACTCCTGCAACCTACAGAAAAAACAGCAGGGAGTCCCGGCAGTGTCCAGGGCTCTGAAACGCTAGTCGGCCAGCTCCAAGCTGGTAGTCCGCCGCCAGTCGTCGCACCGGTGTCACCAGGGCCCGCCTCTGTTGGTTTTCGTGCATCTCTCATTGTACTCTGTTGTGACCTCCCGGATTGTGTACATCGGTGTGCAGATGACTGACAGCGAGACTTGACGCCGCTGGAGTGTCGCTTTGTGGAGCCGACACACGCTGAGACCCACTCACCCGTCGCTGGAGCCTCCTCCCTCTGGCGATGCGCTCAGCTCCATCGGCAGGCCTCCTCAATGGTCGGGCCGCCGGCAGTCACTACCACTGCGGATGCAGTCTGCATGCACCTAGCACTGTGTCTGGCTGTGGCATTGCGTCTGCAACATCATGCGAGGCCTAGGGTCCATGTTTTCTGTTGTATGGCCCTGTTTGGCATTGTTGATTTTCATAGGCATTGCCTGGGTTCGTGCAGCCATAACTTCTTGTAGCTGTTTTTCTAGCTGATTCTGACCGCACGACTGCGTTCACAGCGTTGGTATTATGGTATGGTCCAGTTTTCAGGCAAAACGGACGACGCCTGGGTTTTGGGCTGTCGGGCGTCTGGCAAGGCTCACCGAGAAAACCCTCCCTGCCAGAAAACAGGTCTAGCACTATTTTCTGATTGGCTGGTTAGCTGAGTAACAACTTTTACACTAGTGGGGGGGGGCTAGAACTTGGAGGGGTTCCCCATTGTTTCTCATTCTTCGTTGCTAATCAGTTACTTCCACTTTTCAGCTGCTTTCCAGATCTAACACTCGTGCGCGCACTTCTGAGTAACAAACCCAGAGCTTCCAGACTTAGTCTCTAGAGCAGCAGACTGAGGGGGCAGCAGACTTAAGCAACGAGCGTGGAAGCCCGTACGCTGTATCAACAACACATGCTGCCCCAACCTGCTGCCTAGGTTTCTAGCTTGGTATCAGAGCCAGAGCGTAGCAGCAGCAGCAGAAGACTGGCGTACAGGTGCCAGACAACGCCGGCGGACCCCCATACGCGCCAGTGCAGGGGAAATGCTGCCGGATTTTTTCCGGCAGCATTGACCCGCCTGGTGGCGGTGTCAGATTTTTTCCCACGGCCACTGGGCCAAGAGAAATGCTGCCAAAATTCTTTCGGCAGCACTGACCCCCACACGTGACGCGAGGAGGTGAGCGGCAGGCCGCGTCCAACACCTATAGGCGACGACGCACGCGGCAACGTCACCCAGGTGCAGTGACTTGCACGAGCACGCAGCAGCAGCAACTTGCAACAGCACCAGCCACAGGCAGTGTCAGCGAGCAGTGGCAGCAGTAGCCAGCAACAGTTGCGTGCAGCAGCAGCAGCAGGCAGAAGCAGCAGCTCACAGCAGCCTGCAGCAGCAGCTCGCAACAGCAACAGCCTGCAGCAGCAGCTCGTAGCAGCAGCAGCCAGCAGCAGCAGCGAGTAGCAGCAGCGGCAAGAAACAGCTGCAGCAGCGTGCAACAGCAGCAGCCAGCCATAGCAACTACTTCAGCGAGCAGCTGCCAGCAGCAACTACTGCTGCTGCTCGCTGCCCACAGTGAGCGAGCAGCGAGCAGCAGCCCGCTGCTGCCAGCGAGCAGCAGCTCGCTGCCAGCAAGCAGCAGCTCGCTACCCGCTACCAGTGAGCAGCAGCTCGCTGTCCGCTGCCAGCAAGCAGCAGCTCGCTGACATCGAGAAGCAGCCCGCTGCTCGCAGCTGACAACGGGTAGCTGCCCGCTGTGACAGACGAGGAAGAGAAAAAAACAACCCATCCCACCTACCTCGCCGTCGTTGCTGCAGCAGCTGCCTTCGCTGTTGTTGCAGCCCTAGCAGCCGCAACAGCAGCAACTACTGCTACAACTGCAGCCGAAGCAACAGCAGCGACAGCAGCAGCAGCAGCAGCAGTAGCGGCAGTAGCAACAACAGCAGCAACAACAGCAGCAGTAGCAGGAGTAGCATCAGCAGTAGCACCAGCACCACCACCAACTGCAGCAGCAGCAGTAAACTACAGCAGCAGCAGCAGCAACAGCAGCTGCAGCAGCGGCCCCAACAGCCGCCACTGCTCACGTCAGCATCCCGCTGCTGACGTCACTGCTGACGTCACTGCTTGCGTCATCAACTCAAAAAAAACAAAAAAAAACAAAAAAAAACAAAACCCAAAGAAAGGCGCAAGGGAAGGGGGAAGCAAGCCTGAGGGTGGGCAGAATGTCCACCACCCTCAGCAAAGGCGCTACTGCTGGCGTCAGCAACCCCAAAGAGAAAGAAAAAAGGAAAAAAAAACAAACAAACAAAACAAAGGGCATCACACCATGGTTGGTAGCCCCACTGGGGAGGGGTCCTCTGTTGGGGGGACCCCCACCCCCCCCCCC
>SZWC01000764.1:105984-140409 GCA_023375785.1 Penium margaritaceum | reverse complement strand
ACAGGCCTTTGGCATGGCTGCACCAACACCACAAACAGCAGCAGCACCAGCATACAGGAAGTAGAATGAAGGGAGAGAGGAAAGGTTGTGTGTGTGTGTGTGTGTGTGTGTGTGTGTGTGAGAGAGAGAGAGAGAGAGAGAGAGAGAGAGAGGGAGCATACTGTCCAATGCAGAGCAGAGCCAAGCAGAGAAACAAACAAAGACCGCCCAGATTACCATGAGACAGCATAAAAAATGGTGATGCATGAAACGAAGCAACTGAGCAGAAAGACTACAGGCACAGCTCCACACACTACACAGGCTCTGTGCGTTCAATTCAATGCTCTCACTGTGCATCATCCATTTCCATCCACAGCTGGAAAAAGGTGTGGCCAGGGCAGGGTCGGTAGCAAAGGAAACCAACGGGAGAAAAGAGTCGAACGAAATGTGCAACAGTTTGCGATGGGGTAAAGGCAGAAAAACGAGCGGACGGTGAGCATACTGGGTGGCATGGGCAGGGGTAGACGGCAGGTCTGGAGTACATACATCGTGGAACTCGGGGATGAGGCAGGGCACGAGCGCGAGAGGCCACGACAGGATGGAGAGCACGATGACTGCCAGCCAGCCTTGCGCGTTCAGCGTGTCGCACACAAAACACCCCACCTGCACGACAGCAAGCCACCCCATCAATGTGCTGCTGAGCGCACAACAGTCGACAGCCTGTGACATCTTTGTGTCGAGAACATCAATCTTGTGTGAACCAACATCTTCTGGGTCAGAAGGGGGAGGGAGCGAGGCAGGCGGGTGTATAGTGAGGGAGGGAGGGAGAGGAGGGTGAGGGAGTGAAGGAGTGAAGGAGCAAGGGAGGGGAGGAGGGATGGAGCAAGCAGACAAGGGAGGGAGGGAAGATTGGGTCAGAGATTTGAAAATTGAAATGGCTAATTCAATCATGAAAAAATACAAGGACCAGTTCGCCAGCTGCAAATTTGTGTATTGGGGCCTTTGAGAACTGGTCGTGAATTCCAGAATTTCACAAATTCAATGAATCATCCCGAACTTCACAAATTTTCACGAATTTGCACAAAAACTGCCAAATTTACTCATGTGACGCCACAAGAAGAGGTACAAAGTCGCCCCAAAAGTGTGGTGTTGTAGGATATGACGGACAGATTCTTCTTACAAAAGGAATGGTGTGCAAAAGCGTAGTGGAAAAGAAAATCAAGCTGGTGAAAAGGGGCAAAATTGAACACATGGTAGTCAAATTCGAGTTTTCGAACGAAAATGAGTTTGAGGTCAAAATCCGTGACTTACTTGACCCATGTAGGGACTGGTGGATGGCCCGGCGGATGGACAGGACAGACGGGCAGATGCAAGGGAGTGATGGATGCAGGGAGAGGTGGACGAGCTGGCAGGCGGATAGACCGACAGTGGCTCAGATGGTCAAGAGGATGGATGAATGCAAAGACTGAACCAAGGATGACTGCAAAGACATATGGGTAGAGGGAGGGACGGACGGTTAGATGGGGGGATTGATGGACGGCACACAAGCCAGACAGCTAGGCGAGGCAGGCAGGCAGGTGGACAGGCGAGTGTACGGGCGAACAGGGCGGGTGGCTAGGCAGGACAGGTAAGCTAGCAGGGGGAGCAGGCGAGCAGGCCGGCGGGCAGGGCTGTCGGGGCGGCAGGCGGACCGACAGGAGCAGGTAGAACGGTGGACGTGAACGCGAGAGAGCGGGAAGGCCAGCAGGCAGCCAAGCAGGGAAGCAGGCATACACGGAGAGAGACATACAGACACACAGACACACAACAACACAGGAACCTGGTCCTGGGAGACACTCTCAGACTTTGGCCACGTGCAAGAACGGGATAGGATGGAGCCACAGGACAACACCGAGAGGAGTCATCCGCCCACCTCCGGACGAGACAGCTCGTAGCCAATCACGACCTGGCCCGGCAGGGGATCAACCCTGGGCTCCAACATCTTCAGGCCAGGGAACGGAACCGTGGAGAAGGCAGGCATCTGCACTGCTCCAGCCGGCAGCGTCACCGTCACCGGCGGAGGAGGGACGGCTCCAGGGGCAGCCGCTGCTGCGTGGACAGAGGGAGGGTAGCCGTAAGGGGGAGGCGTGCCGTAAGCAGGGGGGTTGCCGATGGGGTGGCCGTAGGCAGGGGCGGAGCAGGGTTGGCCCATGGACGCCATGGGGGGTGGCTGAGTGGGTGTGTGCTGGGAAGAGGAGGGGGGAGCGGAGGACGCATGCGACGGCGGTGGGGCATCTCCTGGTAGAAGACGTGCTGTGTCCGCGGACGAGCTTGTGTCTGCTTGAGACGAAGGCACAGCAGCCGCGTGGGAATCCCAGGCATATTCAGTCACGTACATGCACAACCAAGAAGCAGATGCAGACAGAACAGAGAATTTTGTTAGTCATGACAGGGTCACGTGAACTGAGGATAGCCGAGATTCAGTCGAGCACCAGAGGATATCAGCTGCACCGGAGCAGTAGCTTTACTGCAGCTCGAAGCATGCGGACACAGCGGCCAGCAGGGCAGTGACAGCAGGCAAGGAGGCGAACCGTCCTAGCGGCTGCCACACAGCACACCACGGGAGATCACAGCGTCACGCCCTAGACGGGTCGACGCGGTCTTCGTCCGCGTCGGGATAATGCGTCCAGGACGAAGAGGTGCTGAGGCCGCCATCCTGCACACTCGGCACTGTCTATAGCTGTTGGGCAAGAACTTTGACACTGAGAACGGGTGGCCCAGAAACGGCCCAGGCCGTCATCCATGGACGCCGGAACCCCCTTGCATTCAGCATTTTCCCATCTCGTCTGATACCCCAAGCCTGCAGGTCGCCCTTCAACCTCTGCAATATGTTGAACGACGTACCATCCGGGAGGGCACCCATAGCGGCAGGTGACAGCCGAGGTCGGAAAGGCGAGGGTGAAGCGGCAGGGAGAGGTGCTCTCGGGACGGGTGTGCTGCACGAGCGACACGCACGAGAGAAGCGGGCATCCGAAGTCCACAAGTACATCGCTAACACGACCGACGGTGCTTTGCGCGGGTGGGATGGCACACGACTAGCCACTCTCGCACACGTTACGCCCAGAGAGCATGGGCAAGTCGGCACGGGCGTTACGAGAGGGCGTCGCACCTGCGCCCCTCCTTCCTCGGTGACCCTTCCAGCCACTCCACGCGCCAGCAAACGAGCAACCCGCGTGGGCTGCTGTGGTAGCCGCCTGCCCCGCTGCTCTCACAGTAGACCGCATGGAGAAGTTTGTGTTGGTGCCATGCCGCCAACCTTGGCCCTCTGCCCGCGAGTGCCGCACTGGTGGATGCATTATGCAACTGCCAACAGCCGGCGGGCTGCCCCGCTGGGCTGCTCTAGCAGCCGTTGCAGTAACGTTCATGACCGGTGAGGCAAGCCAGCAAAGTCCAGAAGCTGCGCATGAAGTTTTCAACGATTTGTTTATAGGGACTAATGACCCTCATACCCGATCCGCGAGGGGATCAGGAACGCCCTGCCCAGCGACTTAAAAAATAAAACTGCCATGCCCACTCCCTTCACCATGCTCGATCAGCGCCATGCGCCGCTGATCGAGCGAAGCGAGGTGGGGCATGTCAACCCCCCTCGCAATTATTGCTCCCACGTGAGAATTGCGATCGATTCATGAGGTCTTTTTTTTTTCGACACGCAAACCCCCTAGTTTGATATAGGGTTTTGTATGTTTTGAGCGGGCAGAGCCCGTGCAAAACATAAAACCCTAAATCAAACTAGGGTTTTTGCGTGTCCAAAAAAAAACAAATACCTCATCACTTTATCGCGATTAAGCGAAAACGTCCGTTTTCGAGGTCGAGCGGAAACGCTCCCTTTTTTCCTCTTTGCCCTACTCGTAAATGACAAAGGTTCAACAATCAAACCCTAGTCAAACCCTACCCCGAATGACATTTGGGGCTTAGGGTTTTGTTTTTGTGTAGGCTCCTGCTGGGCCCCGCGGTAGAGGGGCCCAGCAGGTTCCCATTCAACGCATGGGGAGTCTTGGACCCCCCATGCGAACCATAGGCAAACCCGCCGCATGAACATTCACAAACCCCTCGAATGAGGAGTTTTGTGAATGTTCGAAGCGATTGACGACATCAGCATGTCAATGCTGCGTCGCATGCAGCGTCAACGTGTTGTGTTTCCTCGTGGATAAAATGTTAATATTCTCATATCAGTGGGTAGGGGAGTGTTATTCTTCCGAACGCCGGGTAGGGCATACACACAATCAAATTTCGTGGGTCATCCCTACATATACCTTTGTTTGTATTTACGGTGACAATGCCGACGGCTATATGGCAGATACATACGTGCAAGCATCAACATAAGCCTGGGATATCCTTAACTTGAACATCAACCACATTGTATTAAAAAAGTAAACAAAAACGACGCCATATTCATTTTAATGGCCATGTCCGATCGAGCAAAGCAAGGGGGGTGATGTGTCACCCCCCTCGTTTCGCTCCCCCCCCCCTTGCCCCCTCCTCGCGAGAATCGCCATCGAGCTATTGGCCTTCTTCTCTTTTTTCTTTTTTCGAATTGAAAACCCCCATTCACGGATCAAGGGTTTTCTATGTTTACACGAGAGGAGCCCGCGCAAACATAAAAAACTACATCCGCAAATGGGGGTTTGCGATTCGAAAGAAAAAAATAGGCTAATCGCTCTTTCGTGATCCAGCGAAAATGTCTTTTCCCAAAAAAATGGAGAAGCAAACTCATTTGCATCCATGCAAACTACTCTTAACCCTTGCCCCAAATTATACTCGGGTTTCATGGTTTTGTTCTGGGTGAAACAGCTCACATATCCATAAAACGCAAAGTGTGACTCTCATCCGCCCGTCGTTCGAGATAAAAGCAACAATCCGCCCTTAGTATAGAAGAAAAGCAACCTTCCGCACGTCGCTCTCCAGGATAGCAACCATCCACCCATGCTACTTTCACTTATGAAGAACTATTGGTACGTGGGCTGTATGTGTGGTATCGTGGGCACCTTGTTGATTTTTTTTGGGCGAACTCGCTTTTCGCGTTTCGTTTCCGCAGTCCGTACAACGTGGCGCTGCATGGCCATGAATGCGACTGTCAATTTGCACACATTACTACTAAAACACCTGGTTCAGCGGTCTTCCCTTTCACCGACGAATGGGATATGTACTTTCCTTAAGAAAAATGCTCTGAAGGCGGCTTCTCTGGTGCTTCTCCTATACCATGCTGGCGTTATGTGCACACGTATACAATACAATGGTTGAA
Source organism: Penium margaritaceum (assembly GCA_023375785.1). Classification (NCBI taxonomy): domain Eukaryota; kingdom Viridiplantae; phylum Streptophyta; class Zygnematophyceae; order Desmidiales; family Peniaceae; genus Penium; species Penium margaritaceum. The sequence continues at coordinate 135,149 of SZWC01000764.1, read as the reverse complement.
ATACGGTCTGCATGCGCTGATTCCAGCTTGTCTCCCGAACCTGCATGTGCACAAACGAGGCGTTCCAGTCAGGTTCTTCCCCTGTCGCACGTGCGTACTAAAAGCAGATTGGTTGCATAACCCTTCCATGTACGTTGCAATGTTCCATGACATGCCTAGACGAAAGTCAGATTCCTCATGAGCATGGACGGTGGGTAGGGACAGCTCCCCCCCCTCCTCCAGTGTTCATTCACTTCAGATACTCCGGTGCAAACCTGTGACGATGCCGGAGTGTCGCGTGTTCGCGGTGGAGCGTCAACATGGCGTTGTCTCTCGTAATTAAGCGAGGCTAGTCGAAGTGCAGGGTACATAAGACATATGTCGCGTTCAGAAAATGCCAAAGTACCCAATCTTGGCGCAATGGCGCTCCAAACCCAGGCTAGTGCCCAGAGAGCGGAGGCCCCTGCTTCCGCCCGACCGGTGCGTAGAGATTCCACTAAGATTCCCACTCGTTGTTGGGGAAGCAACGTTGTTGATGCAGCGTGCGGGCTTCCACGCTTGTTGCTTAGTCTGCTGCCCCCTCAGTCTGCCGCTCTAGAGTCCAACTCTCAGTGCTCTGGGTTTGCTACTCAAGAATGCACGCACCATTGTTAGCGCCAGAAAGCAGTTGAAAACTGGTAGCAACTGATTAGGAATCAAGAATGAGACACAATGGGAGACCCCTCCAAGAACTAGCCCCCCCCCCCCCAGCTCTGTAGAGACGGTGCATCACAGGCGATCTTCATAGCAGTCCGGCTCGCACTATTTCCTGGGTGTTCCGTTTGACCTAAACATGAGATTGAACACTGTCCAAGTTGTCGTCCATGTAGTGATCCACGAGCTTATCTCATGCGACACTACGTGGAGGGCAAGGAAAACAATAGCGAAGAATACTGCGGGTGAATTTGACCTCAATTGGGCGTTCTTCTCAACTTGGTGCAATGAGATATGTGTGATGGAGAAACCCGGCCAGTATTGCCCAATGCATATTTTTTCATCTACATGTACCTCAAATGACGTCCCACTCTTTCATGACGTTTTTGGAGCTGAAGAAGATGGACAACATTGCGGTTGCATTAGCCAAAGAGGACAAGAATGGATGTTTCATGCGTGCATTCTGTGCACCTGGAGCCTGTGTGCGTGGCTTCGAGTACTCTTGCCGGAACATCACCATGGACGGGACCCACCTCCGTAACAACTTTTCCTTTGTCCATGCAACACGTGAAACATTTCATTGAAAATGTCAAGGATCATAGGCAGAATACCTTGAGCATTCATTCATGTATGTTTCACTTTGAGCATGATCTGCTCATCGCATTGACCTTCGAAGCAAACGACCACCACGTGCCAATCTGTTGGGCGCTTGTCCCGAGCGAGGATGGGGAGAACTGGGTGTGGTTTTGTAGGAACCTATGCGGAGCCTTTCCTCTCGCTACGGTGGCGGGAACTCTTGCGATCTCCAGCAGGAAGCGATGCCTCATCAAGGCCATCGCAACGGAATTACCCGGTGCAAACCACGCCTATTACATGTGGCATCTTGCTAAGAATGTCACCACCCAACATGGTGCAGTAGCCAAGACCACATTTTGGGGTTTTGCTAGTGCACAATTCAGCAAGGCCTATGACCGTGGTGTACAGTGCTTGTGTGATGTTAGCCCGGGAGCTGTTACGCACCTGTTGGGGGATGAGGTCACCAGGGAGACATGCATCTCGCGACAAACCTGGGCGCGGATGTTTTTCCCAGGTTCACATGGGGCACGTGACATCTCGAACGCTTCGGAGTCCTTGAACAGCTAGATCAGGGAGTCGTGGAAGCTCTACCCCTTCTTCACGTGGGCATGGATATACCTACTTGTTCAAAATCTGTTTCTCACTTGTCGTCGTGAAGCCTCTGCCATGCACACGTGCGTAGCCACTCTGCTGGGGAGTACTTTGTTCCACAACTGTTGCATGTTGCTTTTGTAGAATGTCCAGGTTTGTACTAAGCTTGCAGGGACTGTTCCCGGTCTAACTGGTAGTGAGCGTCAGGTTGATCGCGCAACACGTTAGTGCTTGTGTGGTCACTTTTAGGAGTAACAACTCCAATGCATCCATGGATGTACTGTCCTTTTGCACTCAGGTCTCAACCAAGAGAACTACACCCATGTGGGGCTGTTGAACATTACGGTTTGTTGCACGTAACGTGTTTCGTTGCATTGGATAATCATGCACCTGCTGAATTATGCGAAGGAAGATTTTTACCCCCCCGGTCAACAACGTGGACATGGCCGGCCACGCATTCTGCGTCAAGAGCATACCTGCCGCCGGCGTGCAAGTGTCATTTGCACCTACTGCAGGCATCGTGGTCATGGCCATCATTCGTGCCGTAGCCCAATTCTAGAGGAACCTTCACTAATGGTAGCGACAAAAACAACTGCACTTGTCGCACTCATGCCAAGTGACTTTGAGTCCCTTACGTCAGACAAGGAGCAACATGTTATTCCCTCGTGGTTTCACATTACTATGTATATGGCGACCCTTCCATGTAAGGACGAGCATCATTTGGAATCCATTTATGTTTCCTTGTTTCTATTTAACTCCTCTGCATTGTTTGCACCTAACAAAATCATCTTCTGCGCTGAAGTTGTCCTTGGGTTTGTAAGGAATATGTATCATAGTAATGCTGATGTGCCATGGGTACACACATGGGTGAAAAAGAACGCATTCGCAAAGAGTATTGTTTCATGCACATTGTAATGCAACCATTTGAAACTTCACCACTCACTCACTTCCGGCCATACTAACTTCCTTCCTCGATTTCTTGCATTCTTTGAAATGAAGCCTCATCACTGACGCGGCATACAACATGCACTTGTTCATGTCTAGCTAATGGAAGTGGGGCCCAAAAACTACGGGGCTGCTCCAAATGCCCTAGAAGACACAACTCCCTTTCAATGGCTGGAAGATGGAACGTTGGAGGCACGACATAGCATATGCGTTATGGCACCGAGTGTTGGTGCATGGCCAACACTCGGCGTTACAGGGACACATAGCCCTGGCCTACACCCCGCCCCCGCCATGGTTGCTGGCCACTAAAATGGCCAGCACCTACATTGCCATTTCAGGGACACGTCGCTTGCCTTCTAGGCACCTAGTTCACCCATGCATGGTCCATAGAATTTTCTCGGTGGTTGAGATGTGGTTGTATTCATTACGATTGGAATCCTATTGCCTATAAGAGGTGTGTTCTACCTGTGGTCAAGACTCGGGTACGCGGTGTGATGTAATGTTACCTCGGGAGACCTAGTTATGGTTGATAACACCTTTACGCGCTTTGGATTTCACACGTGTGGTCTACACGTGGCCACCTTTGCACCCGAATGAACATTGACATGTTGGGCTTGCTCGGTATGTCAAACTTGCCCAACTTTGGGTTTTTATGGGATTAGAGTGCTATCGTGGAGTTCGGACGTGTTTCAGGTGAATTTGTATTTTCTCGGCAGTTGAGACCCATGGAATAAGTGACTTTTTCCACAATCTCCAGAGATCTGTCTTGCTTGTTTCACGTTTTGTGGTGGTCTTATTCTCCATCCTTCCATGATCATCGTCAGGTACCTGCATGTCCTAAAATAATCATTACAGTGAGATTGGCTATTGTGAAGCTTTCCAAAACCCCTAGATGGTTCGATCCACATGTTGGATGACCCAGATGGTCCATACGACACCGCTCGCCTAGGCTACTCCAATACATGCATAGGTATGAGTGTAACATACCAGATGAAATGTGTTGCGATGATTTGTTGGCATGCATTTTTTGCCATTTTTTGGCCATTTAAGCGTGGACAATCTCTTCATGGTCGGTTACCTTCCCAGTGGTACTTAATTTCTATTGTAGCGTATGTGGATGAATGAGACCGTTTTGAATTATCTCGGTGTTGGATGCTTCGGCACATTGTGATATGTTGTACTGTTGTGAGAGATGGTAATGTGCTATGTAAGATCAACTAACACATTAATAGAAACGAATGATGTAAGGATTAAGATAACATGCCTTGAAATACACAAACGTGTCATGTAAAATGATTACATGGAGAGATCGACACTACCCCGTATGGTGTCCACTTATAATGGGGTCTTCACCTTTGAAAATAGCTACAATGGAAATATAAAGGGTTTGAAAACTATCAAAATTATGACATGCCTATACAGTTGTAAACCATTTGAGCCTGGTTTACTTTTGATATATACTTTCTTGGTAGGGATTATGTAGCGCGAGGTGTGCCACGTGGCTCGAACGTGGGTCCTGGCCTGTGGGCAACGGATGGGATGAGTTGAGGGTCGGAGACCCTCAACTACCGTGGTTTTGGCCCAGTGGGCCAAGCTTCCCATCCGTTTGTTACAGAGTATACATTGTGGGAAAAACGACAAGAGACAGACAAAATGGAAAACTTTCAAGCAAACTAATTCGAATCTCGATCAGATGACATGGTGCAATCGTCGTGACCACGTCAGCTCACTCGTCGCTTCGCCACTTGGGAAACAGTGGTGAATCGCGTTACACCATGGCGTGCGATATGAAAATGTCGTGGCTTCATCTTATAGAAAAAAGAAAAGCATACACCAACCTCTTATTACGTGGAGACGGTCAGGATGTCTCCAGTAACACATGTTGAAAATTTGTAAAAACTGAATATGTATAGAGTGATGTAATATCTGAAGAATTATAAGGATCTAGTCATCGACGGGAATGCTTTTCTCCTCCCTTCTTTCCAAGAATTTTCAAAAGTCCATGTCGTTGAGGTTTTGCACGTTTCTCGTGATAACCTCAGCAATAGCCTCCTTTTTCCGATGGTCATGGGCGATCAAAGACCGGTGAAGTTGCCGGATCGAGCATGTCATTGGCAACGGTCTGCCGATGGACCTCGATGTCGATCGGATCGGCCGTCAAGGCCCCAGCGTCGATCAGATCGGCCATCAAGCCCCCAGGGTTGAAAAATGATCAAAACGGGTCCCCATATCGAACCGTAGAAAGAACCACGGCTCCAAGGTCGAACTTCCCTAAATAAAAAGGGTGAAATAGGTCAGATACCCATAAAACGTTACATGTGACTCTCATTCACCCCCCGTTCAGGAGAGAAGTAACGATATGCCTGTGGTTTGGAAGAAAAGCGACCATCCGCCCACCATGCGTTACAAAAGCAACCATCCGCCCAGCCTCCGCAACAAAATCAACCAGCCGCCCACCCCTTTCTTCATGCTGGATCGCAGCATGTGTTTTGGACCTGACATGGAAAAAAGTGCAATGGTGCATCCGTCTCAGTCCTAGTGAATGACAAAAAATCATGTCATGCACCAATGCTACATGTTATGTGCCGAGAACATGACATTTGTTTTACCGTTTCTGGGGTCCTAAGTTTTTTTATGTGTAATGTTGGCATATGCGTTATTTCATGTACGTCATTGTCAAATGCGTTGTTTTCTGTGATACATTTTCATGTGCGTTATTATTTGTACAACATTGTTATGTGCATTATTCTGTGTGCAACATTGGCATATCAGCTGTATAGTTCCAAAAACTGGGTATATCGTGACCAAACCCAAATAAAAAACGGGGGTGTCCTGATGATGAGTTAAAATTTGGGGGCATCCTGAAGATGGCCCGGCTAGAAGGGGGTGACTTAGAGGTTAGCCGTGCATCAACGCGCTTAGCGGGATACTATTGATAAAAGCAAGGGCGGAAAGCCCATATACCTCTCGCTTCAGACAATAAGCCCCATCTGCCCTGGCGTCCGAATGATAAGCCCTATCCGCCCCTCTGTTAGAGCGATAAGTCCCATCCGCCCCTTGGCCAAAATGGTAAGCCACATCCGCCCCTCCGCTATAATGATAAGCCTCATCTGCCCCTCTGCCTGAACAAAAAACCTCATCCACCCTACTCCAAAACAATGGGCTCCATGTACCCCTCGGAAATTTTGGACTCTCTATGTGACAGCATATTGCAATTTTCCTGTTGTGGAAGGGTTAGCTGGTTACATTATTACACCTTTGAAATGTTTTGCACTTGATTTTGTGCATGCACACGTCATGTAGGTATGCGAGTCACACGATCCTGTATGACAGTGGGAACATTATTACTCTGGATGAAGTAGCTCTAGTACCCATAAAGTGCAAAGTATGACTCTCATCTATCCGTCGTTCAAAATAAAAGCAACAATCCACCAATGTCTTGGAAACAAATGAAGCATCCGCCCTCCATGCATGACAAAAGCAACCATTTGTCCAACTTCGGCAACAAAATCAACCAGCCGCCCATCCCTTTTTTCATGCCAGATCACAACATATGTTTTGGCAGTGACATGGAAAAAGTACAATGGTGCATCCGGTTGATCCAAAATGAATGAAAAAAATCATGTCATGAATCAGTGCTACATGGTATGTGGCGAGAACACGATGATGTTTTTAGCATTTCCGGGTTCCTCGGGTATCTTCCATGTAATGTTGGCATATGCGTTAGTTAATGTACGGCGTTATCATGTGCGTTATTTTCTCTGCAACGTTGTCATATGCGTTACGTTTTTGGTGGCACTTCCATATGCGTGATTTTGTGCACAGGAATGGTTTATGAGCTTTTTTGGTTCCAAAACTGGGTGTATATGACTTGCACCCTATTTCTTTTGTACATAAATGTAATGGGTTGAACGTGATATGAACTATATGTGGTGAGAAAACGGGGGTATGTTTTCGATATCTATGTGTTTCATTTCCTTTGTCTTACATCATTCCACAGACTGAACATCTGCATGGCCGTCTTCACACCGTCAGTAATATCACCATTGCATCAAAACACCCCCTACTCAATTCCTGGCCATGACCTGACAGGCACTCATGCAGTAGCATCCATACGTGTTACCAAAAAGAAGAGTTTCCTGGCCAACTGAGCAAATGGTAAGCGGGCCAATTAAATTGCGCCACTAAACGCTTTGACACTTGTCCATGTTGCAATTGCCGTGGCAGCCTATGAAGAGCCACCGTTGACATGTTGCTGTCACATCCTTGTAACCACCGGTTGCCATGGACATGGGCTAGGGTACGAGACGGCATGCTCGAGGTGCGTTGCCGCTGGACGACAAGGACATGCACAAGGCTACGAGGGTGATTGCTGGAAGGTACATATTAGCGGACAGTGCCCTCATGCTATGTCTTACCATCCTCCATTGGCCTGGCTAGGGGACGCGATGTCCTGCTTGGGTGTCTCTGAGCTTGCTCCAGTCTTGCATCGTCGTTGTTGATGTCGTCACCGCCACCTCCAACCTTGCTGTTGTTGCAGTTGCGTCCCGCGTGACTTCAGCATGGTGGGTCAAGTTGGAGACCACAATGGTCAGCCTGTTCAGGCTGGTGTATGGGATATATAGCCTGCTATATTGTGGATCAAATACCCACTGTTTCAGATGGCTTCCCAACTTCACGCGTGGCGTCTAGCTACTCGACAAACTCTCGATGATAATGCTTTGCCTCCCACTCAAGAACCTACTCCATGGTGGTATCCCGATAATCCTCCTTTGAATGACACATCAGGCATGTTTGACAATGTGATGTCATTGTTGGAACAAGACTGGAACGATGACAGGTGGTTGCGGCGGTTGGATAAGTGGGAAGGGCTCCCACAGAACCAACCCCCCAATGAGCCTCTCCGTACCTCGGGGTCTCCCAATGTCTAAAAAGCTGGACCGGTTAGGTTTAGCATGGGGTGTCGTTGCGTCCTGTCCCTCCTAGATGGCCACCACGGTAATTGTTGCCTTGTTTCCTTGGTGTTTACGGTGTAGTATTTGTAAGTGAAAATTGACGCTTACTACTTTTCCCCATGATTTGTGTATTCTTGCACTTGACAAATGCGTACTTTATCTTGTTATGCACTTCTCTCGACAGGATATTCCGACAACAAACCATGTCACACCCCCAAGAAGTGCGTGGAGATGCAAAAGGAATTGAAGGAGGGGATGGTGTTCAAGAACATGGACGCTGCATGTGCGTTTGTGGAGGACTACGCGGTTGATTACCGCTTTGGTCTGAAGTGGATTCGTAGTGAGCCTGCGCGATTCCACGTGACATGCGCTCGAGCCACAAACAAGGGCTGTTCCTCCGTGTTTGTATCATAAGTAATTTCGGACACGTGACCATGCCCCACTACGTTGAAGGCCACAAGTGCATCCCCAACATCGGGCGAAGCACTCCCGCAAGGCAGAAGGGATGGGTGGCTCGTAAGATCTCTGAGGCCCTGCAGCGTGATCCCACGGTGTCCTTTGTCACCCTATGGCAGGTTCTCTATGAAAGGACCGGTGTGAGAATCTTCAACAACACATTACACCGCGCCAAAACATGTGCCCAGGACAAATTGATGGGCAGCCTGTTTCCTTGTACGTTGAAAAGGTATGTTCCAAATCTCAAGATTTGTTTTCTTCCATAGTAATAGCTCCCCTTTGCCCTGCTTGTTTTCATAATTTCACTTTCACGTGTTCCGTGCAGCTAACACGTGTTGCCCCAGGTACACATTCCGTGGCCCATAAAGACGCGACCGGTGCTTTCCTATGGATCACTCCTAGAGCCTCCAGAATTGACTTCCAACATCATCACCGGATTGTGACGATGGACGCCACCTTCCCAAGAAATGGCTACAATCAAGTCCACTTGTTGGCATACCTTTTCTAAGCCAATGACCATGCATTCCCCATGGCCCGGGCACTGGCACCGACAGAGGATGAGAAGGCCTGGATGAGAAGGTGGTGCAGAAGTACCTCTCCAATGCCACTCACACCTTCTACGCTTGGCACATCCATGAGAACATCCGCACAAGCTACAAGAAAACACGTGCACACTGGGCATGGAAGTGTGCACATGCCCTTTATATCGAGTAATGGGAGGACACAACCTGCTTGTCTCAAGTGAGTGCATCGGCATATATGTACCTGTTCGGGCGAGAGGGGGAGGATGGAGTAATGGTCCGGGAGGGGGGGTGCCTCTTAAAAAATGGACCCGCCTGCACTGCCTGGTGGGCAGAGGAGGCCACACCACTTCGAACTCGTCACAGAGTTGGAACACGCGCATCGCAGCACACAGGAAACTTTACTTGTACTACTACTTCGTTAGTATCTACCCTTCTGTCCAACGATTCTGCTGTGCCCGTCATGCCCATGCAGCAGCGGTGAAAACTGCATTGGCATTAGCATCGGCAGACCGACTGCTCCACTGCCTTGTAGTGGCATGTGAGTACATCGTCACAGAGGAGAGCCCCAACACAGCCATAATGTCAAGACCTAAAAACGATCCGAGGCGTGTGGAAATTGTGCAGAAGTCATGCAGCAGTGGCAGGTGGGAGGAGTTCGGCCTGCCATGTCAGCATGCGTGTGCTTTTTTGCTAACAAAGCGTATCAACGCTAAGAACCTTGCTGTCCCGGAGCTCACCTGCATGGGGTTCTTCCATGCATACGGAAACCCCATCCCTTCACTAGTCATCAAGAACATTTGGCCAGGCCAACTTACCTGGCTGCAGCCGGGACCTCAACGCGGCAAGGGCTGCCCACGTAGTACAAGGAAAGACCAGGAGACATGGTGCAAGAAGAACTTCATTTGCCCCCGTTGTGGGCAGAAGGGGCATACCAAGACCCGGTACGAAAACCTTCGTGCTCTCAGGCATGCACAGACCACACCATAGTATGATGGTGGTCTAGCTACAGCTGTAGAGCGAGCCTCAGTTGCACTAAAAATACGTGGCAGTGCCTCTATGGTTGGGGATCCACCACTTGCTGAGTACGTTGGTGGTGACGTGGAGTGCGATCCCGAGGCAAAGCCTTGAGATGACTTAGATGATGACCACGATGGTTTGGGAAGTGATGAATGTGGTGCATACTCCCCTCTTGTTGGTGATGATGGTGAGACGGTGATGTAGGATGAGCACACCCAACAGTTGGATGAGGAGGAGAGGGAGTGGTAGGAGACGTACAAAGAGGACCCAGATGAGGCAGAGTGAGGTGAGTACGAGTTCATGCATGCATGTTTCGTCTTCAAACATTTCTTTTTGCTCCTTCTTTGCTTGTACTTCCCTTCCCTGACTGATGTAACCCATGTTTTTGTCATTGTGCCTGCTGAACTATGTTGGACTCTGGAGTTTGAGGAGGCTATTCATTCAAAAAGCTGACACTAGAGGAGAAACGAGGGGCTTAAAGTTAGGTAGAGGCTTAGGGTGAGGTTGAATGGGACAAGTTCATCAGGTCTTGGGAGGGGGGACAGCGGTGTGTTCACGTCTAGAAGCAGTCATGGCAGGCAAGATTCTCATAGTGAGGATGACCTATTTACACGACGCTAAACATTGTCTTCCATGGGAGGAGCTGTGTCTTGTGTGTGACATTGTTCAATTTCTGTGAGGGCTGAGTTGAGAACCGATCAAGGAGATAGTGTATCCCATAATCACCGTCTGTAGTCATTAGTCATGCATGTTTGATTGATGAATATTTTCCAAAGTCATTCCTCTCTGAATTACCTCTTGCGACATGAATGATGTTGGTCAATTTACTTCACATCCAAAAGGTTACACTTAACCGATGTTAAATCAAAGGTTCTGTGCAAGACAAAAAACGTCCAATGAGCAGAACTGGCAATGTAGATGTCTTCAACATACAAGTAATTTGACTACAAATACATAACATAATAAGGTGACACTGAAAATTCTAATGTAACAATTTGAGGGATAGACCTTATCTCACCCACCCTACAACGTAATCCAACTGCAAACATCAACTTCACATTCATTCACTATATGGTGAAATAGCTCAGATACCCATAAAATGCAAAGTGTGACTCCCATCTGCTCGTCGTTTGGAAGAAAAGCAACAATCTGTCCGTCGTTCAGAAGAAAAGCAACCATCCGCCCGTCACTCCCTTGGAAAGCAACCATCCACCCATGATACTTTCACTTATCAAGGACTACCGGCACCTGCGGTGTATGTGTTGCACCGTGGGTACGTGTTGTTTCTTTTTTTTGTTGGTTTCAACTCCATTTTTACGTGTAGTTTCTGCAGTCCGTACAATGAGACGCTGTGTGGCCTTGAATGAGACTGTAAATGCGTACACAGTTACACGGAAAAAACTGTTTTGGCGGTCCCCTCCATCACAAAGGGAAGGGATATGTGCTTTTTCGTAATAAAAGAGTTATTTCTGTGGCTTTGGTGATGCTTCTCGTATGCCATGCTGATGTTAGTTTTACACGTAACCAATACGACGGATGAAACACGGTCTGTATTCGCTCACGCCAGCCCAGCTCCCGAACACGCATGTGCGCAAACTAGGCACTCCAATCAGCTCCGTCCCCTGTCGCACATGTGTAGTGAATATGGATTGTATACATAACCCGTCCATGTACTAGGTAATGGTCCATGGCTTGCCTAGGCAAAAGTCAGATTCTGCGTGAGCATGGATGTTGGGTAGGGTTCCCCCCCTTAAGTGTTTGTTCACTTTTGGATTCTCGAGTACCAAATTGCGATGATGCCGAGGATTAGTGTGTTCACGGTGGAGCGTCAAGATGACGCTACCTCTTCTAATCAAGCAAGGTGAGTCAATTTGCAGGAAACGTGAGCTATATATTGTGTTCAGAAAATGCCGATGTACCCATTCTTCGGGCAATGGCGCCCCAAGCCCGAGCAGCACCTGTAGATACAGCTGCTCGCAGCCCGTTGCAAGTGGCGAGCATCAAGCAGCGATCTTGCTGCTCGCAGCTCGTGGCTTGCGGATCGCAGCGAGCAGCGAGCTTGCTGTGACGACCAAGTGAGAATAAAAGAACGGAAAAAAATCGCCCATCCCACGGGTGGCTCTGCAGCGGCTGCAACTACCACCAACACTGCTATAGTACCCACCATAGCCGTAGTAGCACGTAGCACCTCAACAACAATAGCAGCTGCTACAGTAGCAACCGTAGCAGTAGCAACTGTAATAGCAGCAATAGCAGCAACTGCAGCATTAGCAGCAGCTGCTACTTTAATAACAGCCGCAGCAACAGCAGTAGTAGCAATAGCAGTAGCAACAGCAGCAGCTGCAACAGCAGACCAGCAGCAATAGCAATGGTAGCAACAATAGCTGCAGCAATAGTAGCAGCCACCCAGCACCTGACACAGCAGCGTCTCCAGCAATAGCCGCTTTTGACCTCAGCAGTTATCAACTGATGTCACTGCTGACGTCAGTACTGACATCACCATTAACAAAACAATCTACTACAGCATACTTGCAAATAACACAGCAGAAGCTAACAATGTCAACCATCTTAGGCTGACATCACTATTGATGTCACTGCTGACATCAACAAAAAAAAGGGGAACAAGGAGGGAAAACAAAACACTATGGCTCACAGTCCCAATGGAGATGGGTCCTCATCTGCTGGGAGGACCCCTGACCCCCTTTTCTTGCATCAACTGCAGTAGCAGCAGCAGCTCCAGCAGCAATAGCAGCAGCAGCAACAGTCCACAAGCTTCATCCTCGGCTCCTCCAATTGAGTGGCCGCCATTCAACAATAGCTTGCTGCATTGGCGCAGCAACTTGCAGCACTGCAGCCGTTGGCATCACATACACACACCACTGTCCCGCCACCCTTCCTTCCTTTTGGGCAGGTCAGCCCCACTGTGTCTGCTGCCACGCATTACCTAGCGTAACAGCACACCCACCACCAGCGGCAGACAGTTTCTGAGTCCTTGGCCCCACTCTCGTAGCCAGTAGCAGGCAAAAGGACCTTGAGACCCCGCCTTCGTCACTTCAGGCCGATGAAATGTTCTGGAGCTGGGAGCTTAGCTCTCGCATCTAGGCATAGAGTGAGGGCCTGTGGGCCTATTTTACTCTTTCGATTCCACCCAGGCCGACCAGCTGTATGATGCTGGTTGCGTGGTACGCACCCTCGTCCCAGTCGCTCATCCGGCATCACGCCTAGCCATAGAGCCCTTCCTTGACGACTTAACCACTGGTAGGACACCAGATCCTGCAACAACATGGCATTTCCTCACCCGTCTCCATCGCCTATCAAGCGAGGCTGAGACCATCCGTGTGCTGCGGGAGTTCAACTCCCTGTACACGGGGGACACCGAGACGGTCACCTTTTACTGGCAGCGGGCTGAGGACATTCTCCGTCGCCTAGGAACCTCTGCTCCACCCCGTTTGGCAGGGCTCATGGCCATCAAGCGCAGTGCCACCGACGTCTTAATCCACTACACCCAGGTTGTCCTCTCCACCATGGCTGCCCAGGGCACACTCATGCCCTGGGCATACGAGCTTATCCTGAGGATTGAGGAAGCTTGTCTAGAGTCACGCATCCAGTGCACAGAGGCTCTCCCCTCCTATGCCGTCTCCTTCATAGTTGTCGCTTCCCACGCAGCAGTTACATCAACCATCTCCTTGTTGTTAGGGAAGAAAAGGTGCAAGGGCAAGAAGAGTAAGGGCCAGCAGCAGCAGTAACAGCAGCAGGCAAATGGGTCCACTGGTGATGGTTCGGTCTTCCACAACTGTGGCCAGCCTGGACATAGGTGGTACACGTGCCCGTTACCGATAGACGAGGAACGCGTCATCGCTACCATGAGTCACCAGCGTGAGCGCCGTCTTGCCTCTGCTGCAGCCGTTGTCACTGGCCCCGATCCCTCCACCTCGTCTAGCAGCCACACTCCTCTGGCAACTTCACAGGTCCCGCTGCCGCCAGCTCCGCATCAACATCATCCACAGCATTCGGCACCGTCCTTTCGATCACCGATGAAGTCCTCCATCTATCTGGGCTCCAACGCTGGCACTCCACACTCAATCTTCACTCTCGGACCATCCACTTGTGAGTGTTAGATGGAGCAGTTCATCCCACTCCAGCTTGGCATGCCTTGCCCTCCCCCGCAGGGGAGTGCGAGTTTCGTTACCTGCTGCACGTCTGCTTTGTCGTGCATGACTGAGACTGAGCTTCGGTTGTGTCTTGCCTCCTCGTCAGTTTTATCGTATCCCATGCTCTCTTCTTCCCCTCTTTGTGACAACATCGCATGGCTTGAGGATTGGCAGTCGCGGTTTGCGCCGCCGTCCACCGCGTCCGCATCTCTTGCGTGCAGCCATGTGGCTATTAGTGATCTGGCGACTCCGGTCGAGGACCCTGCCGAGACCTGCATCATCGATTCTGGGGCCATGCATCACATGACGGCCTCTTGCAAGGAGTTTCAGTATGCTTGGTCTTGTTGCCGATGCGCCCGATGTCCGAACATGCTCCAGACAGGTATTGCCTTTCCGCGGCGTCGGCGTCGTTTGTTTCCGTGGTCTTGCTGGTGATGTCTTTGTGACTGGAGTCTTCTTCGTCCCAGTTCTTGAGCTCAGCCTCCAGTCCGTCAGCACCCTTGAGTGCATGAGCATGAACTTTCTTCACTCACGTGGTTTTGGCACTGTGTTGTTACGTTCGTCCGATCTTGTCTTCCTATACGCCACCGCCCGTGGCAACTTGTGGCATGTGCCTCTTCTGTTCTCCTCTCCCCTTGTCTCCTCCTCGTCGGCCACCACAAGCTATGTGTTTGGCACCAGCACATTCTCACCGCAGTACACACGTCTCTTGCACCGCCGTCTTTGCCATGTCCACTCTAATGCCGTCAAGAGCATGCTCCGCACCCAGCCGGCCAAGGGCCTTGACCAGGACTCCTTCCCTTGGCCGTGCCCCACAAATGGCATTGATTGCCATCAAGGCAAGATGCACCGGTTGTTTTACCCTCGGTTTTCTCCCGTGCTTCTGCTCCTCTGTACCTAGTCCATTCCGATGTCATGGTTGCTCTCCCTACTGAGTCCTTCGTGGAGCATGGATGCTACGTCCTCACCCTCACTGACGACTACTCTCGCTACCGCTGGGTCTTCTACCTTTGGCAGAAGAGTGATGTTGCCCCCGCCATTCAGGCTTGGCTTGTGCGTACGGAGCACGAGTGTGGTGGGCCTCTTTGCTGCTTTTGCTCTGATCACAATGGCAAAACATGGGAGAGACCACAAATTTTCTTGCCTCCTGCGGTATCCACGACGAGACATCGGCACCTTACACACCAGCCCAGAACAGTGTCTCCGAGCGGTGGAACCGCACCATGGCTGACGGTGTCAGCACCATGCGGGTCTAGTATGGCCTCTTTCATGGCTTCTACTTCAACACCATGGCCTACATGACGTGGTTCTGGAACCGAACTCCCCACGGCCCTCTTCCCTACCAGTCCACGCCAAATAAGCACTGGTGCAGTCAGCTCAGTGCATTGACCTCCACCCGGCTTGCATCTGGGGCTGCGTGGCCATTGTGTGGCTGCCCGCCGCATAACAGGACAGCAAGCTTGCCCTTCACGGACGTCCTTGCACCTTCCTTGGTTTCTCCTGTTAGTCAAAGGCTTGGAGCTTCTGGAATCTCTCCCGGCACTACATTGTCGAGTCTCGCAATGCCCTTTTCTTTGAAGAGTTGTTTCCTCGTGACCTCGTTCGCTCCGGCTCGTTGATGTCCCTCCTGTCGCGTGGGGGAGTAGTGAGTCTGTCCTCCGTCCTATTGCTTTTCGGCGACACATCACCCGGTCCCTCAGGGCTAGCACCCTAGCCATCTCAGTGAGTCCCTTCAAGATAGTAGTCCCAGTTGCGTCCACGGTCACTTCGCGCCGGCAGCCCCGTCCGAGTCTGCTGGTCCCTCCGGGCCGGCAGTCCCAGTCGCGTCCGCTGGCTCCTCCGCATCGACAGCCCCATCCGAGTCTGTTGGTCCCTTCGAGCAGGCACACTTGTCTGGGTGCATTGGCCCCTTCAGACCGGCAGCCCCGGCCATGTCTGCAGGCCCCTCCAAGCTGGCAGCCCCAGTTGCGTCTGCTGTCCCCTCCGCAGCGGTAGCCCCGCTCGTGTCTGCTGGTCCCTCCGGGCCAGCAGCCACGTCCACCTCTTCAAGTACCTCGCACTCGGCGCCATATCCTACCCTACCACGCTACACGCATGGCTCAGGCGGTAGCCTCTGACCCAAGCCGATTGTGAGTGCGCAGACCGCCATACCGCGCCCTGTGGCGCCTCGGCCCCGCATTGCCCCACGTGTCTCTTCCACTCCTACGATAGTGAGTGGGGACCGTCACACCAAGGCGCTCGGCGTAACTACTTTGGCCATCATTACAGACCTCCACCCGGGCTCCGCGGAGGGCTACGTCATACTCCATCACGAGCATCGGCATGCCGTCACGACTGTCCTCACGCGCATCCCGCCTGGGGCTCGAGATGCACATACCCTTGCTTTCCGCTCCACGGCACGCCCGGAGTACCCCGCTACCACATGCGAGACTTGAGCCTCCCCTTGAGGCTGCACACCGCGATGCTGCCTATGCCGAAGACCTTGATGCTATCCGGAAATACCACATGTACGACCTCGTTGATCTCCCTCCAGGTTGGATGGCCATGGGTGCCAAATGAGTCTTCTGGCACAAATAGAAGTTGGACGTGTCCTTGGATAAGTATAAGGCCCGCCTAACAGCCAAGGGGTTTGCTCAGGTCCTTGGGGCCGATTACGACCAGATGTTTTCCCTAGTCGGCCGATTCTCCACTCGCCAAGCGCTCTTCAGCCTGGTTACGTAGCACTAAAGGGAGCTGCATCAGATGGACATAAGCAACACTTTCCTTCATGGCTCGCTGGAGGGAGAGGAGCTCTACATGGTGCAACCTCCAGGCTTCGACGATGACAGTGGGAAGGTCTAGCGGCTTTGGAAGGCCCTCTATGGTCTGAAGTAGTCGCCTCGGTGCTGGAACAAGGAGATTAGTCGCACGCTCCTTCGCGGCGGCCTCCTGCTCACCCTACAATGTTCATCATCCTGCGAGGCCAGACCCTTGCCGCTGTCTTGGTCTGCGTTGACGATCTCTTCATTACGTCGCCAAACATGGCTGCCATCCAGCGTTTGAATGACTTGTTGCAAATGCCTACCAGATGAAGGATGTTGGTTCTGCCCGAGTTTTCTTGGGCATGGAGCTCGAGCATGATTTCTCCTAGGGCATCCTATACGTCCACTAGGTTGTCTATGTAGAGACTCTATCCACTTGCTTTGCCCAGGACCTGTCCCTCGTGCCGAGTGCGTACTCACCCATGTCACCAGATGGCCGAGTGAAGCTGAAGACCTGTGACCCAACCTTTGTGTGGGAACCAGTTGACGTAACCATGTATCTATAGTCATCGGGTCACTGATGTTCCCGGCGATGACGACATGCCAAGATATTGCATTTGCCGTCAACCTCTTGGCTTAGTTCTCTCAGGAGTTGTGTCACCTCTACTTGGAGGCCGCAATCCGAGTACTACGCTTTGTCTTCTCGACTCCACGGTGAGGTTTCATGTTCCACCAACAACCGTCGGTGGTCGCAGTGGGCTACACTGACAGTGACTGGGCTGACACAAGCTGGATCTTTCTGGTTGGCACCATGGCTGTATCCTGGCGTAGTGGTATGCAAGTGTGCATTGCTCGTAGCACTACTGAGGCTGAGTGGGTGGCTCTTGGCTCAGGCGGATGTGAGAGCGTGTGGTTACATCGTCTGTTGTTTGAGTTGAGTGAGTCCGTCGCATCCATCATGTTGTATTGTGACAACAAGAGTACCATGGCCATCGCCGACAACGACGGTGTGCATCACACACGCACAAAGCACATCAATGTTGAATATCACTATGTGCGCTCGTTGTTGCACAACGGCAGCGTCAGCACTGTGTGGGTTAAGGCAACACGACAATTGGCTGACTTCTTGACAAAGGCACTGAAGCGCGACTCGTTCAAGAAGGCTGTGAGTTTGGGTGGTGTGCGTCCGTGAGTAGCACTCTTCGTTCTTGCCTGCGTCTCTCTTTGCTCTGGGGGAGTTTGTTGAATGTGTCGCTGCCCGCGCATGTGCACTACGCCTGTGAGTCATGAGAGAGTGTTGGTTTGTCTCACATCTCTCTTTGTGCTCTATTGTGTCCTCCCAGCTTGTGTACATTGGTGTGCTGATGACTGACGGCGAGACTCGACGCTGCTTATGTGTCGTCCGGTGGAGCCGACGCACGTTGAGGACTACACGCAGTTCGTTGGAGCCTCCTCCCTCCGGTGACGTGCTGAGCTTCAACGGCAGGCCTTCTCGGCGATCGGGCTGCTTGCTGTCACTGCCACTTTGGATGCTGTCTGCATGTGTCCTGTGCTAAAACTGGCTGTACTATTGTGTTTACAGTGTCCTGCCTCGCTTAGAATCCAAATCTCATGCTAGCATGGAACTGTTGTCACCAGGGACTAGTGTACTCGCTGCGTGGGTTTGGGCAGCCATAACTCCTCACTGCTTTTTTTCTAGCTGATTCTGACTGTACGACTGCGTTCGGAGTGTTGGTATTATGGTATGGTCCAGTTTTGAGGTAAAACGGATGACGCCTGGGTTTTGGGTTGTCGGCCACCTGTCAGGGCTCATCGAGAAAACTTGCCAGCCTGAAAATAGAGTTATTTTCTCATTGGCTAGTGACTGTCATAAAAAATAGTTGTATGAATGCTTCCATTTTGTTTCTGATGGCATGCTCGTATGATTCAGGTGCAACCTTGCACTTGCCAGTGCCTACTCCGGACCTCAAGGCGCGAGCGTCAGCTCTGCAACCATGCTAGGGTCAGACGCTGGCGCACATCGTAGTCCTGTATGCCCTGTCAGAGCGCAGGCATGAAGCCAAAAGCCATGCCCATACAAAAGCCAGTGGTGTCATCGCCATGTGTTCCTCATACTGGAACATCATCATCACTTGTACATGTTGGCATAAACAAACATGTAAATAGAAGTTGGTAATAAAAAAACATGCAAGATTCATGTGCAACACAAGCATATGTAGACGCATCATATTTTGCATATGCTGCTGATGTAGACACATATGCAGATTGATATTCATATACAAATGCAGATGCTGCAAAAGCAGATGCATGTGTAGATGCATGTGCAGACGCAGGTGCAGATGCATATGCACATGCAAATGCAGTTGAATCATCAAATACATGCACATATTCATGTGCAGATGCACATGGAAAGGCATATGCATATGCAGATCCATATGCATCCACATATACCTATTCACTGCTTCACTCTGCACTATGAAAATGAAACCATGGAATTCATTGCTGGAAGTCATGGCATGCGTCATTTATGCACCAAACATATCAATTTTCTGCATCACTTTGTGGTGTCCCATCAAATTGGCATGCATGAAGAGATGGGTTCCCAAGTTCACTCTCACCTCCCGTGTGACAATGAAAAAGAATACCAGTAAGGAGCAAGTCCAAACCGTAATCTCTAATACTTGAGATGTCGCGATGGCCGCCATTGTAAGAGTCACATGTGGACAATCACCATCGTGTAGGAAGAAAGGCAATGTGTAGTAGGCAGATGAAGGTGCACATTAGGTCAGGGGAAGGAGGGTGCTAGTTGAGAAAATAGGGTCCCGGAGGAAGGATTCCACCATGGTGGAGCTGATAAGTGGTGGTGGTGCTTGAGGATGAACTTACAAAGCTGGAAGTGTTGGAGGAACTGGTGCAAGGAGTCGTAAACAGACTGGTGGAGAAATCAAAGGCTATGTTGTTGTATGTACAACGCTCCTGCATGGCAAAAGCAAAGCAAGCATTACCATACTGAACCATAAATTCACCAGAAATTTTTGTTTTCATTCACCCATGCCTTTCATAAATAATGAATAGTCGTTTGGGCGAATTAGTCCCAATATTTGGGCCGGAGAGATTTTTACTACGCCAAAGAAAATGTGTTTGTAACGGGGCAGGTCGACTACGACTGACCGCGAATTTCGCCTCTCTCTGCCACGTCAGCTCTTTAAGCAGTACATTCGTGGCTTGCGATTGCTTGACATCAGCCTAATCTCCAATTTCTTGAGACGTGCAACGGGATCTGGCCTTATTCACAAAGCAGAGATGACATGGTCAGCGAATTCAGATGTTCTTGATATCCCAGCTTTCTGTGTTGGGCGACCACCTAAGAAACAGAAAAGTGCATGTTTTTTGGTGAGTTTATGTAACACAAAGAAGGAGTTGAAAATCCCGGCAAATTCATAGTTCAGTACGGTATTAGGTGGAATAGGGTACTTGGGGGCGGAGTGACCAGGCTGGTCAAAGTCCCAGGAGATGGGACTTGAAGAGGATGGAGCAAGTGATGGTGATGATTTGCCATGACCCTTGCCTTCGTGGCTCCCACCAATGTGAGTAGTCCATGCACACCCGCTGTCACTCCGTCCACGACCTGTCCCAAGAGTGACAATAGACCCAGAAGAAGAGGTACACGTGGAGATAAAGGCAAAGCAAGGGAGTGTGGAAGAAGAAGAGGGAGCAACAAATGTGACATCATCATCAGCCGGGCGGTGAAGGAATTCTATTTACGGGTTGATTCACTAGTATGTGCGGTGGGTAAGAGAACAATGCCAAAGGGTGCATCAGTAGTAGCGGGTTGAGCAGTCAAATGCTCAAGCTCAGTAGCCAGAAGCTCAAGTTGTGAAGTGAGATGCTCAAGTTGGGGAGTGGGCACATGCAATAAAAGGATATTGGACAAGACCTATGATGATGGAGAGGTAAGCTGAGACTTGACCGGGTGTTGCCTTACTGAGGTCGCAACGCGGCTTCTGGCAATGCGCCTAATATGCCTCAGCAGTCTCATTAAGACGCATGTGTGGCTGATTGACCTAAACTGAAAGCGTACTTTGAGGAGAATGACTAGTGGGTGTTCTACCATGGTAAGTAAGTGCATATGAACCTACACAGTTAGTAGGGATGCCGAGTGTAGTACCAGCACTGTAAGTACCAAATTCACGAGTGAGACCGTCTTGATCAAAAGTGGTGAGAGCAAAAACAGCACGGACAAACTCAGCAGGCCATGGAACATAAGTCATGGTAGCAGATATGTTAAATGAAAGCTCTTCCACTCCTACAATGTGAGCTGGGAGTACGAGTACTACTGGGGTGGAGGTGCTGGGGTCAGAGGTGTAACCGCTGTCAATGGTGTAGCATGACAGTGATAGCCAATGATGAAGCCGCTAACGATCACATGGGTGCATATGTCGTAAGCACACCAGTGCCACAGGAGATCGCACTATTGAGTTGGTCGGCATACAAGGTGGACTTTTGCAACAGAAGAGGTGGCCTAAAATTGAATAGCTGCGAGGTCAAACCTCAACTTCCACGAAACGGGGGTGTGTTTGTACACAAGGCTAGTGAGAGTAGTGTGAGTGAGAGAGGATGCAAGAGAAGCCATGGATGCAGAATGTTCACATTCCCAAAAAAGAAGAATTGCAGAGTAAGGGTAGGTTGGTGGAACATAAGCTTGGTGAAGCGAGCCTTAGGTGTGTGTCACAAAAAAGGTGAGATTGCCGCCACCCTTGAGATAGGGCTAGACCTCATGGGTGAAATTGAGAGAGGTAACCATCGACAACATAGCCACAATAAGATCTACACCGGGTAGCTAGATGAACAAAACCACAAACCACACATGCATGAAGAAGTATCCTATATCATCCTAAAGTGTACGCGAGCATGCAGACAATCGCTATGAGCATTGAACTCATGAGATCCATGTCAGGATTGCGGAGAGATGCTGGCTAGTCCATTGGCACAAGCTGAAGAAAAGGAAGAATCAACATCTCCCAAATGAAGAGATAATTAGGCATGCTTGGGTGTATTCTTACTAAAGAGTACCATCAGATATGTGTTACAACCATGTTGCTTCACTATCCCACATGATTTTGTGTGTAGAGAGGCCATTGGAAAATTATCATCACCATAACATGTCAGTACTTGGGCACCAAAACCATCGCACATTGCATATGCTCAAAATACCTCGACTTCTTCACAAGGGTTTACAATTCTGCAAATGACATAAAAACCTCATACACATTAGGCTCGTCTTTTAGTTAAGAACTTGAGTATGCAATGTTTGAGTTGTGGTGGTCTCATGCATGCACTAGATTATTTCAAAAAAAATAATCTTTGTATACTTTCTCTCAAGTACAGATTAAAAACACTTTGTTTTCTTTACTTTTGCAATTGCATATTTGCCTTTCATGTTCAACTGACAAAAAAAAATCTTCTACAACAGATAAAGTGTTGAGTTACTAGCATTTTCTTGAGTGTTCACCATACGCCCCTCCTCCCCCCCACAACCCAATCCCCCTTCCCCGCCGTCATATTCGGTTTGCTTCAGCCATGTTCTAGAAAACAAAAACGTTGTGATATTTTTCATCCTTCTTCCTTCATTTTTTTTGGCGTATGTCATAGAGGTGGAAACCTACATTTGCGCCTTTCCTTGGGGACTTTACACACAAGCTTTCGTTCCTTGTGGGATAAAATCCACACCAGGTGAGGTACCCAGGGAGAGGCTCTCAAGGGTTATGTGGGGGTTGTACCTAACAAATTGCTATAAAGCTTCCTAGACTTGCTATTGCTGACGTGGCGACACTGTCTAGTCAGCTAGCCCACTAGCAAGCATGAAGGTGCAAGAAACAGAAAGAGTTATGCTAGGGAGACGCTAAAAGCCTGATGAGCTTCAACAGCTTAGAAATGCAGAGAAAAATGGCAATTGATAAGGACACAGCATAAATACCTTCCACGACGCACGATGGGTGACGTACACAGCAGTGTCAGCTTGTCTTAAACGTGTCCTAAATTCTATTTTGTGTTTTGCCTTGCAACTTCTACTTGCTCACCATCTACACTCCCTTCGGCATAACACTAGGTATCAGAGTGCAGTTGTGCTAGAGAGGCATCCAATTACTTTACCCATCCGGAGGACTACCTCCCACAAGTCGTCAACACATCGCACATCAAGAATTTTCAGACTTTGTAACCACAACGTGAAGCGATAAAGCCTAACTGACGAACAACAATGGGTCTTTGGCGACGACTTCGACGATGGAGGAGCAAAACGTGCCTATGCACACGAACCCTGAAGCAGCAGCAAATGCTGGCCTAGTAGGCTATGTGACAGCTAGATCAACCCCCACGACTTCGACAACCAATCTGGTCGTGGACCCAACGGTGGTAAACCAACCGCCCCTACCAACAGCCCCGATGACGACAAGAGGAACGACAGGTGACACTGGACGACAGGTGCAGATCAACGAGGAACTTGCAAACGAAGCCTTCACGCTCGAATGGATCAATAGCCATCTGCTCCAACAAATCAACGTTGTGATGGAGGCTCTTCGCAGTGCAAGCGCACGAGAAGCGGTGCTCATCGAGAGACATTCCTGACTCTTGAGCAAACCCAATTCTATCCGTCTTTACCTGGACCGTTTGATCTTGCATATTCAAAAGGACCAACAGTTTGCATGTGGCTGACGAGTTTGGAGGTGTACTTCACCATTGCAGGGGTTAACAACAAACAAAAGAAAATTGACCTCGCGGCTGCAGTTTTGCGTGGCACCGTGCAAAGTTGGTGGTTTTTCTCGAAGACCATCCAAGAACAGCAGGTAACCGATGGAGCATCATCAACGGTAAACGTTGCCCATCTCACATCGTGGTCCACAGGTGTTCTACCCTTGGAGCACATAATCCTAAAATGGAAAGATGTGCTGACTGTACTAACCGACTATAAGTGATTCTCGCACACCATGCTCGCACAATTTCGATTGCTGAACAAAACGTCTGACACACGGTACAAGCTCCAACATCTCTGTCAACAATCGAGTGTGGTAGAGTACACGCGGAGATTCTGCGAGATCATCACCGGAGTATCAAATTCCCTCGACAAACTCTGTTTCCACTACAAGAACGGCTTCAAGCGAGACATCCAGCAAGCAATTGCCATTTACGATGTCCAAAATGCATTTTCGCGGATGACAGTAGAAGCAAAAAGGATTGGCAACGCCGAAGACAATGCTCTGATCCAAGAATCCTATGGTTGTTGACCTCCCAACCACAATTATTGTGGAAACGGAAAAAGCCAGCTGGCGTGCTCCTCGACTCCAATGGAAGTGGACGCCATCGACCAGAGAGATACGCAAACCTCCTACAACTCCGGAAAACTGGGACACATCACTCTCAATTTTTGAAGCAAAGAGCAAGCCACAAATGGGTTGAAGTCGTAAAAGAAGGAGTTAGTAAACAGCCAAGGGCAGGAGTGAAAGGCGCAAGTTTTGTCTGCACGGAGTAATCTACGCCAAACAATTGCCCATTTGAACGACCTCCATTACCACAGAAATCAAAGAACGGTATCAGCACTATTGGATAGAGGAGCTTCACACAGCTTTATTAGCAACAACGTGGTCCACAAGCTAGGATTGTAGACAGAACCAGGGGTGTTTGAAAGAAAAACCGTCGATGAAACATTCTAAACATGAAAACTCCAAGAACCACTACAACTATAAGTTGAAAATCTACTGGATCTAACGGTCTAGAGGTCCTATCCAATGAGCGACCACAAAATCATCCTTGGACAAGATTTCCGGCA
The DNA here is from genome assembly GCA_023375785.1 of Penium margaritaceum. Taxonomy (NCBI): domain Eukaryota; kingdom Viridiplantae; phylum Streptophyta; class Zygnematophyceae; order Desmidiales; family Peniaceae; genus Penium; species Penium margaritaceum. Next base: position 110,696 of record SZWC01000764.1, on the reverse strand, counting down.
CTGACACAATCTGCAGGTCGATTGGAACAGCGGCGGCATCAACGTGGAAATCGACGGTGCCAAACGACAACATGTGCACATGGGACGGAAACCGTCAGCAGAAGTAGCAGAGGTAGAAGCTGTAAAGGAAGCCACGGTAGCTGAAAAGTGACAACCTGTGCAGCCAACACCGCTCGACATGGCAAACCATTGTATACAATGAGGAGCTCGTGCGTGGCTTATACATCTCAAGAAAGTGGAAGAAGCAGAAGTGGCAGCAATGGAATCATCATCACCCTCATCAGCATCAACAAAGTCCGCAAAGGGACCCGGCAAATCTGCACCACTCATCTAGCAATTTGCGAATTTATTCCCCGACAAACCCTACCTCATCAACGACACATCGAACATCGCATCAAACTGAAGCTAGGAAGCAGACCTATAGTTCAAGGGGCTTATCAAATGACCGATCACATACCGACCAAACTCCAAAGCAACTTGACGAGATGCTTGGTCAGGGGTTCACTGCTCATCCACATCACCATATGCCGTATACGTTCTATTTTGTAAAAACAAAAACTAGTGAGATGCGGGTGTGCGTTGAAGGATACTAGCATCAAGAACCGCTACCCTTCACTTCAAGCCAACAAAATTTTCAAGTAACCCCGAGGAGCTCGAGTTATCAGCAAAATTGACTTGCACAGTTGTTGTAACCACATATGTGTGGCTGACGTTTACATTGAGAAGACAGCGTTCCAAACCCGCTCCGAGCAGTTTTATTTCACGTTGATGCTGTTTGGCCTCACAAATGCCCCTGTGAAGTTCATGGCAGCAATGAACAACATTTTCCGCCCGTACCTTAACGATTTCGTCCTGGTGTATCTCGATGACATTTTGGTGCACGGCCGCACCCTGGGGGAGCACGATGGACATCTTAAAAAATTCCTTGATGGTTTACAAAGCAAGAAAATTTTGGGAAACTCTCAAAGTACAATTTTGGTCAACGTTCGATCAAGTTTTTGGTTCACGTCATCAACGGTGGGTGGATTACCATGGATCCAAAAAAAGGTGGCAGCAATTGCTCATTCACCGACGGCGACCAACGTTCGAGACGTTCAGGTTTCCCCGGCTTCTGCATTGGCTACCGGCATTTCGTATGGGATTAGGCCCGGGTGTCAGCGACAGCTTCCGACCTTACTTGAACATAAAATTAGTGGCAGTGGGGAGACGGTGAACAAGAAGTGTTCATCGCTTTGCGTAGCGCCCTGACCTTGGCGCCAATCCTCCAGTTAACCGATCCGACATTCAACAATGTAATGGCTACAAACGCATCAAACCGGACTATTGGCTAAGTACATCTACAATTCCATGGCAACAGCAAGCAACAGGTCACCTACATGTCCCGAAAGTTACGAGGAACGAACTCATATATGCCATGCAGGAAAAGTAAACGATGGCGGTCGTACGTGCATTTAAGACATGGCATTGTTACCTCAAGTGCCGCCAATGAATGGTATGCACCGAACACCATGCATTGAAATATCTGAAAATGCAACCGAATCTTAGTCGACATCAAACCGGATGGATGGAGTTCCTTCACTCCGGGTTCAACTATGACAACGAGTACTGGCCAGGCCAAATCAACCCAGTAGACACACTCAACCGCTGACTAGGTTTAATGGCTGAGGTGGCAATGCTACACCTGTAGCAAGACCCATGTCTTGAGCAATCTTTCACACAAGGTCACGACCAGTAAGACGGTTACGACAATGCAAAATTATGGTATGGCGCACCCTACTGGCGACGGCGATTCACTCGCTAGGTGGTCGTTCCCCCCAAACGACGAACTCCGACGTATGCTCCTTGAAGAATGCCAGGACACAAGACCAGGTGGACACTTTGGAGAGCACAAGACACTGAAGAAGCTGGCAAAGGACTAAAGGTGGGACAAGATGCAATCCGACGTGGCCAAGTACTTCATGACCTGTGACACATGTCACTGACCAAAATCTTATCGCACACTGCCAACCGGACTTCTGAAACTGCCTCCTATTCCGACGGAACCGTGGGTTGATGTATCCATAGACTTTGTCACAAAGATACTGGTCACACCCGAGGAATATGACGCAATCCTCGTGGTCATTGACATGTTTAAGAAACGTTCCATTTCATTCCAACGACAACCACCGTCATCGCCAAAGGAATAATGCGGTTGTTTCTAACGAACATTGTTCCGCTACATGACGTACCGAGAACCATCACAAGTGACAGAGACGGTCGATTCACTAGCCATTTCTTACGTAAACCGATGACTCACTACAGAATCAAAATTCAACTTTCAACAACGTTTCATCATCAAACCAATGGTCAAACAGAATTATATGCAAACCTCACATGAAAGGTTGGGCACAAAAATCTCGACCGCCAAAACACATATAATCCGGCACTTCCCACCGCAACGGCTAAAACCCCATTTGAAGTGGTGTATGGTAAACTTCCCGCCACACGATTGAGAGTACAAAGTTACAGCAAAATTCCCGCAATTGACGGTCAACGTCAAAACTTCTACACCATCTGGGAGGAAACACGACAAATCCTTGAAAAGACACAATCATGAATGAAGCGGGAAGCTCACAAACATCGTAGTGACGACGTTTTTGCCGCAGGCAACAAAGTCCTTCTCAGCTCAACAGACATCAAACTCCGTGGAGCCGACTATTTGAAGCTCGGAATTTGATTGTTGGGACCGTTTGAAATCAAGCACATGCAATCCCCCGTGGTTTCATGACACAAACTCCCCAACACTATGCAAGTTCATTCAGTATTCCATGTCAGCAAACTCAATGACTTCCTAGACTCCAAAGAAAACTTCTCGGGCAGGGGTGTCCCTTCGCCTCCTTGAGTTCAAATGGATGAAGACACAGAGTACTTCATCGAGGACATCCTCAACCATTGACGACGAGGCAAGACGACAGAATATCTCATCAAGTGGCATGACTATGACGCTGCGCACAACAGCCGAGAACCCTATAACAACCGCTGAGACCTCGATCACCTAATTGACGGGTATTACCGCCGCCACCGGGCCATATCCGTACGCGTGTAGGGACGTCGCGGCTAAGGGGGAAGGGGGGCGTTACGTACCAGACGTACATGAGTTCATAATCTTTCCGATTGGGCAATCTTGTTTTTACACAAACATCCAATCGCATCGCCAGACTGCGACATTCACTCCAACGGTCGAGGACAATGCGGCCAACTGCCCTCGCCTTTAGCAAACCTTCCTGAACCTTCTCACAACTTTGACGTCTCTCGCAAACCGAGGACAAGAATATCATGACCTTTTGGTCAACTTTGCGACGTATCAACACAAATTTGATTCATAAAGATGCATCTCGCATCTTTAGCGTCAATTCTTGAAGACCCCCAATTTTTCGCTGGGATTTCTCCCATCCGACCACGCATGATGTGACTCCGCAAGCGTTGCCCGACGATTGACACAATGAACCCGGCTATACCTCATTCATAACTCAACACTTGAATGTACTTGTTCTATCATTTTGACAATTGTCATTGAAGTAAAGTTATTGTTATTGATAAATTCCTCAAGTGTCCCACATTCTAATTCCATCCATCTTCTACCTGTTCACCATCTATACTTTGTTCGGAAGAACAGGAAGGAGGTAAGAACACGAGGAAGTAGTTTTCTAATTCTTGGGGGTGTTGGAATGACATCAGCAAGGTAACGATGTTTTTTGGTTAGAGGTAAGAGTTTGAGAGGGTGACTTTGGCTTAAGGACAAACTTGTGCGAGATGTGGAGTTCGACCCCCCTCTTGACGCGAACTGCCTTTGTACCTGGATACTGATGTACAGCCTCTTGGTTACTTAGAGAGCCATGTTCTCTAAGAGTCTTCCCATCGGATGTCTTTGTGATTGGGGGTGAACGTACAATGTAACAACCAAAAAAGACAAACATGGAGAAATGTGTAACAAAACCAGATGATGCTGGCATTGATTCGTCCGGCACCGGACGAATCAATGCCAACATGATTTGATGAACCAAGCATGCACCACACAACACACTGGCCAATCATAAGTGAGAAATGAGTGAGAAGGGCGAGTGCTAGTGTGAGCTGCTTTGGCCACTCGACGAATGCTGAGAACTCAATGTATCTCGTGCGGGCGTCATTTTTGGGAACCATTTCTTTGATCCAAAGACCAGAAGGTCTATTCATGATAATCTTTGCTAAGCTTTCTGAGAAAACAAAAAGGTCTCCATAGATTAGCGTCGCTGCCTACTCGGTCTATAAAGGAGTACATACGAGACTGGTTTCCAACGATAGGAGGTCCTTGCATTTTTGCGGCTTGAAAATAGGCATAAACTAGATATGAAAGTCAAAAGTTGACATTAATGATTTACTGGCAACCGCAACAAGTACCTGCCAACGTCGCGATCTAGACCCGTCGCCTTGCATCTAGGCGAGTCGCAAACCAAACATTTCACATATAGTTGCCCTTGGATTGATAGATAGATCATTATGTTTCTCGTCACTACCCCTCCATGAAGAATGGACGGTGGTACATAGCCACCTATGATTGTGAGAGTCAAGAGGGACATACACACACGACAGCCATGAATAGGGGCATGCATGTGCCGACAGTCAAGTGAAAAGAAACATGCAAAGGTCAAAGTAAACGATGTCCTAGCGAGATCTTGAGGGGGGGGGGGGGG
>SZWC01000764.1:28141-59413 GCA_023375785.1 Penium margaritaceum | reverse complement strand
CTCCCACCCGTGCTGGGCGACCAGGCTGAAGAGCGCCCGGCTGGTGGAGAACCGGCCAACTGGGGCAAAGATCTGGTCATAGTCGACCCCAGGGACCTGGGCAAACCCCTTTGCAGTGAGGCGGGCCTTGTACTTGTCCAAGGACCCGTCGGGTTTCCACTTGCGCCGAAAGACCCACTTGGCGCCGATGGCCTTCCGACCTGGAGGAAGGTCGACGAGGTCGTACACGTGGTACTGTCGGATAGCGGCGAGCTCATCGGCGCACGCAGCGTCCCAGTGTGCGGCCTCAGGAGAGGCTCGTGCCTCGCGCAAGGTGGCTGGGTCCTCCGGGTGTGCTGTGGAGCGGACTGAGAGAGCATGTGCCTCTCGCGCCCCGGGTGGGATGCGCGCCAGGGCAGCCACGACAGCGTGCCGATGCTCGTGATGGAGCATGGCGTAGCCCAATGCGGATCCCGGGTGCAGATCTACAATGGTGGCCGATGTGGTTAATCCCAGGGCCTTGGTGCCAGGGTCTCCACTCACGACCGTGGGAGTGGAGGAGGCACGTGGAGCCACGGGAGGTCGAGGCGCTACCGAGCGCGGTGCGACGGTCTGCACGCTCACCGACGGCCTGGGTCGGAGGCTGCCGCCGGGGCCACATGTGTAGCGTGGTAAGGCATGCGGTGGCGCTGAGTCTGATGGGCCAGTGGAGGCGACTGGGGCTGTCGGCCCGGAGAGATCAGCGGACACGACGGGAGCTACCGGCCCGTAGGGACCAGCAGACGCGACTGGGGCAGCTGGCCCGGAGGGACCAGCGGACGCGATTGGGGCAGCTGGCCCGGAGGGTCCAGCGGACGCGGCTGGGGCAGCTGGCCCAGAGGGACCAGCGGACGCGACTGGGGCAGCTGGCCCGGAGGGGCCAGCGGACGCGGCTGGGGCAGCTGGCCCGGAGGGACCAGCGGACGCGGCTGGGGCAGCTGGCCCGGAGGGACCAGCGGACGCGGCTGGGGCAGCTGGCCCGGAGGGACCAGCGGACGCGACTGGGGAAGCTGGCCCGGAGGGACCAGCGGACGCGGCTGGGGAAGCTGGCCCGGAGAGACCAGCGGACGCGGCTGGGGCAGCTGGCCCGGAGGGACCAGCGGACGCGACTGGGGAAGCTGGCCCGGACGGATCAGCAGACGCGACTGGGGCAGCTTGCCCGGAGGGACCAGCGGACACGACTGGGGCAGCCGGCTCAGAGGGACCGAAGAATGTGTAACCCGGACGCGATAGGACGGAGGACGGACTTATCACTCCCCCACGCGACGGGATAGACACAAACGAGCCAGAGCGAATGAGGTCGCGAGGAAATAGGTCCTCGAAGAAGAGGGCATCCCGGGACTCGATAATGCAGTGCCGGGAGGGGTCCCAGAGGCGCCAGGCCTTGGACTGACGAGAGACACCGAGGAAGGTACATGGACGGCCGCGGGGGGCGAGCTTGCCGCCCTGCTGCGGGGAGGGCAGCCAGACAATGGCGACACAATCCCAGACGCGAGCGGGGCGGAGGTCAGCGCGCTGACCGCACCAATGCTGGTACGGCGTGGACTGACGTCGAAGGGGACTGTGGGGAATCCGGTTCCAGACCCAGGTCATGTAGGCCATGGCTTCAAAGTAGAAGCCCTCGGAGAGACCGGACTCGACACGCATGGTGCGGACGGCGTCGGCCATGGTCCGGTTCCACCGCTAGGAGACACCGTTCTGGGCGGGTGTGTAGGGCGCCGATGTCTCGTGGTGGATCCCGCGTGAGGCGAGGAAAGTCGTGGCCTCACCCATGTACTCGCCACCGCGATCGGAGCAAAAGCGGCGAAGGGAGCGGCCACACGTGCGCTCTGCGAGGACAAGCCAGTCCTGGATGGCCCGGGCGACATCGCTCTTCTGCCTAAGACAGAAGACCCAGCGATAGCGAGAGTAGTCGTCCGTGAGGGTGAGGACATAGCGACCATGCTCGCCGACCGACTCGGTGGGGAGAGGGCCCATGACATCCGAATGGACAAGGTCGAGAGGGGCAAATGCACGGGAGGCAGACAAGGGGTACGTGGACCGGTGCATCTTCCCCTGAGCGCAGTCAATGCACCCAGTGGGGCATGGGAGAGGGAAATTCTCCGGGTCTAGGCCCGAGGCAGGCTGGGTGCGAAGCATGCTGTCCACAGCGGCAGAGTGGACGTGGCAGAGGCGGCGGTGCAAGAGGCGGATGTGCTGAGGAGAAAGCGTACTGGTGACGAGCACATGGCCTGTGGCGGCCGACGAGGACGAGACGGGAGAAGAACAGGAGAGACGAGGAACATGCCACAGGTTGCCACGGGCGGTGGCGTGCAGGACGACAAGACCAGACGGACGCAACGACACAGTGCCAACACCACGCGATTGCATAACATCCATGCTCATGCGGTCAAGTGCAGTCACGGACAGGAGGCTGAGCTCGAGACCAGGGACGAAGAGGACATCGGTCAGAAAGACGTCACCGGCAGGACCACGAAAACGAACGACGCCAACACCACGGACAGGCAACACCTGTCCAGAGCCCGTCTGGACACCGGAGACATCGCCGACAGGACCGAGCATACTGAAGGCCTCACGAGAGGCCGTCATGTGATGCGTGGCCCCGGAGTCGATGATCCAGGTCTCAGCAGGGTCNACGACACAGTGCCAACACCACGCGAGTGCACAACATCCATGCTCATGCGGTCAAGTGCAGTCACGGACAGGAGGCTGAGCTCGAGACCAGGGACGAAGAGGACATCGGTCAGAAAGACGTCACCGGCAGGACCACGAAAACGAACGACGCCAACACCACGGACAGGCAACACCTGTCCAGAGCCCGTCTGGACACCGGAGACATCGCCGACAGGACCGAGCATACTGAAGGCCTCACGAGAGGCCGTCATGTGATGCGTGGCCCCGGAGTCGATGATCCAGGTCTCAGCAGGGTCCTGGACCGGGGTCACTAGATCGCTAATGGTCACATGGCAGTAGGCGAGGGACGCGGACGCGGTAGACGGAGGCGCGAAACGGGACTGCCAATCGTCAAGCCAGGCAACATCATCAAGAAGAGAGGCGGAGGAGGCCACGGGCAATGACGAGACACATGAGGAAACGGGACACGACCGCCACTCAGTCTCAGTCATGCAGGGCTGGGGAGGAGAGCAGGAGGTGACGCAACTCGCACTTTCCTGGGGAGGAGGGTGAGGCAGGCCGAGCTGGAGCGCGATAAACTGCTCTAGCTGACGCTCACGGGAGGAGGGCCCGAGAGCGTAGATGGAGTGCGGAGTGACGGCGCCGGAGCCCGGGTAGGAGGAGGACGGAATCGCCGAAGGGAGCGGGGGCGCCGACGGCTGCGGAGTCGGTGTCTGCGGGACTGGCGAGGCGATCGGGGTGGTGGAGCCGCTGGACGAGGTCGAGGCGTCAGAGCTGGCGACAGGGACGGAGGCAGAGGCGAGACGGCGCTCCCGCGGGCGACGCATGGTGGCAATGACGCGCGCCTCGTCCGTCGGCAGCGGGCACGTGTACCACCCGTGCCCAGGCTGGCCACAGTTGTGGCAGGCAGAGCCACCACTACCAGACCCGGTCGACGGCTGCTGCTGCTGCCGCTGCTGCTGATTCTTGCCCTTCTTGCTCCGACGCTTCTTCTTCCTCATCGGCGAAGCGCTGGCGGAGGAGTTGGCAGAGGAGCTGGCGGATGTAGCTGCGGCGGGGGAGGCGATGGCCGCGGAGGCGAGAGCCTCCGTGCGATGGATTTCGGACTCCTGGCGAGCTTCCTCAATGCGGAGGAAGAGCTCGTATGCCCAGGGCATGAGGGTGCCCTGGGTCGCCATGGTGGAGAGGACGTCCTGGGGGTAGTGGACGAAGACGTCCGCGTACGCGCTGGTGGCGCCGTGCTTGATGGTGAGGAGCGCGGACAGAGGGGGTGGAGCAGATGTGCCAAGACGACGCAGGATGTCCTCCGCCCGCTGCCAGTAGGCAGTGACCGTCTCGGTCTCCCCCATGNAGACTCCTGGCGAGCTTCCTCAATGTGGAGGAAGAGCTCGTATGCCCAGGGCATGAGGGTGCCCTGGGTCGCCATGGTGGAGAGGACGTCCTGGGGGTAGTGGACGAAGACGTCCGCGTACGCGCTGGTGGCGCCGCACTTGATGGTGAGGAGCGCGGACAGAGGGGGTGGAGCAGATGTGCCAAGACGACGCAGGATGTCCTCCGCCCGCTGCCAGTAGGCAGTGACCGTCTCGGTCTCCCCCATGCGCAGGGAGTTGAACTCCCAGAGCAGACGGCTGATCTCAGCGTCGCTGGACAGGCGATGAGTCCGAGTGAGGATGTGCCATGCGGATGCAGGGTCCTGTGTGGCGCCAGTGGTGAAGTCGCCGAGGTAAGGCTCCAGTGCCAGGCGGGAAGCCGGAGGGGCGACTGGGACGAGGGCACGGACGGCGCGACCAGCGTCATACAGCTGGTCGGCCTGGGTGGAGTCATAGGGATGGGTGTAGTACACCCATAGGCCCTCCCCTTGCGCCCAGATCCGGAAGCTGAGCTCCCAGCTCTGGAACTGCTCGCCAGCCTTAAGCGGCAACGGCGGTGTCTCAAAGTCCTTCTGCCTGCGGCCGGCGCCTAGAGTGGGGCCAAGGACGGAGGTCACTGTCTGCCGCTGGCGCTGAGTGTGCTGCTGCGCTAGGTAGTGCGTGGTAGCGGACACAACTCGGCTGGCGTGCACTGGAGGGATGAAGGATGGCAGCGCACCGGTAGCAGTGTGGGAAGCTGATGGCTGCAGCGCCGCAAGCTACTGCGTCAAGGCGGTGAGCTGTAGCTGAAGAGCGGCGAGGGGGTCAGGGATGCCGCCGCCGACGCCAGAGGACATCTGCTGCTGCAGCAGCTGCTGCTGCTGCTGCTTCTGCTGCTGCCTCTGCATCAAGGCGGCGAGCTGCAGCTGAAGAGCGGCGAGTGGGTCAGGGATGCCACTGCCGATGCCAGAGGGCAACTGCTGCTGCTGCTGCTGCTGCTGCTGCTGCTGCTGTTGCTGTTGCTGCTGCTGCTGCTGCTGCTGTTGCTGCGGCTGCTGCTGCTGCTGCTGTTGCTGCTGTTGCTACTGCTACTACTGCTGCTGCTGCTGCTGCAGCTGCTGCAGTTACTGCACAAAAGGGGGGCTAGGGATCCCTCTCCCAACGGAGGAAGACCCCACGTCAGAGGGGCTGTTGGTCATGGTGGTTAAAGGTGCCTCTCGTCCCCTTTTGTTTTTTTTTGTGTTTTGTGTGCTACTGATGCCAGTAGTGACGTCAGCCGAGGACGGCTGACGTCAGCAGAGGGAACTGCGCGTGTGTAGTGCCACTGTTTTCTCCCCCGGTCCCCCTCTTTTCTTTCTTTCTTTTCTTTCTCTGTTGATGACGTTAGCAGTGATGTCAGCAGAAGGGTGCTGACGTCAGCAGCGGCAAATGTTGGGGCCGCCACTGCTGCTTGTTGGTGCTGATGCTGCTGCAGATGCCGCTGCAGCTGCTGCTACTACTGCTGCTGCTGCTGCTGCTGCTGCTGCTACTGCTGCTGCTGCAGCTGCTGCTGCTGTTGCTGCTGCTACTGCTGCTGCTGCTGCTGCGGCTGTTTGCTGCTACTGCTGCTGCTGCTGCTGCTGTGGGTGCTGCAGCTACTGCTGCTCGTGCTGCGAGCTGCAGCAGTTGCTGTGACTGCTGCTGCTGCAGTAGCGAGCTGCTGCAGCTCGCTGTTGTAGCTGAGTGCTACTGCAGCTGCTGCGTGCTGCAGCAGGTGCTCGCTGCAGCTGCAGGCTGCTGTAGCGAGCTGCGGGGGTGGGGGATTTTTTTGGCTGACTCTTTTTTTTTTCTTTCCTGTCAACAGCGGGTAGCAGCCCGCTGTCTGCTGCGAGCAGCGGGCTGCTGCTTGCACAGCAGCAGCGAGCTGCTGCTCGCTGGCAGTAGCGAGCTGCTGCTCGCTGCTCGCTCGCTGCGAGCAGCGGGCAGCAGCAGCCGCGGCTGGCAGCTGCTACTCGCTGCTGCTGCTGCTGTTGCTGCAACTGTCGGTTGCTGCAGCTCGCTGCAGCAGCTGCTGCAGCCCACTGCTACTGCTGCACGCTGCTGCAGCTGCTTCGTGCTGCGGCTGCTGCCTGTTGCTGCTGCGAGCTGCTGCAGCCGGCTGCTGTTGCGGGCTGCTGTTGCTGCTGCACGCCGCTGCTGCTGCTGCACGTTGCTACTGCTGTTGCTGCGAGCTGCTGCTGCTGCGGGCTGCTGCTGCTGCTACTGCGAGCTGCTACTACTGCTGCTGTGAGCTGCTGCTGCTGCGGGCTGCTGCGAGCTGTTGCTTCTTCCTGCTGCTGCTGGTGGTGCCAGTCACTACACCTGGGTGACGTTGCCGCGTGCGTCGTCGCCCACAGACGTCAGACGCCGCCTGCCGCTCACCTCCTCGCGTCACGCGTGGGGGTCAGTGCTGCCGAAAAAATTTCGGCAGCATTTCCCCTGGCCTAGTGGCCGTGGGAAAGATTCTGACGCCGCCACCAGGAGGGTCAATGCTGTCGGAAAAAATCCGGCAGCATTTCCCCTGCACTGGCGCGTATGGGAGGTCTGCCGGCGTTGTCTGGCACCTGTTCGCCAGTCTTCTGCTGCTGCTGCTACGCTCTGGCTCTGATACCAAAAAGGAAACTATGCCGCAGGTTGGGGCAGCAGCGTTGTTGATGCAGCGTGCGGGCTTCCACGCTCGTTGCTTAAGTCAGCTGCCCCCTCAGTCTGCTGCTCTAGAGTCTAAGTCTGGAAGCTCTGGGTTTTGTTACTCAGANGTTAGCGCCAGAAAGCAGCTGAAAACTGATAATGACTGATTAGGAATGAAGAATGAACAACAATGGGAGACCCCTCCAAGTTCTAGGCCCCCCCCAGCTCTGTAGAGCTTGTTACTCAGTTCATCAGCCAATCAGAAAATAGCTCAGTTCAGGATGGCAGGTTTTCTCGGTGAGGCCTGCCAGGCAGCCGACAGCCCAAAACCCGGGCGTCGTCCGTTTTGCCTGAAAACTGGACCATACCATAATACCGACGCTGCAAACGCAGCCGTGCGGTCAGAATCTGCTAGAAAAATAGTAGCGAGGAGTTATGGCAGCCTAAACCCAGATGGTGCCCACAATGGTTTATGCTGCCAAACAGGGCCATGCAACATGCAACTGGGACCCTAGGCAGTGCATGACGATGCAGACGCGATGGGACGCGCTGGACGCATGCAAGCGGCAACTGCGGTGTCAATGACCGCCGTCAGCACGGCCGCCGAGGAGGCCTGCCGATGGAGCTGAGCGCGTCGCCGGAGAGAGGAGGCTCCAGCGAACTGCGAGAAGACCTCAGCGTGCGTCGGCTCAACCGGACGACACTCCATCAGCGTCGAGTCTTGCCGTCAGTCATCTGCACGCCAATGTACACAAGCCGGGAGGACACAACAGAGCACAATGAGAGATGCAAAAAAACCAACACTAGAGTGTAACTATGGCGTACCTAGGGTACACCTAGTGCGCAACTAGGACGCACCCAGGACACAACTAGGGTGCAACTATGATGAAAATAGGATACAACTAGGGCGCAAACAAAGTGTATCAAGGACACAACTAGGATGCAACTAGGACACAACTAGGGCACAACAAGGTTGCAAGTAGGACACAACTAGTGGCACAAGTACGGTGCAGCCAAGGTGCAACAAGAGTGTAGCTAAGGCACATGTAGGGTGCAACAAGGGCACAAGAGCACAACTGAGACTCAACTAGTGCGCAACTTGGGTGCAACTAGGGCATAACTATGGTAAAACTAGGGTACAACTAGGGAACAAGTAGGGTCCAATTAGGGCACAAGTAGGGCGTAGCTTGGGCATAACTAGGCCACAACTGGGTGCAATGAGGACATAACTAGGATGCTGCTATTGTGCAACTAGGACACAACTAGGATGCAACTAGGGCGCAACTAGGACACAACCTAGTCCCAACATGGGTGCAAAGAGGGTGCAACTAGGGTGCTACTTGGGTGTTACTTGGACGTAACTAGGGTGGAACTAGGACACAACTAGGGTACCAGGGTCCAACTAGGATGTAAGTAGGTGTAACTAGGGACAACAAGGGCATAAGTAGGATGCAAGTAGGGCACAACTCGGGTGCAACTAGGGTGCAACTAGGGCGTAACTGCGGTGTAACTAGGGTCTAACTAGGGCACAACAAGGGCGCAACAAGGGTACAACCAGGGTACAACTAGGGCTCAAATAGGATGGAACTTGAACATGACTAGGGCATACCTACGGCACAAGCAGTGTGCAACAAGTGTGCGACTAGGACACAACTAGGGTGCAACTAGGATGCAACTAGGGGACAGCTTGGGCAAAACTAGGGCTCAAATAGGGCGCAACTAGGATGCAACTAGGGTGAAACAAGGGCACAACTAGGGTGTAACAAGGATGTAACAAGGGTAGAGCAAGGGCACAACTGGGTCGCAACTAGGGCGTAACTAGGAAGTAACGTGGACGTAACTACATAGCAACTAGGGCCCAACTAGGGTAAAACTAAGGGGCTATTATGCCACAACTAGGACGTAATTAGAATGCAACTAGGATGCAACTATGGATCAACTAGTGCACAACTAGAGCATATCTAGGGCACAATAATGGCACAGCTAGGGTGTAACTAGGGTGCAACTTGCATTGAACTTGAACGCAACTAGTGCATAACTAGGACGTAACTAGGAAACAACAAGGGCATAACTAGGCCACAACTTGGATGAAACTAGGGCGCAAATACAGCGTAATAAGGACGTAGCTCATGCATAACAAGGGTGCAGCTAGGACACAACAAGGAGACTTAAAGGCTTAACTAGGATACAACTAAAGTGTAAATAGGACGCAACTAAGGTACAACTATTGTGCAATTTGGGTGCAACTAGGACGCAACTAGGGTGCAAAAAATGTACAACTAGGATGCAACTAGGGAGTAACTAGGGTGCAACTAAGGCACAACTAAGGCACAACTAGGGTACAACTTGGATGTAACTGTTGGCACTACTAGGTGTAGAGGCACCCTCGACGATGCATAGCATTCACGGGTTCACGCTACCAATGTTTGGGGCAGCCAATGGACACCAATGGTGAGGAGTGTGGAGCATAAGGACCACGGATGTGAGTGGACAGAACATGTCGCATTGAGGAGAACTTGATTGAAACACATTTTTGTTACTCAGCATAGTGATATTACATTAAATCCTTATAGCCTATGATCTAAGCGTTTCAATGCCATCCAAGCATCCAAGCACGCCCAAATAAGAGCAGTAGAGCCCCTGCTATGGCGGTCAAAGTAACCATTGATGGAGTCACCCACCTTGCCTCACATGCAATGCGACGGGAGACGCTCCAAGAGTAACCCGTTGGAGTGACTTTCCTCATCCAAAAATCAAGAAGAAGTTCACCCTGGTAAAAGAGGTCCCTCTGGTTGCTCCATTTGTGGCCCTAGTGAATTTGGATCCCATCGGAGTCAAACTCGGATCACTGGTGGTGGATTATCCCGCCACCCACGGCGGGTACCAGAGTCCACCCGCCCAACATCCAAACTTTGGGCTAGGCTAACTTTCTGAATACTCACTCAAATAGAGTGATTCAAAGCTCAACATCGCATGGAAAAATCCACGAAAACCAAATCTGAAGTCAGATTAGGGTTTTGATCACTCCCTAGTGGTCTAACTTGGGAACACGATCAACGGAACTCATGGGACGGAGCACACCATGTCAACAATCTCCGCCTTGCACTGCAGTCTTGATGCAATGTCCTTAGGACCAATAGCATTTCAAGCCTCACAGCGCAGACCAAGCTCCATGCAGCTTGTGTTTTGCCTGTCCTCGGGCTGTACCTTGGTCATGGTGTCGGCGAGCAAGCACTTAATGCCACAATGCACGATAGCCACGTCTCCCTTCGCCACCAAGTCCTGTGCATAGTAATTCCTCATCTCGATATGCTTGGTCCTCATGTGTAGCACCAATTTCTGGATGAGGCTGATGGCACTCATGTTGTCCACATTGAGTACTCTCCGATTCCTTTGCGGCACCCTGATCTCCTTCAGCAGGTACCGCAGCCAAACCACCTCCTTTCCGGCTTCTATGAGCACGATGTACTCCACTTAAGTGCTAGAGAGTGCCACACAGTCCTTTTTTTCTGCTTTCCCATGAAATTGTTGCACCACCAAGCACAAACACGTACCCCGGTGTTAATTTTTTTCATCCACATCGCCAGCCCTGGCAGCATCAGAGTAGCCGGCCAGCTTGAGGAAGTCGTCCCGAGTTCCCCTTCCAAAATCAAGTCGCGACTGTTTTGTCGCCTTGAGGTAGCAGAGGATCCACTTCACCGCATGCAAATGCAAGGGCCCTGGGTCAGCAATGTAGCGATTCACTTGGCCCTCCGCAAAGACCAGGTTGGGTCGTGCTTCCACCATGGCGTACATGATGCTCCCAACTGCGGACTGGTACGGCACACCTGCCATCTCCTCCTTCTCCTCATCTGTGGTCGGCCCCATAGTTGAGAACAACTCACATGTGGTGGTCATGGGTCTACCGATGGGATTGCACCCCTCCATATCGTAGTGGTAGAGTACCTCTTGTAGGCACTTTGTCTGCTCCATCTCCAGTGTGTGTGCCTTGCAGTACCTCTAACTGGTGAAACTAAGATAGTCCTAAACCTTGTCCATGTTGGTCATTTTGAAATGATCGTCCAGCTCAGCTTCAGGTTCACCAACTCCTCCATGTCCAATGACATAGGGATGAGGTCATCCATGTAAAGAATCACGATCTGGTACAACCCCAGCTGCTTTTGCACGTACACACTATGATCTACCTTGCAGCGCTTGAAACCAAGCTCGGCCATGAAGCCGTCCATTTTCAGGTACCACGTGAGTGGTATTTGCATCAGCCCATAAAGCGCCTTGGACAGCCGGCACACTTTCCCCAACGGCGTATCCACCCCCTCCGGCACCTCCATGTAGACCTCCTTGTCCAGGTTGCCATTTAGGAATAAAAGTTTTCCATCCATTTGGTGGACTTTATCATCGCACGCTGTCGCCACAGAGAGGATCGTATGAATGGAGACAAAGTTTGCCACCGGTGTGAAATTTCATTGTAGTGTCCCTCCTCGAAGAGTGGCAGCCATTCCCCCCAGTTTGAGAGATCCACGTTCTTGTCCGTCCAACGGCTGTCCTCGTCAAATGTGACGTCGTAACTCTTCACAATCTGCTTCCTCTGTGGGTCGAAGAGCCGGTATGCCTTACTCCCACTCTCGTCCTTGACGAAGATGCACCAGCGAGTCTGTGTGTCCAGCTTTCCCCACCCCTCCCATGCCTGCACAAAAGCATGTATAACGTAGCCAAACGTGGGGAGGTGAGCCACAGTTGGCTTCCTCCCGTTCCACACTTTGGACTCCACATCTTTTCACGGTTTCATCGGTGTCATGTTCATAATGTACGTCACTGTACCTGCCGGCTCCTCCCTATGATTTTGTGCAAGGTCGGCATCACTCAAAATAGACTCGACCATGTTGAGGATGGTGCGGTTTTCCTCTCGGCGACGTTGTTCTGCTATGGAGAATGTGGCATAGTTTTTTTCCTTTGTTGGCTCCGAGGGTGGTGATCCTCTTGAAGACAAAGAGCTAGTTCACAAGGTTTTTGGACTAGTAGATGGTGTAGAGATTCTTCCAAGCCTCTGCAGCTTCCATGCATCCTTGAATGAGTGCGTGCTGAATTGGAGCCAGCGCAAACACGACCAAGGCAAGTGCCTTGTTGTTGCACTTCTTGTTCTTGCCCACTTCCTCCAGTGTCGCGGTGTCCGGAGGGGCAATTTCTTCACCCTTGACCAGCTCAAGCAGGCCCTTGTTATTGAGGTAGAACTTGCGCCTCGGCGGAAGGCTGTATAGGTCAAATGGGTCTTTTACAAGAAGGTAAAGCCGGATGGCACACTGGATCACTACAAGGCTCGCTTGAAGGCCAAGTGGTTCTCACAGCTTGAGGATGTAGATATCACTGACAGCTTCGCACCGAATGGCCGCATAACCACCGCTCGTCCTCTTTTCGAGGTTGTTGCTCACCACGACTAGGAGCTGCACCATATGGATGTGGAGAATATGTTCCTCCATGGCACCTTGGAGGAGGAGATTTACATGGTCCACCCACATGGTTTTAAGGTCGGTGATAAGGTCCGGTGCTTGCGGAAGGCCTTGTACGGCTCGCAAAAGTCACATAGGTGTTGGAACAGGGAGATCACAGGCACACTCACATGTGCCGGTTATGTGCAGAGTGACGTCGACCCATCCCTCTTTCTCCGACAGACAACTGAGAGCTTCACTGCCATCACCATCCACGTGGACAACCTCCTAATTGCGTCTCCTTCTATGGAAGCCGTGAAGAAGGCCAAGGCAGTTCTTCATGCTACTTACAGGATGAAGGACCTTGGTCCTACAGCTCTGCTTCCGGGATGGAGATCATACGTGATCGTCAGCGAGGGACACTCTGATTGCATCAGGCACGTTATGCGCGCGTTGTGGGGGAGCGGTTTGCTGACCTCCTTGGTGCATTTCCCACAGCCTCCAACCCCATCAATCCTAACCGGCATGATGCTCTTAAGGTGGATGATCTAGCACGGATGGGGGAGACAGTAGACGTGAGCATGTACTTACGCCTCATTCACTCTTTGATGTACTAGGCCACTACCACACGATCCGACATTGCCACAATGTCCTCGTGCGAGAGCCCTTCACACGGCTGTGCGAGTGGTTCGGTACATGGCCACCATGCCGGACTGTCGCATCTGCTCCCTAGTTGTGCCATAACTACACCCTAGTTACGTCCATGTTGCGTCCTAGTTGCTTCTTATTTGTACCACAGTTATGCCCTTGTTACACCATACTTGCACCTAGTTGTATCCTAGTTGTTCCCGAGTTTTGTCTTAGTTGAGCCCTAGTTACGCCCTTATTGCACCTTAGTTACGCCCTTGATGCACCTTAGTTAGACCCCACTTTTGCCCAAGTTGCATCCATGTCTTGTCCTAGTTGTGATATAGGTGCGCCCTAGATGTACACTGTTTACGTCTATGTTGAACTGGACCTCCCTAGGGAGGTCGAAGGTTGGGGAGGTCGACCTTCGACCCCAGGTCGACCTCCCACCCCCCCTCCGCCCCCCTGGTACTTAGTTTTTTCTTGGCCCCCGGCTGGCCGCCGGGGGGTTCGAACCCATGACCTGTGGGTTGAAATCAATCTCCCCCCCCCCCCCCCTCAATGTTTGGGCATTACACCCATGCAAGACGTGGCTGAAGGGGGGAGGGGGTCTTCGTTTTCATGTTTCCTTTTTTTCCCCCCAGAAATTTTCAGCCTCTCCCGCCGAGCAGCGAGGGGTTTCACGTCGCCCAGGCTGCCTGGGGGGTATGAGAGAGTGGCGTTTGCGCCACTCTCTCATTCCTGTCAGCCACCGTGAATAAATCTAGCCCAGCGGCTAGATCTAGCCGTGGCCTCCCACCTCTCCTGTGCGCAGCTGTCCTCCTCCTCCTCCTCCTCCTCCTCCTCCTCCTCCTCCTCCTGTACAACTCCTTGCACCCCTTCCAGCGGCCCTTCTCACCATGGCCGCACCTCTCTCTGGGACCCGTTACCTCACATGCTTCGCGAAAAATTCGCCCACGAAGTGAGGGTCATGTGGCAAGAGGGCGGGTGGGCAATACAACCGCCTCAAAGCCCACTTTGAGGGAGGCAATCCTAACATGGCTAGGTGTAAGTTTCCACCTCCCAAGACCTTGGCGCACCTTGGCCTTCCAATGGTGGAGCTCCCGGCGTCCTTCACTCCCCACGACCCCTTCCTTTTTGACGGTGGCGGCAGGCCATGGGGGGGATTGGAGGAGCCCATCCAATGGAAGGAGCTATGTGCTCGCATCGATCGTGAGGAGCAACAGGTGCAGGAAGGGGGGGGGGGGGGCTGCCCGCAGCTCCTTGGACGGCGGGTGCGGCCACTCCATCCTTCTCCACCCCGCTTGCCCGCACCCTCATCTCCCCTCCCACTCTTGCCATGGTCAGCAGCCGCCCTCTCACCCAATCCGACATGCGGGAGCATTGCAACATTTCCAACAACGGCAAGGTCCAAAAGACCATTGTGAAAACTATGGCAAAGAACCATTGCGCCATAAGCTTCACGCAGTGCCTGCTTGTGAAGCAATTGGTGAACGATAGCAAGAACGCCAACTCCGCCTTCAACCTCCCTAGCCCTGGCTCCGTCACCGGCAAGCTCCTCCCCCAGATAGATGCCGAGTTGGAGCTTGAGGAGGCTCCATTGCGGCAGAGTTGAGCTACTTGGGGGGGTGAGCGTGAACATGGATGAGTGGGCAGATGTGGAGCAATGTCCTATCTACAACGCCATGGCCGTGAACGCCAATGGCCCGGTCCATGTCTTCTCCAAGGACACCTCCGGCCTCTCCCATGACGCCAACCACGTGGCGGCCATGATAGAGGCCTCCATTGAAAAGGTAGGGGCGGTGAACGTGGTCAGCGTCATTTGTGACAACGCGTACGTGAATGAGAAGGCAAAGGCCGCCCTCCCTCCCAAGTACACTCATATCTTCTTCCAAGGGTGCGTGTCGCACGCGATGGACCTCGTCGTCAAGGACGTCGCCAAGTCCTCCTTCGGCTGTGACATCACCAAAAAGGGGACCGTGGTGTGCTCCTACTTCCGGAACAAAAACCTCCCCAAGACATGGCTCAAGCATGATGCCAAGAAGGTCTTGCTCCGCCCATGCGACACGCGCTTCACGAGCTTCATCATCGTGCTCGAGCGCATGAAGGAGTTGAAGGACAAGTTGGCGGCCATTGTCTCTTCGGCCAAGTGGGAGGGGTGGGGGAAGAAGAGGGCATCGGAGTGGAAGGCTAAGAAGGAGGAGGTGATGGACCTGGAGTTTTGGGAGGGGGTGAAGCACATCCTCAACCTCCTTGACTCCATCACCCTCCCCTTGCGTGTGGCCGACCGGCCGGGTGGGGTGGTGGGGGAGATCTATGAGGCCCTCCTTGACGCCACCGCCAAAGTGGAGAAGCTCCGCCGCTCCAAGGACCCCCCCCCCCCCCCCAAGGGGTAGATCCAGATCGCGGCAAAGAGGCTTAAGAATCGGTGGGAGGAAAAATGCAACAGCCCTCTTTATGCGGCTGCCCGCCGTTGCCACCCCCTCTTCTTTGCCCACGACTTGTCCGGCAACGCGGAAACGGCGAAGGCGTGGGGCACCGCCGTATGCATGATGGTGCCCAAGGAGGACAAGGGGAAGGTGGAGGACCAGATTTCGGCCTCCTAAGTGGGGTAGCTTAAGGTGGGAGAGGAGGGGGATGCGGATAAGCGCGAGGAGGCAATGGAGGAACGCACCCAAGTGAAGGCGGGCACCATGACGGCTTGGAAGTGGCTCGGCAAGTACCTCGTGGACATGCCAGAGATACGGCGCATGGTGATGCGCATGCATAGGCAGCTGTGTAGCAGCAGCGAGTACGAGCGCTCCTTCTCGCAGCACGAGCTCATCGAGACCGCCTGCCGCAACAAGCTCAACATCAGCACCTTGGAGCGGCTTGTACGCGTGAGCGTGCGCCTCAACCGCAAGTACAAGAAGAAGAAGACGACGGCGCGTCCGCTGACTTTTGTGGTGGCTGATGAGGAGGAGGACGAGGACAGCGACGACAATGGAGAGCTGGATGAGGAGGAGGAGGAGGAGGAGGAGGAGGAGGATGCGGGCGAGGGTGCGGCAGAGGTGGATGCGGACTTGGCGGATGATGCCGGCAATGAGGAAGAGGAGGGCAAGGAGGAGGAGGAGATGGTGGAAGAGGATAATGATGATGAGTACCGTCCTCGCAAGCATGGGTGGAGGGTTTGAGAAGGGAGGGGAGGGGCGGCTTTAGAGGGAAAGGGTGGTGGGAATGGGAGTAATGGGAGAGGGGATGGACATTGACACTTGAGTGCTGCCCATCGTGGCATTCTTTGCAGGTTGCTAGAGGAGAGTATGCTCTCCTCATCCTTGCAATTGCCACTGGTTGAACTCCCCGATGCTTCCCATGAATTTGTCTCAAATCTGAAACTGTTGAATGTTATGCATTGCAGAAAAGGCTCCCATAAACTTGCATGCATTGCCTCTTCAAATCTCTCTTAAGTGTGCATGAATTCCCAACCCCAAAATTGTATGAAGGAATACATGAATGCATATTTTTACAATGGATTTGTAACGTACATAGTCAGAAACATATGCATGGAAGTTTTCAGCTCATTCTGAGAACTTTTAGGCTTCGGTCGACCTTCGACATCGACCTAGGAGGCACAGAGGTCCAGGTCGACCTCCCAACATCGACCTCGACCTCGACAAGGGGAGGTCAACATAGATTTACGTCCTAGTTGTGCCCTAGTTGCTTCCTAGTTGCGCCCTACTTGCGTGATAGTAATACCCCACATGCACCCTTGCCGAACCCTAGTTGCACCTCAGTTACGGCTTTGCACCCTAGTTACACCCTTGTTGTATCCTAGTTACGCCCTAGTTGCACCCTAGTTGTGTCTTAGCCACGGCCTTGTTGTGACCTAGTTGATTCCTAGTTGTACCCTAGTTTCGCCCTAGTGATCCCCCACTTGTGCCTAAGTTGCACCCTAGTTGCGCCCTGAGTACGCACTAGTTGCGCCCTAGTTACAGCCTAGTTACGCTCTAGTTGCACCCTAGTTCTGCCCTGGTTGGGCCTAGTTGCATCCTATTTCACCTTATTCGTACCCTAGCTACGCCTCAATTGCATCCTAGTTGTGCCCTAGTTATGCCCTAGTTGCATCGT
This sequence comes from Penium margaritaceum, assembly GCA_023375785.1. Classification (NCBI taxonomy): domain Eukaryota; kingdom Viridiplantae; phylum Streptophyta; class Zygnematophyceae; order Desmidiales; family Peniaceae; genus Penium; species Penium margaritaceum. Next base: position 42,609 of record SZWC01000764.1, on the reverse strand, counting down.
AGTTTCGTCCAAGTTGCGCCCAAGTCGCGCCCTAGTTGTGCCCTGGTTGCGTCCTAGTTATGCCTTTTTTATGGCCTAGTTGTATCCTAGTTGTGTCCCAGCTACACCCTAATTGCACATCAGTTACGCCCTAGTTATGCCCCTGTTGCACCCTAGTTGCGCCCTAGTTACATCCTGGTTCTTCCCTAATTGTGCCCCACTTGCGACCTAGTTGCATCTTAGTTTTTTCCCCATTACACCCTCGTTGCGCCCTAGTGGTGTCCTAATTTCACCTTGTTTGGGCCTTGGTTACACCCTAGTTGCGCCGTCGTTGCACCCTAGTTGCACCCTAGTTGCACCCATGTTGCGCCCTAGTTACATCCTAGTTCCATCATAGTTGTGCCCTAGTTGCGCCCTACTTGTGTATAGCATGTGTCCTACTTGCATTGTAGTTGTGCCGGAGGTGTGTCCTAGTTGCGTCCTAGATGTGTCTTTTTGGCGCCCTAGATGTTTTCTAGCTACGCCCTTGTTGCATCCTAGTTGGGTCCCAATTGCGCCCTGGTTGCACCCTAGTTGCGCCCTGGTTACGTTCTTGTTGCGATGTAGTTGCTCCCTAGCTGCACCATACTTACTCCCTAGGTGGCCAAGGTTGCACACTACTTGCACCCGTTGTTCTCTAGTAGCACCCTTGTTACGCCCAAGTTGCGACCAAGTTACGCCCTAGATGTGCCCCAGTTGTAACCTAGTTGTAACCCAGTTACGTCCTGGTTGTGCCCTAGATGTGCCCTAGATGCGCCCTAGTTACGCCCTAGTTGTACCCTATTTGTGCCCTACTTGCGCCCCTATTGTGTCCTAGTTGCGCCCTAGTTGCGCCCTAGTTGTTTCCTAGCTCTAGCCTAGTTGCGTTCTATTTACGTCCTAGTTCTGCAATAGTTGCGCCCTAGTGGTGTCCTAGTTGTGCCTTTGTTGTACCCTTAGTGTGCTCTAGTTCCCTTGTTGTATCCTAGTTGCGCCATAGTTGTGCCCTTGTTGCACCTTACTTGTTTCCTATTTGCATCGTAGTTGTGCCCTATTTGTACCATGTTTTACCCTAACGATACCCATGTTGACCATAATTGCACCGTAGTTGTGCCCAAGATGAACTCTAGCTTCGTCTTGATTGTGCCCTTGTTGCGCCCTATTTACGTCCAACTTCCTTCCCAGTTGCAGCCAAGTGATGACCTAGTTATGCCCTAGTGGCAACCTAGTTGTGCCTTAGTTACGCCCTAGTTACACCCTAGTTGCGTCCCAGCTACACTGTAGTTGCGCCCAAGATGTGCTCTAGATTAGTCCTTCTTGCCCCCAGATGCACCCTAGTTGCACCTTAGTTACACCCTTGTTGCGCCCTAGTTGTGCCCCAACTTCCGTTGTAGTTGTGGCCAAGTTATGGCCTAGTTGCGGCCTAGTTGTGTCCTAGATGCACCCTAATTGCACCCTAGTTACGTCCTAGTTGCATTCTAGTTACGTTCTATTTGTATCCTAGTTATGCCCTGGTTGTACCCTGGAAACGTCCCCGTTTTGTTCCAGTTGTGGCCAAGTTGTGCCCTAGTTGCACCATGGTTGCGGTCTAGTTGCGCCCTAGATGTGTCCTAGATGTGCCTTAGTTGTGCACTAGTTGCAAACTTGTTGCGCCCTAGTTGCGCCCAATTATGCCCGTTTTTTGCCCTAGATGCACCCAAGTGGAGTCCTAATTGCCTTCCAGTTACACCCTACTTGCGTCCTAGTTGTGCCTTCGTTGCATCCTAGTTACACCCTACTTGCACCCTAGTTGTTGCCTTAGTTGCACCCTAGTTGCATCCTAGATAAACCCTAGTTGTACCCTAGTTGTTTCCTAGTTATGTCCTAGATGTATCCTAGTTGTACCCTATATGCACCCTAGTTGTGCCCTAGTTTCTCCATGGTTGCTTCCTCATTGCACCTCAATTTCCTCCTACTTGCCTCCTAGTTACGTCCAAATTCCGTACTGGTTACATCGTATTTGCAACCTAGTTGTGCCTTAATTACGTCCTAGTTGCGCCCTAGCTATGCTGTAGTTTCGTCCTAGTTGTGCCATAGTTACGTCCTAGTTGCGCCCTAGTTGCGCCCTTGTTCACCCTATTTATGCGCTAGTTATGTTTTCCATTGCACCCTAGTTGGAACATAGTTTCTCACTTAATGTACCCTAGTTGTACCCTACTTGCACCGTAGTTGTGCCCTAGTTGAGGCCTCATTGCGGCCTTGTTGTACCCTAGTTTCTCCTTAGGTTCACCCTAGTTGCAGCCTAGTTCCTTCCTAGTTTCACCCTAGTTGTACCTTAGCTGCTCTCTTGTTGCACCCTCCTTTTGCACAAGTTACACTCTAGTTATGCCCTATTTGTACCCTTGTTGTGCCATAGTTACATCCTAGTTGTGCCCTAGTTGCGCCATATCTGCTCATCAATTGCATCCTAGTTGCATCTCAGTTGCACCCTCGTTGCACCGTAGTTGCATCCCAGTTGCGCCCATGTTGTGCCCTAGATGTAATCTAGTTACACTTTGTTTTTGCCCTCGTTGTGTCCTAGCTGAGCCTTACTTGCGCCCTACTTGTGCCGTACTTGCGTCCTAGCTGCACCTTAGTTGCACCCTAGTTGGGCCCTTGTTGCACCCTAGTTGTCCCCTTGTTGTGCCCAAGTTACGTCCAAGTTGTGCCCTACTTGTGTCCGAGTTGCACCCCAGTTACGCCCTAGTTGTGCCCTAGTTGTGCCCTAGGTGTTACCTACTTGCATCCTAGTTGTGTCCTACATACACCCTAGTTGCATCCCAGTTGCACCGTACTTGCACCCCCGTTGCGCCCTCTCAACTTTGGCACAAGTTTTGCCCTGGTTACATCCTTATTCCGTCCTAGTTTTGCCCAAGTTGCGCCCTAATTATGTCCTAGTTGTTCCCTAATGGTTTCTTAGTTGTGCCTTAGTTGCACCCCATTTGCACCATAGTTCCCTCGTTGAATCCTAGATGTGCCAAAGTTGTACCTTAGTTGTGTCCTAGTTGTGCCCTAGTTGTATCCTAGTTGCATCATAGTTGTGCCCTAGTTGCACCCTATTAAAACACTAGCTACACCCTATTTGTGCCATATTTGTGCCATAGTTGTGTCCAATTTTCTCCCAAGTTGCGTCCTAATTGCATTGTTATAGCACCCTAGTTGTGTCCTAGATACACTCTAGTTGCATTCTAGTTGTATCCTATTTGCATCCTAGTTACGCCATGGTAAAATCCCAGTTGCGTCCTCGTTGTGCCTCAGTTGTGCCCTAGTGTGGCCTAGTTGTGTCCTATTTGCGCCTTAGTTACGCTCAGTTACGCACTGACCCTAGAGGTGCCTTCATTGCGTCCTCGTTGTGTCCTAGTTTATCCATAGTTGCGACCAAGTTATGCCCTAGTAGCACCCTATATGCTACCTAGCTGCTTACAAATTGCGACCTAGTTGCACACCTAGTTGTGTCTGTTGAATGAAATGCACCTTGTCCACTGGCTAGCTGGCTGGCTACATGGACAGACAAGGCATGCACTGCTCTATGGAGCACATCCCCTTGGTCTGTTGTGAGATAGGCGAGGAATGCACTGCCTGTAATGGCTATGTTCCCTGGAGATCATCATAGGAAACACACGTTTGTGGCCTAGTTGGAATAGGCACCGGAGCTCATGGGTTGCCGGTTCTAACCCAACGAGGGTCACACTTTTCGTTGTGGCCCAAAATAGGATAGGAAGCTTCTAGGAAAATTACTAGAGCATGCCTTGAGGATGACACTTGGCAGTCTCAGGATGCGCCACATAGGACTATAGGTGGAGATTGGCTCCTGCGGAGCCACTCTGAGCAAAAGCATAAGCAAAACCTGCAAGTATAAAAGCATGTACCCTGCATGCATCCATGTACTGTTCTTGCCTTTGAGACTCCTCACAGAGTGTCCAACCAAGGGTAGACACTAAAGATTTTCATGCGGACTTCGTGAAGTTGCAATACCAAGAGCGGTTGGCGGCCTCCCATGTCAGGACCCGTTTTATAGACCGTTGCTATCCGGAACATTGACAAAGGGTTATGGGCCCACACGTTTGGTTCTAGGGCACTCTTCCAAGACCGACTCGCGCGGGGGCTTGTAGGGCGCACATGTACAATAGGGACACGAAGATCAGACAGCTCCAATCTACTCCATTGGCTCCATCGGCCTCTTCAGGTAGGGTGCACGTACGTGGTGGACTAGTGGACAAGGAATAGCTCTGTCCATGTTGGACAAGACCCTTGAGCCCCAACGCGATAAGACTCTACCCCTTTAGAAGGTGGTACGACCCCGAGTCCTTTTTCTCAAGATGACACCATCACCTTAGGCGATCATCGGCGGGAGGGATATGCAACGGAACCAATTGCACCTTTTGACAACGGCCGCAGTCAACAACTTCATCAGCCTCAACAAAGGAGAGCAGCAGCAAAGTAGAGAAGACGAGCAACCACCAAAAATGGCGGATCCGACTCAAGCCCGCCTCGAGGCGAGTAAGTCAAAATTCATTGGGACGGGTTTTCCCTTGTGGAAATAGCAGTTTGAGATTGTCATGAACGTGCGTGGCAATCTTGAAATCCTAAAAGGGATCGAGACAGCACCAACCGACTGCGCATGCCGCTAACCTTGCGGCTTGGACAACAAAGAACAACATGACTCTCGCCATACTTGTGACGTCCATCAACAAGACTCAACTCATGGGTGTATCAATCAAACGTCCTTGCAAACTGACTCTTCACCTTCCAAAGGGTGATGCTGATGAGGATGAGCGAAGTGGAATCGATACCCGCATTTTTGTAGTCATTCAACAACGGGTTGCATGAGTTCCAGCAAATAGAATGGAAACTCGACTCCAACATGCGTGCCATGATCCTTCTCATGGCGCTGTCGAAAAGCTGGGACTCCTTGATCACCGTATTTGGCGGTTGGAAAGAAACAGATCTGACGTACAAGGCTGTCGCCGAACACATCCGCAACGAGTCCATGCAATGCAATGAGGCAGGCATTTCAACTTATGCCTCCCGCTTTGGTGGACAAGGTGCAAGCTCTTGCTTCAGTCAAGGCAGCAGCGAAAGCGGTGGCGGTGGAGGGAAAGGCAATGGTGGCTGGGACAAGGGTGGGAAGGAGAAGAAGGAGCTCACCAATATGATGGCTGAAGGATTTGCCATAAAAGGGCAGCGCTCTTTAGGCCTGGGGCATTTGCCCTTGACTCGGGAACCAACCACGACTCCTGAAAAGAGAAGGGTGGATTTGTCTCCATGGTCCAACCTGACATGCGCATCAAGTGTGCAAACAACGCCGTCGTCCAAGCAATGGGTGAAGTGGACAAGGTGATCAAGTTCAACGTGAACGGTGCTCAGAAGGAGATCAATCTGTACAAGGTGGTGTACATGTTCTCCTTCGCAGCAAACCTACTGTCAGTCTCACAAACCACCGACAACATGACCGTGGTGTTCACCAACAAGGAAGTCGTGGCCCTAAAAAACAAGGACATTCAGATTTTGTATACCAAAGACGACCTCATGCTTCAAGTTCCAAGAGTCAATGGGCTCTACGTACTCTACATCAAAGTCACCAAGGCGTCGGATGAGGGACTAGCATGTGCCACCAAGATAGTGGCACCGAAGCCAAAGCATGTGCCGCCAACGAATGCTGCAGCCGCCACATCAACCAAGGACACTGACGGTGAGCAATGGCACCAGCAATTTGGCCATGTGGCCAACAGCACGCTACCAAAGATGCAGCAGAAAGAGGTGGTCCACGGAATGGAAGGGTGCACCATGAAGCATGGAGAAGGGTATAAATTATGTGAGCCATGCCTCCAAGCGAAGGCAAAGAAAAAGCCGTTTGGGTGAGGAGGTCGACGAGTGGAGAATGTCTTGGACCTGATCCACAGTGACGTTTTTGGAACCTTCTGCACAAAGTCTACTAAAGGAAAGAAGTCCTTCTTGGTCTTCATCGATGACCACAGCCGCAAGTTGTGGATCTACTTCCACAAAACAAATGGAGAGGTTAAGGAGAAGCTCCTCTAGTTTGTCGCCAAGGTAGAGCCGCAAACGTCCAAGAAGGTAAAGATGCTCCAAAGTGACAACGGGGGGTGAGCATTAGGCATGCAAACCTTGGCTCAAGCATCATGTCATCGGCCATGAGAAAACCACCCCTTACAATCCCCAAAGCAATGACGTGGCTGAGAGGATGAACCAGATCCTACTCGGCATGGTGCAAAGCATGCTCTTTGACGCCAAGCTCCCACCTCGCTTTTGGGCTGAAGCTGTAACAACGGCCTGGTACCTCTTGAACTTCACGCCAGCAACAGCCTTGCGGAAGCATGGAAAGGAGTAGAACAAGCACCTAAATACCTCACAGGAAGCATGGTCGGGAAAGAAACCCAACGCCTCTCATTTGAAGGTGTTCGGGTCAACTGTATGGGTTAAGATCTAGTTGGGAGAAGGTGGAGGCAAGCTGGATGCACGTTCAAGAAGTGCGTCATGGTTGGGTACGACACGTCACACAAAGCCTATCAGCTTTGCGACCAGGCAGCAGGCAAGCTTGTGAGGAGCCGTGACGTTGAGTTCGACGAATGTACCCTTGGAAAGGGGGAGCTGATGGACCTGATCCTCGCTCCCAAGGCGGAAGGGTGGATAGTGTTGCTTGAGTTCGGAGACCGAGCACCCAAAAACTGGCTTGCTTTGCCAGTAGGTGGTGGGAATGGGAGAGCAGGTGTACAGGATGATGCAGCATCTGACATGGACATGGATACCAAGGTATCTGGAGCTTCTGAGTCTGAATTGGAGTCCGATGACTCTTCCAACGATGACGACGATACACCACCACCTATGGTAGCACCAGCAACAAAGTAGGAAGCCGCACATCATCCCGGCGCAGTTTGTGACTAAAGAAAGCACATTTGCAATATGAGGACGATTGGACTGGCCTTAGTTGTTCATGCATGGTTTAGGGAGGCCATGAATGGTCTGGATGCGGTGAAGTGGAAGGAGGCACTAGACAGCGAGCTCACGTCCACTAATGAGAATGGCACGTGGGTGCTGGTGGATAGACCTGACAAGGCCCACGTGGTGGGATCCAGGTGGGTCCTCTGAGTGAAGAAGAAGCAAGATGGAAGAATAAAAATGTTCAAGGCAAGGGTAGTGGCTAAGGGGTTTTCCCAATTCACAGGCTTCTAGTATGAAGAGATGTTCGCGCCCGTCGTGACCTTTGCCTCCATCCACTCTCTCCTTGCCATTGCAGCCACAAAGAACCTGGAGATACACTAGATGGACGTCACGACAGCTTTCCTTTATAGGAATCTTGATAAGAAAGTGCTGATGGAGGTGCTAGAAGGAGTCAAAGATTCCAAGGGCAAGGTGTGCAAGTTGGCAAAAGTGCTCTACAGGCTGAAACAGGCCCCAAGGATGTGGTACAAAGAAATGGACAGTTTCATGACCGGTCTCTCCTTCGTGCATTGCCAGAATGACCCGAGCATGTACGTGCACCATGATGGGAGAGGGCTTATGCTGGTTGCACTGAATGTGGATGATATGATCATCTGCTTGTCTTTGTTTGAGCTGTTGGATGAGCTGAAGTCTGACCTCAGCAAAATGTTCAAGATGAAGGACAAGGGTCCTCTCAAGTACTACCTCGGGATCGCCATCCACCACAACCGAGCAGTAGGCACCATCAAACTCAACCAAACCAAATACATCGGTGAGATACTGAAGCGCTACCACATGGAAGACTGGAAACCTGTTGGCAGCCCAATGACGACTGATACAAAGTTGAAGGCCTCCATGTTGCCAAGCAATGATGCAAAAGAAAGGGAGATGCAAGAGATCTCGACCAGTCCACCGAGGGTAGCATCATGTACGCCATGGTAGGGACTCGTCCGGACATCTGCTATGTTGTGCAACAAGTGAGTAGATTTGTGGCCAACCCAGGGCCACAACATTGGCAGAAAGTCAAGTGGATCTTGCGCTACCTGCAGAAGACATGTCACATGGGCCTCGTCCTTGCAGGCCAAGAAGGAACGGACTCCCTCCGCCAATGTGCTACACCGACGCTGACTGGGGAGGAAATGTTGACGACCACAAATCCATCTCTGGATATGTATGCATCTTGAATGGCCCTGCGGTCTCATGGGTTAGTAGGACACATGATTGTGTTTCTATGTCTACAGCTGAGGCAGAGTACATTCCTGTGTTTGAGTTGTGCATGGAGTCTCAATGGCTGCACAGCTTGCTTGGCAAAAAGACAGTGCCACAGAAGGATGCCACGGTCGTACATGTGGACAATATGAGTGCCAAATCGATGGTTGAAGATGAGATCATCTCCCGGTGAACGAAGCACATCAACATACGTTACCACTACTGACGTGACCAGGTCATGAAGAACGTGGTGGAATTGAAGCACTACGGAACCAAGAGCATGCTTGCTGATTGCATGACCAAGCCACTAGAGAGCAACTTGTACCATGCAGGCATTCGTGGTTTTTGTATGAGGAGTGTGGTAGAGGAAGGGTGAGCCACAAGGTATTGATAGAGCCGAGTGAAAGAAAGATGGATAGAGGTGCAGGGGAGAGATAACTTGAATGATATGCACCTTGTCCACAGGCTTGTTGGCCGGCTCCACGGACAGACAAGGCATGCACTGCTCTATGGAGTACGTCCTCTTGGTCTGTTATGAAATAGGCTAGGAATGCACTGAGTGTAATGGGTATGTTCCCTGGAGATCATCATAGGAAACACACGTTTGTGGCCTAGTTGGAACAGGCATTGAAGCTCATGTGTCGCGGGTTCAAACCCCTTGATGGCCACAGTTCTCTTTTTGGTCCAAATGGGATAGGAAACTTCTAGGAAACTTACTAGAGCCTGCCTTGAGAATGACACTTGGCGGTCTCACGATGCACCAAGTAGGACTGCAGGTTGAGGTTGGCTCCTACAGAACTACTCCAAGCAGAAGCATTCGCAAAGCTCTGCAACTATAACAGCTTGTACCCTGCATGTATCCATTTGCAGTTCTTGCGTTTGAGACTCCTCACAGAGTGTCCAACCAAGGGTCGACACTAAAGACCTTCATGCGGACTTTGTGAGGTTGCAAAATGAACAAAGCTGAAGTGTGGATCCCTCGTTTGAGCGCGATATGTTATCTTGGTTGCAATACTAAGAGCGGTTGGCGGCCTCCCATGTCAGGACCCGTTTTCTAGACCGTTGCTATCCGGCGCATTGACAGTGTCCTAGTTGCGGCCTAGTTGTACCCTAGTTGCATCCGATTTGCGCCCTACTTGAACCCAAGTTGCATCCAACTTGCACCCTAGTTGCACACTAGTTACACCCTAGTTGCACCCTAGCTACTGACTACTTGTGTCATAGTTGCGCACTAGTTGTGCGCTAGTTGGATCATAATCATGCCCTAGTTCCGCACTATTTTTTCCCTAGGTGTAGCCTAGTTGTCCTAGTTACACTCTAGATGTGTCCTAGTTGCGCACTCGTTGAACCCTAGTTACACCCTACTTGTGCTCTAGTCATGTCGTACTTTTGTCCTAGGTACGTCCTCATTGCACCCTAGCTGCACCCTTGTTGTACCCTAGCTGCACCCCAGATGCACCCAAGTTACGCTCTAGTTGTATCCTAGTTGCATTGTAGTAACAAGCTAGTTGCGTCGTAGTTGTGGCCAAGTTGCACCCTAGCTATGCTATAGTTAGACCCCAGTTGTGCCTTAGTTGTATCCTAGTTGTACCTTAATTGCGCCCAAGTTCCATCCTAGTTTTTCCCTAGTTGCATCCTAGGTGCGTTCTAGTTGCACCCTAATTACGCACTAGTTATACCTGAGTTGCGCCCTAATTGCTCCTCAGTTGTGCCCTAGTGTTGACCTAGTTACGCCCTAGTGATGCCATAGTTAACCCCTACTTGACCCTAGTTGCAGCCTAGTTCTACCCTAGTTGCACCTTAGTTAAACTCTTTTTGTACCCTACTTGCACCCAAGCTGTACCCTAGTTGTGCCCTATTTGCACCCTAGTTTTGCCCTAGTTGTGCTCTAGTACCCTCATTACACCCTAGTTGGGCCTCAATTGTGCCCTAGTTGCGCCCTAGTCATGTCCTAGTTGCACCCTAGTTGTATCCTAGTTGCACCTCAGTTGTTCCTTAGTTACAACCTCGTTTTGCCCTAGCTGCACCATAATTACGTCCTAGTTGTACCCTTGATGTGTCCTACTTGTGCCCTAGCTACACCCTAGTTGTGCCCCGCTTTTGTCCTAGTTGCACCCTAGTTGTGCTTTGGTTGCTCCCTAATTGCACCCTGTTTGCACTCTTGTTGCATCCTGGTTGTGCCCTAGTTGCGCCCTACTTGCGCCCTACTTTCTCCCAAGCTGAACCTTTGTTTTATCCTAGTTGTGCCCTTGTTTTGTGCTCTAGTTGCACCCTTGTTGCACCCAAGTTGCATCCAAATTGTGCCCTAGTTGCACAATATGTGTACCCTAGTTGCATCCCAGTTACGCCCTAGTTGTGCCCTAGATGTGCCCTAGTTGCACCCTAGTTCCACCCTATTTCTACCCTAGTTGCATCCCAGCCACACCCTAGTTGTACCCTGGTTGTGCCCCGTTGTGGCCTAGTTACGCCTTCGTTGCACCTTAGTTGCGTCCTAGTTCCATCCTAGTTGCACCCTAGTTGCACCCTAGTTGAGCCATAGTTGCACCTTAGTGGTGTTCTAGTTGCACCTTGGCTGTATCCTAATTGTGCACTTGTCCCCTCGTAGTGCCCTTGCTGCATCAAGAGTGTGCCCTAGTTGGCTCTCGGTGCACCCTCATTGTGTCCTAGTTGCAAGGTAGTTGCACCTTAGTCGCACCTTATTTCCACCCTAGCTACACCCCAGTTGTGCCCTAGATACACCCTAGTTGAGACCAAGTTGCACCCTACGTAAGTCCTAGTTATGCCGTTGTTGTGCCCTATTTGTGCCCTACTTGAACCTAGTTGTGTCCTAGTTGTGCCCCAGTTGCACCCTAGTTGCACCCAAGTTGCACCCTTGTTGCGCCCTACTTGAGCCCCAGTTCCTTCTCAGTTGCTCCCAAGTTGCAGCATATTTGTGTCCTAGTTTTGCCTTTGTTGCACCCTCCTTGCACCCTAGTCAGGCCCTTGTTGCATCCTAGTTGCATTCTAGTTCCATCCTAGTCGCACCATAGTTGCACCCTAGTAACGCCCTAGTTGTGTCCTAGTTGCACGCTAGTTGCGCCCGAGAGTGCCTCGGTTGTACCATAGTTGCATTCTAGTTGGGCCCTAAATCTGCCTTTGTTATGCCAAAGTTGCGCCCTAGTTACACCCTAGATGCATCCTTGTTGCACCCTTGCTGTGACCTGCTTGTGCCCTAGTTCCACCCTAGTTGCATCCTATTTGTGTCTTAATCGTGCCCTAGCTTCATCGTAGTTATATCCTACTTGCACCTTAGTTACATCCAAGTTGCACCCATCCTAGCTATGGCCTAGTTGCGTCCTAGGTGATCCCTACGTAGTCCCCAGTTGTACCCTAGTTGTGTCCTATTTGTGCCATAAATGCACCCTAAATGTACCCTATGTACCCTAGTTGCGCCTTAGTCGCGTCCTAGTTGCGCCTTGATTGTACCTTTGTTGCACCTAATTTGCGCCTTGGTTGCATTGTAGCTGCGCCCTAGTTGCGTCGAACTTGCAACCTAGTTGTGCCCTAGTTTCACCCTAGCTTCATCTTAGTTGTATCCTAGCTGCATTCTAGTTGTGCCAAGTTAAGTTTTAGTTGCGTCCTAGTTGCACTATAGTTGCGACCAAGTTTCGTCCTAATTTTTTCCTGATTATGTTCTAGTTGATTCCTAATTGCGCCCAGATTGCGCTGTAGTTATGCCCTAGTTACACCCTGGTTGCACCTTACTTACACACTAGTTTTTCCCTATTTGCGCCGTAGTTTCACCCTAGTTGTTCCCTAGTTGCGTTCTAGTTGCTCGCTAGTTGTGCCCTTGATTCCCCCTAGTCGAACCCTAGTTGCGCCTTAATTGTGTCCTGGTTATGCCCTACTTGCGCCCTAGTTGCACCCTAGTTGTACCCGAGTTGCACCCTATTCACACCCTGGGTTTTCCTTAGATACGCCCTCGGTGTGCCCTAGTTGCGGTCTAGATGTCCCCAAGTTGTCCCCTAGTTGCGCCCCGGTTGCACCCTAGTTACGCCCTAGTTGCAAACTTGTTGTGCCCTAGTTGCAACCTAGTTGCGTCCTATTTGTGCCCTTGTTGCGCCCGAGTTGCAGCCTACTCATTCCCTTGTTGCACCCTAGTTGTGCCCTAGTTCCTCCATCGTGTACCATAGTTGCATCCTAGTTACACCCTACTTGTACCCTTGTTGCGTCCTTGTTGCACCCTAATTGTGCCCAGGTTGTGCCCTTGTTTCTTCCTCGTTTTATTGTACTTGTGCCCTAGTTGCACCTTAGTTGCATCTTAGCTGCACTCTAGTTGTGCCCTCGCTGCGTCCTAGTTGTACCCATATTGCACCCTAGTAGTGTCCTAGTTGCGCCGGAGTTGCATCTTTGTTGTGTCCTAGTTTCACGCCAGCTACACCCTTGTTGCGCTACAGTTGTGCCTTGTTGTGCCTAGTTCTACCCTTATTGTACATAGTTGGTTGCTAGTTGAACACTACTTGTACCCTAGTTGCACCTATATGCGTCCTGGTTTTGCCCTAGATGAGCCCTAGTTTTTCCCTAGTTTCACCCTAGTTGCGCCCTTGTTTTACATTGGTTGCAATTTAGTTGCGCCCTAGTTCCATCCTAGTCATGTACTAATTGCGCCTTAGATGTGCCCTAGTTACATCCTAGCTGTACCCTAGCTGGACCCTAGTTGCATCCTAGTTGCATTCTACTTGTGCCCTACTTTCACCCAAGTTGCACACTAGCTATGCCCTTGTTACACCCTATTTACTCCAAAGTTATCCCCCAGTTGCGCACTAGCTAAGGCTTTTTCACGCCCTTGTTGAGCCCATTTTTGCCCTATTTATGCCCTAGTTTTGTCCTTGTTGCATCCTAGTTACATCATAGTTGCACACTAGTTGCGTCCAGCTACACCCTAGTTGTGGCCTAGCTGAGCCCTAGTTGTTCCCAAGTTATGTCCTACTGGCGTCCTAGTTGCGCCGTAGTTGCAATTGAGTTAGCCCTATATGTGCCATAGTTACACCCTACTTTCACCTTAGTTGTAACCTACATGTGCCCTAGCTGAGCTGATGTTGCGCCCAAGTTCTGTCCTAGTTGCTTCCCAGTTGTGTTCTTGTTGCGTTGTAACTGTGCCCTAGTTGCACCCTAGTTGTAGCCTAGTTGCGGCCTAGTTGCATCATAGTTGTGCCCGAATTGCGTCTTAGCTACACCCAAGTTGCAGCCTAGTTGCGTCCAAGCTTGGCCCTAGTTGCGTCCTAGTTGCGCTTTTGTTGCAGCCTAGTTTTGTCCACTTTGCACCCTAGTTTTGTCCTAGTTATACCCTAGTTGTGCCCTAGTTGAGCCCTAGTTACATCCTAGTTGCGCCTCAATTGCTCCCTAGTTGAGTCCTAGCTACGCCCTAGTTACACGCTTATTTTCCCTCAGTTACGCCTAAGTTACGCCCTAGTTGCACCCTAGTTGTGTCCTAAAATGTTCCTAGTTGCACCCTAGTTATGCCCTACTTGCACCCTAGCTTTGCCCTAGATGCGTCCTAGTTGCACCCTAGTTGTGCCTTAAATGCACTTTGCTCACCCCATGGTTGCGCCCTAGTTACACCCTGGTTTTGTCCAAGTTGTGTCCTAGTTGCATCCTAGTTGGGCCCTTGTTGCATCCAAGTTGCACCCAAATTGCGCCAAAGTTGCGCTCCATTTGCACCCCAGTTGTGCCCTACTTGCACCCTAGTTGCACCCTAGCTGAGCCCCAGTTTTGTCCAAAGTACGCCATTGTTATGTCCAATTTGTGCCATAGTTGCGATCTAGTTGTGCCTGAGTTGTGCCCTAGTTGTGCCCTAGTTATGCCCTAGATGCACCCTCATTACGCCCTAGTTGTGCCTTAATTGTGCCATTGTTGAGTTATGATTGATTGACCCACTTTTATACACAACATAACCTATGTATACTAATCCTCCTATCTTCATTTCTGGAAGTTTACTTATGTGTATACACTTGTTACATCAACATTTTCTTTGTGAAAAAATGTAGTTTAATTTGAAGTTGGGGTTATAAATCCAATGACGTGTTTCCTAAACATTAATTCCACGTTGAGTTCAAAATAAAATCAAATGTTTTTTGCTGGCCCTTTTCTGTCCTACAAAGTGTTCATGGGCATACATGTTTGACATACTATTGTCTTAAAACATTGCAGAGAAGAAAGAATGTTCTTTCAAACAGTAAAATCACATGCAGTCACTTTGCATATCGTTCACAAGTGCCACGTACAAAATTCTCTCGAGGTGGACTGCCGGTCCCAACCCCCCCCCC
>SZWC01000764.1:0-15437 GCA_023375785.1 Penium margaritaceum | reverse complement strand
GTGTGTGTGTGTGTGTGTGTGTGTGTGTGTGTGTATGTGTGTGTGTGTGTGTGTGTGTGTGTGTGTGTGTGTGTGTGTGTGTGTGTTTGTGTGTGTGTATGTGTGTGTGGGGAGCTTGTGACGTGTTCCTCGGTGCTTTGTTATGTACCTTGCTCGTCGGTTGAGACCCGGGCACCCGGAGACATGTTCTAGGGTCAAGAGGAGACTCGTCTTGCACGTTACGGACGGGTCTACCTCGTCATGCTCGTCGTTCTGGTTCAACCAACACGTCGTTCTGACATCTGTGTAGGAAGTCATGACTGGGCGAGTGTTTTAGCCTCAACCGGGCCATTCTGGCAGTTTGCGTAGTTTTGCATGAGTTGCACCTGATGCACAGCCAAACACGCCCCTGGCTATGCTGGCTGCGCACCAGGCCTGAGATTTATTTAGGTGGCCATGGCGTATTGTTGTATCTCTCTCTGCATGTGTTTATTTTTGGAAGCAGACTTGACACTCTGTTTGTCGGCTAGCCAAGCCCTTGGCGTTTTGCGTCTGACCTCTGTTGACGCTGCGAGCTGACTGAGTGTTGATGCCTAGTCAGCGGCAAGCATGCTAGGAAGCTTCCTGGCAATCTCATTCTGGTATTAGAGAAAACAAGTCATTGCTTGTTGTGTTATGCAGCAGAGGCGTAAGAGCAGCAGTAGTGACTGGTAGTAGCGGCAGCCACCCATAGCAGCAATAGCAGATCCTGGAAGGACCCACCACGACTACATTGCAGCCGAGCGGTGGAGGCAGCGGAGACAGCGGTAGCAGCTGCAAGCAACAGCAACCATAGCAGCAGCGGTGACGGGAAGCACCTGTAGTAGCAGCGACTACGGGTAGCAGTCATAACAGCAATAGTAGTAGCAGCACCAACAGCAGTAGAGGCGGCGGCGAGTAGCTACAGCAACAGATGCCGAGGCCAGCAGCCATAGCAGTAGCCGTAGCAGCACCGGTGGTGGCTAGCAGCTGCAACAACAGCGACGGAGGGAAGCAGCCTTATCAGCAACAATAGCAGTGGCGGCGGTGAGCCATTGTAGTAGCAGCGGTGGAGGCGAGCAGCTAGAGCAGTAGTTGCAGCAGTAGCGATGGCGGCTAGCAGCTGTAGTAGCAGCAGCCACAACAGCAACTGGAGCAACAGCTAAAGCAGCAATGGAGGCAGGCAGCAGGCGGACCAGCAGTAGAAGTAGCAGTAGCGGCGGGCGGCTGCCGTAGCAATGCCAGCAGGCAGCAGCCACAATAGCACAAAGCAGCAGCGTGCAGTAGCAGTGCTCAGCACCGCCTCACAGTAGCCACAACAATATTGCATGGCAGCAGTAGCAGCAGCGGCAGTGGCGATGATCAGCTCCAACGTGCAGACGCATCTGCACACGCACACAGTAGCAGCAGCAATAGCACGCACAGCAGAGACCACCGCAGGGGCAGCAACCACCGTTGCAGCTCGCTTACAGCGCAAAACTGCCTCGCAGCTTCGCACTACAAGTGAGCTCGCCGTTAGGCGAGCTCGCGGTGGGAGCTCGCCGTCGGGCGAGCTCGCCCATCGGCGAGCGCACAAATCGACAAGCTCATTTGATCAACAAGCTCACCACGAGGGTTGAGCCAGCCAGCAAAGGAAAAAAACGAGGAAAGGGGGGTCCTTGAGTGAGACACTCAAGAAAAACCCCAGGAAGAAGTACCCAACAAGCAGCAAGTGTTCGGTGAACCCAACAAAAAAGAGGTGAGGTGGAACCCTCTCCTAAAAAAGTAGTTACACCCTACATGCACCCAAAAAGCCTCCTATTTGCACCCTAGTTGTGCCCAAGATTCACCTTAATTGCACCAGAGTTGTGTCACAGTTGCGTCCTAGTTAACCCCTAGTTACACCCAAGTTGCACCCTGGTTGCACCCTAGTTTCACCCTAGTTGCACCATTATTGTGTCCTAGTTTCGCCCTACTTACACCATTGCTAAGCCCTAGTTACGGCCAGTTGCATCCTAGTTGTTTCCTAGTTGTAGCCCAGTTGAGTCCTAGTTGCACCCTAGTGGTGTCCTAGTTGCACCTTAGCTGCACTCTAGGTCTGTCCTAATTGCACCCTAGTTAAGCCCTAGTTGTACCTTGCTTTACTGGAATTGCGCCCTAGTTACAACCTAGTTGCATCGTAGTTGCACCCTAGCTACGCCCTAGCTCAACCCAAATTGTGCCCTATCTCCACCCCACTTGTGTCCTAGTTATACCTTAGTTACATCCTAGTTGCGCCGTATTTGTGCCCTAGTTTCGCCCTTCTTGTGCCTAGCTACACCCAAGTCGCACCCTAATTGCACTGCTATTACACCCTAGTTGTTGCACCCTAGTTGCGTCCGAGTCCTTAAACCCCGAGAGTGGGCATTTTTTCATTATATTCATAGCCCACCAAGGGAAAAATTCAGGATTTCTACGCCGTTCGGCTGAGGGTATTTTGGCCAAGTGTGCTCACCTGCGGTGCTGAGTTCTAGATGCTTCTGACAACTTTGACCACATTCTATACTGGTCAACAGAAGTGTCGCAAACGATATCTATGTTTCGACATTCTTTGGTCAAATTCTCGATGTCTCTGGGTCTTTGTAAAGTCATGCCTCCACATTCTCCAAGCCCCCTGAATTCTCGGTGGAGCTTCTTGAAGCAGCCACTCACAGTGCGGTCTCGCATGCGTCGCTTGGCTCAAGCGCCAAGGACCAAACATATGCCTCATTCTGATTCTCGGCATTGTATATATGTGTTTGACTCACTCGACACTTTCATCAAAGTACACTTACTACTTCATGCAAGTTATCCATTCATCCCGAATCCTCGAATCGTCTTTTTTCCTCACCTCATCCCTGTGAACCACCTATGTTTCGCTCGGCGTAAGAGTTACTGCTTCATACAAATCATCTATTCGTCCCAATTCCTTGAAGATTTTATTGCTATGCACCTCATTCCTGTGAACCACCGAAGTTTTTCTTGACATAACAAGAGTCCGCAACTTAACATATGTCTCCTTGTGTTTCTCGCTAATGTATATCTGTAATTGACATGCTCAACACTTGTCATGAAAATGCACGAGCTGCTACATTATCAAATACAAATTCTCCAAAAATCCTAATTCTTCAAGTCTTCTTCTTCTCCGCACCTCATCCCTTTGAACCATACACTTTCCACTTTTTGTAACACGCATAACATGAATGAACTGTATGAGATGAGGACCGAGAAAGTTTGTGACTGTGATGTTAGCGTTTTTGAAAATGTAACCAACGTATTAGCTGATACATCCACACAAGCGCCAACATAATGCTGAGGTATCCATGAGTTGAATACTGAATCATTTTCATCCATAATGATTAAAAGTTTATTCCATGTACATGTTGATGGCCATGCCTGATCTGCGACATGAGTCACCAATCGAGAAAAGCACGGGTGTTGATGTGTCATCCCCGTTGTCGCGAAAATCACGGCCGGGAAATTGGCCCCTTTCTTCTTTTAATACTTTGAATCGCAAACCCCCATTCACGGATTTAGTGTTTTCTATGTCTGCCCGGGCGGATCCTGCACAAACACAAAACCCTACATCCGTGAATGGGGTTGATTAGAAGCTTGAAGCTGCCTAGCACTGTTATCGCGGACGTAGCAACTTTGTCCAGTCAGGTAGCACTCACTGGCATGCAAGGCAAATGCGTGAACAACAAGGTTTTGGCTAGGGGAGACACTCAGATCTCAGAAGCTTAAGCAAGATTTAGTGAATGCAGAGAGAGCAAACAATTGACAAACACACTACATAAACACCTGGTGTTGCGCACGGCGGGTGCCGCACGCGACAGTGCCAGTTTGTCCAACCGGCCCAAAACTATTGTTCTGGCCATAACTTTGTGCAGAGGCATCCAAACGATGTACCTTCTGAGCCTAGAGCTACATATTCTCAAGCCGGACATTACGCTTGGTCATATGCATGGGCCCGGCATTGAGCAGTGGACACACAAAGCAGAAACATGCAAAATTCTACATGCTACAGAAAAACAGGGAACATTGCCCAAAACGCTCTGGCACGTCAGCAGCAATCTTGTGCACCTCTAGACAAGGATCCGGCACCAGCTACATCCACATCAGGGATTTGCACGAGCACAGATATGGCACAGTGGTCATAGAAAGCTACACAGACAGACGGGGAAACCACACAGTGCAACAGGGGGTTTACGAGTAAAAGAATAAAGAAGAAGAAAAGGCTAATTACTCGATTGCGATCAAGCAATAACGCCTCTTTCTGATGCTCTTGTTTTGGAGAATAAAACCCATTTCAATCCATGCAAACCAAATTCAAACCTTTCCCCAAAATACACTTCGGGTCTTAAGGTTTGATTCTTGCATGGGCCCTTACTAGGCCGTGCGGTAACAAGGCCTTGCAGGTTCACTTTCAACGCATGGCGACAATGAACAGAATGTTTGCCCACACCTCGACAATTTTGTCGTGGTGTACCTCGATGACATTCTCGTGTACAACCGCACACCGGAGGAGCAAGATGGACATCTTCGAAAAGTTCTTGAGATTTTACGAGAAGATTTATTTTTTGGAAAACTCTTGAAGTGTGACTTTGGTTGCCGTTCGATCGAGTTTTTGGGTCACATCATCAACAGTGGGCAGATCATCATGGATCTGAAAAAAGTAGCAGCAGTCGCTGATTGGCCAACGCCGACCAACGTTCGAGAAATTCAAGCGTTCCTCGGGTTCTGCAATTACTACCGGCGATTCGAACGGGATTACGCCCGAATGTCAACGCCTCTTTCTGACCTCACTTGAAAATAAAACGAGTGGTGTCAAGGAGACAGCAAACAAGAAGCATTCACTGCTTTATGGAATGCTCTAACCTCAGCACCACCCCTACAATCAGCCAATCTAACGGTCGACTATGTCACGGCCACAGATGCATCAGACCAAGCTATTTTTGTAGTCCTCCTACAAGACCACGGCAACGGCGAGCAACCGGTTGCCTGCATATCTCAAAAACTGTGAGGACCGGAACTCAACCACGCCGTACACGAGAAAGAAATAACGGCGTTCATACATGCATTCAAGACATGGCGGTGTTACCTGGAGTACCGCCAATGCATTGTGCACACCAACCACCATGCGTCGAAATATCTGAAAACACAGCCGAATCTCAGTCAATGTAAAACCCAATGGATAGAGTTCCTTGAATCCTGGTTCGACTACAATATCGAGTACCGGCAAGGCAAAATCAACCCGGTGGATGCACTCAGCCGCCGACCAGATTTAATGGCTAAGGTGGCAATGCTACAGTTAAAGCGAGACCCATATCTCAAGCGGCTGTTTGCACAAGGCTACGACCAGCACGGTGGATACGGTAAGGTGAAATTCTGGTATGACGCACCCTACAAGCGACGACGATTCACTCGCCAAGTGGTCGTTCCCCCAAACAACAAACTTTGCCGTATGCTGCTCGAAGAGTACCACGACACAGGACTAGGTGGATACTTAGGAGAGGACAAGACGCTTAAGAATCTGGCAAGAAAATATTGGTGGGACAAAATGCAATCCGACGTGGCTGACTTCTGCAAGTCTTGCGACACATGTGAACGACAAAAATCCCGTGGCACGTGGCCACCTGGACTTTTGCAACCGCTCCCTATTCCGATGGATCTGTGGGTCAAAATCTCCATGGACATTGTTGCGGGATTATCAGTCACACCCGAGGGATATGATGCAATGGTCGTGGTCGCCAGTAAGTTTTCCAAAATGTCCCACTTCATCCGCACAATGACCACCGTCATTGCTGAGGGAAATGCATGACTTTTTCTAAGCAACATTGTGTAGCTACATGGCGTACCAAGAACCATCACGAGCGACAGAGATGGTCGATTCACCAGCCGTTTTCTGTGCAAACTGATGACAAGCTACAACAGCATCATTCAACTTTCAAAGGCATTTCATCCTCAAATCAACGGTCAAACTGAGCGGACCAATCAAACTCTAGAATAACTTCTCCGAACACTATGCAAACCTCACGGGAAGGATTGGACACAACAACGACCGACTCCCAAAATTGCATATCATTTGACAGTTTCCACCGCAACGGGAAAAACTTCGTTTTAAGTGGTGTATGGCAAACTTCCAGCCACACCAACCAGACTAAAAAGTTTCAATAACACTCCCGCAGTCGACGTTCAACGCCGAGACGTCACCACCATCTGGGAGGAAACACGGCAGACCCTCGCGAAGACACAAACAGCGATGAAGCGAGTAGCTGAATGACATCACAGCGACGACGTGTTTGTCGCTAGCGACAAAGTCCTTCTTAGCTTGGCAAAGATCAAACTCCACGGAGTCGACTGTTCGTAGCTCAAACCTTGGTGGTTGGGACCGTTTGAGATCAAGCGCATGAAAACCCTTGTGGTTCCGTGACTCAAACTCCCGGACACTATGCAAGTTCATCCAATGTTCCATGTCAGCAGAATCAAGCACTACCGAGACCCTGGAGAGAACTTCCTCGGCAGGGATGTCCCGCCTCCGCCTCCCGTTCAAGTGGACGAGGACACAGAGTACGTCATCCAGGACATCCTTGGCCATCGAGGACGTGGCAAAACGACATAATATCTTGTCAAGTGGCACAGCTATGACGCCGCACATAACAGTTGGAAACCCTACGACAACCTCCAAGACGTTGATCACCTAATCGGCGGCTATTACCGCCGACACCGGGCCACATTTATACACGCGCCGTGACGTCGTGGCTAAAAGGGGGGAAGTTTTACGTACCAGACGTACACGAGTCCCTAATCTTTCCGAGTGGGCATTTCTGTTACTACACAAACAGCCCATTGTATCGCAAAACTGCGATATTCCCTCCGACGGTCCAGGACGAACCAGCCAACTGCCCTCGTCCTCAGTGAATATTCTCAAACCTTCTGACAACTTTGACCACTCTCGCAAATCTAAAACAGAAGTGTCACGATCTTTTGGTTGACTTCTTGATGCACGAAGACAAATGTGGATGTAGACAGATGCATCTCGCATATTTGGTTCTTCATAACAATAATACCTTCATGTTACGCCAAATGGAGCGTAGATGGTGAACAGGTACAAGTTGCGAGGCAAAATGCGATTTAGAATTTGAGACACTTGAGAAAATTATAGTTAGCTGTAGGTGTACTTCAATGACAAGTGTCAAAACGATCAAACACATATATACAAGTGAGGAGTTGCGAATGAAGCATAGTCAGGGTCCTTGGGTCAGATGTCGAGCGACGTGCGTGGAGTCACGTTATGAGTGGTTGGATTCGAGAAGGACCGCCGAGAAATCGGGGATCTTCAAGAATCGACGATGAAGATGCGTGATGCATCCTTATAAATCTGGATTCATCATGAGTCGTCAAGAAGTCAACCAAATGGTCGTGATACTTCTGTTCATAGGTTCGCGAGAATGGTCGAAGCTGTCACAAGGTTTGGGGACATCCACTAGGGGTGGGGCAGTTGGCCAGTTTGCCCTCGGCTGTCGGAGTGAATATCGCGGTCCTCACGATGCAATGTGCTATTTGTGTAATAATAGAAATGCCTACTCAAGAACATTAGGGACTCGTGTACGTCTAGTACGTGATACTTCTTCCCCTTTCAGCCGCAACGTCTCGGCGCACGAATAGTTGTGGCCTGGTGACGACGGTAGTAGCCATCGATGAGATGATCGACATCTTAAAGGTTGTCGTAGGGCTCCCAGCTGTTATGCGCGACGTCATAGCCGTGCAACTTGACGTGATATTCTATCGTCTTGTCTCGTCGTTGATGGACGCGGATGTCCTCTATGACATACTCCGTGTCTTTGTCTACTTGAACGGGAAGCGGAGGAGGGAAATCTCTGTAAGAGAGGTTCTCTCCAGGGTCTTGGTAGTACTTGAGTCTGGTGGAATGGAACACCAGATGAACTTGCATAGTGTCAGGGAGTTTGAGTCATGCCACCACAGGGGTTTGCATGCGCTCGATCTCAAACAGTCCGAACCATCGGTGTTTGAACTTTGAACAGTCAGATCCTCGGAGCTTGATGTTTTGCCGAGCTAGGGAGGACTTTGTTGTCAGCGGCAAAGATGTTGTCGCTGCGATGTCGGTCGGCTACTTGCTTCATCACTGCCTATGTCTTCCCAAGGGTCTGCCGTGTTTCCTCCTAGAAGGTGGTGAAGCCTCGTTGTTGAACGTCGACTCCTGGAATATTACTGCGACTTTGTAGTCCGGCTGGTGTGGTGGGAAGTTCTCCATACACCACTTTAAATGGAGTCTTGCCTGTTGCGGTGGAAACTACCAAATTCTATGCGATTTTGGCGGTCGTGAGATTTTGTGCCCAATCCGTCCCATGAGGTTTGTATGGTGTTTGCAGCAGATGTTCGAGCATCTGATTTTTCTGCTCATTTTGACCGTTGGTTTGGGGATGAAGCACCATTGAAAGTTCAAATCTGTTGCTGTAGCGAGTCATTAGTTCCTTAAAAAAATGGCTGGTGAATCGACCGTCTCTGTCGCTCGTGATGGTTCTTAGTACGCCGTGTAGCCGCACGATGTTGTTTAGAACCAGTTGTACTGTTCCTTAGGCGGTGATTATTGTTGTTGTCGGGATGAAGTGGGATATTTTAGAAAACATGTCGTCGACCACGAGGATGGCGTCATATCCGTCGGGCATGACTCATAATCCAGTAACGAAGTCCATGGAGATGTCTGGCCATGGTTCTGTCACAACAGGGAGTGGCCGTAGAAGTCAGGGTGGCCTTGTGCAAAGAGAATTCTGCCGGTGACATGTGTCGGAGGTCTTGCAGAAATTGACCACATCGGATCGCATTTTGTCCCACCTGTAATTTTGTGCCAGATTTTCCAGCGTCTTGTCCCCTCCAAAGTGCCTACCTGGACCGGTGTCGTGGCATTCTTTGAGCAGCATACGGCAAAGTTTGTCGTCTGGGGGAACAACCACCTGACGAGTGAAGCGCTGTCGCCAGTAGGGTGCATCGAACAGGAACTTGGTTTTATCATGTCCAACGTGCTGGTCGTAGCCTCGTGCGAACAATCGCTCGAGGTAGGGGTCTCGCTGTAGTTGTAGGGTTCCCACGTCGGCCGTTAACTCTAGTCGGCGGTTGAGTGCGTCCACCGGATTGGTTTTTCCTAGAAGGTACTCGATTTCATAATCAAAACTGGACGCAAGGAACTCCATCCATCACGTTTGACGTCGGCTGAGATTCGGCTGTGTCTTCAAAATTTTCAACAGGTGGTGGTCGGTGGGCACGATGCATCGGCGACTCTCCAGGTATCATCACCACATCTTGAACGCGTGCATGACCGCCAGCATCTCCTTTTCATGGACTGCGTAGTTGAGTTCTGGTCCTCGCAATTTTTTAGACATGTAACCGACCGGTTGTTCACCATTGTCGTGATCTTGTAGAAGATTTGTGCCAATGGCTCGTTCTCATGCATCCGTCGCCATGACATAGTCAATCGTTGCATCGGCTAATCGTATGGTTGACGCCAAGGTCAGAGCGTTTCGCAAAACGGTGAACGCTTCTTGTTCGTTGTCTCCCCACCACCACTCATTTTCCTTTTGAGTGAGTTCAGAAAGAGGCGTTGACACTCACGCGTAGTCCCTCACGAATCATCGGTAGTAATTGCAAAATCAGAGAAAAACTTGAGGTTTTGGAACGTCGGTCGGCGTCGGCCAATCAGCAACTGCTGCCACCTTTTTTGGATCCATGGTGATCTGTCCACCGTTGATGACGTGACCCAAAAACTCAATCGAACGATGACCAAAGTCGCATTTCGAGAGTTTTCCGAAAAACTTCTCTCTTTTCAAAACTTTGAGAACTTTTCAGAAATGTCCATCGTGCTCCTCCAGGGTGCGACTGTATAGCAGAATGTCGTCGAGGTATACCATGATAAAACCGTTAAGTTATGGTGGATAAATGTTGTTCATTGCTGCCATGAACATCGCTGGGGCGTTCCTGAGTCCAAATGGCATGAATGTGAACTCGAAGTGCCCGTAGCGAGTTAGGAATGTTGTCTGCTTGATGTCGGCGGCTGCCACGCATATCTGGTGATATCCGTTGCATAGGTTGATTTTGCTGAAAATTCGAGCCCCTCCGAGTTGGTCGAACATTTTGTCGGCTCGAGGGAGAGGGTAGATGTTATTGATGGTAGTGGCGTTCAACGCCCGATAATCCACGCACATCCACATCTCGACGGTTTTCTTTTTCACAAATAGCATTGGGGCAGTGTATTGTGACGTGGAAGGGCAGATGAACCCCTGACCGAGCATTTCGTTAACATGTTTTTTTTGCTCATTCAGCTCGTGATTGTTCATCCGATAGGCCCCTTGGACTGTAGGTCTGCTGCTCGGCTTTAGTTCGATGCGATAGTCCATGTCTCGATCAGGAGGTAAGGTGTTTGGGAGTTCGTTCGGGGAGATGTTCGCAAACTCCTCGATGAGTGGTGTGAACTCTTTGGGTACCATCGCGAACTTCGTCGAAGCCGATGAGGCTGATGAGGCCGATGGTGAGTCAGCTGCTGCCACTTCTGCTTCTCTTATTGGCTTGAGATGTATGAGCTACACACGAGCTCCTCTTTGTATGCAGTGCTCGGCCACGTTGAGCGGTATCGGCTGCATCGGTTGTTGTTTTCCGGCTTCCGCGACTTCCTTTGCTGCTTCCACCTTTGCTCCTTCCGTTGTCGGCTTCCGTCCCACATGCGGAAGTTGTCGTTTGGCACCATCAATCTCCACGTAGACGTCGCTGCTATTCCGGTTGATCTGCGGATTGTGCTTGTACAGGAAATCGTGTTCGAGAATGATTTTGTGATCGCTCATAGGACAAGACCTCCAGACCTCCCACTCGTAGTCGTAGTGGTTCTCGGAGTCTTCGCATGTGTAGTCTCCCGTCGACGGTTTTTCCTTCAAACATCCCTGGTTCAGTCTGCAAACCCAGCTTGCGAACCACGTCGTTTCATGAAGCTTTGTGAAGCTCCTCCATCCAATAGTGTTGGTACCGTTCCTCGACTTCTGCATCCTCAAGGCTGAAATTTCAGTAGTATCGCCCGTTGGTCGTTCTCGTACCCCCCCGTCAAACTTCATGATCTCAAAAATCCTCTACGACGATGTGGGTTGTTCAGATGGGAGATCGTTTGGTGCATATCGCTCCTCACGGACAAGAGTTGCGCCTTTTACTCCTGCCCTTTGCCGTTTCCCAACTAATTCTTGTGCAACTTCCCCCCCTTTTTTGCCTCCTTCTTACTCCGACAGTTTCGAGCGATGTGCTCGACTTTTCCGCACTTGTAGCAGGTTTGCGTATCTCTCTAGTCGAAGGCGTCTACTTCCATCGAAGTCAAGGAGTCCGCCGACTGGGTTTTCCCATTCCCACGATAACTGTGGTTTGGAGGTCGCCAGCTGTAAGATTCGTGGATTCGAGCATTGTAGTCGGCGCTGTCAAATCTTTCTGCCATTACGATCATCTGTAGCAAGTCGTTAGGGATGCCGAAAACAACGATTGCTCACTAGATGTCTTGTTTGAGGCCGTTGCTATAGTGAAAACAGAGTTCGTTGAGGGCGATTTCTGCTCCAGTGATGATCTCGCGGAATCTCCGCGTGTACTGTGCCACACTAGACTGCTGACGTAGACGCTAGAGCTTGTACCGTGTATCGGATTTCTCATTCAGTCGTCCAAAGCGTGTGAGCATTGCGTGCGAGGAATTCATTTCAGTCGGTTGGTGGCGTCAGCCCGTTTTGCCACTGTGCGTTCAGTGATGTGAGACGGGCGCCTTGAGCCGTTGATGATGCTCCGCCGGTCTCCCACTGCAGTTGGATGGTCTCTAGGTGGGACTACCATCTTAATGTTGTGCCACACGAAAAGCGCGGCCACGTCAATTTTCTTCTGATCGTCATTGACCCCAGGTGAAGTACACCTCCAAACTCGTCAGCCACATCCGAACCGTTGGTCCTTTTGAGTCTGCAGGATCGAACAGTTCTGTTGGAGCCGGACGCATTTTGGGTTCGCTCAAGAGTTGGAAATTTCTCTTGATGAGCAATGCTTCACGCGTGCTTACGTTGCGAAGAGCGTCCATCGCGACGTTTTGTTGTTGGAGCAGGTGGTTGTTGATTCCTTTGACTGTGGAGATCCTGTTCGCCAGTTCCTCGTTGATCCGCGCTTGTTATCCCGTGCCACCTGGTGTCCCTGTTGTCGCCGTTGAGGCTGTTGGTAGGGGTGGCTAGTTTATCGCTGTCGGATCCGTGACCGGATTGGTCGCCGAAGCCGTAGTGGTAGTTCTAGCTGCCGCGAAGCCTACCACGCCAGCGTTCGTTCTTGCTTCGAGGTTTGCGTGCATCGGCACGTTCTGCTCCTCCATCGTCGAAGTTGTCGCCGAAGACCCGCTATTGGTCGTCGGGTTCGCTCGCTCGCCTCACGTTGTAGTTGCAAAGTCTGCAAAATTCTTGACGTGCGAGATGCGCTGAAGACTTGTGCGAGGTAGTGCTCCGGATGGGTGAAGTAGTCGGATGCCTCTCCAGCACCGCTGCGCTCTGATGCAAAGTGTTACGCCAAACTGAGCGTAGATGGTGAACAAGTAGAAGTTGCGAGGCAAAACACGATTTAGAAATTGGAACACTTGAGCAATTCATAATTAGTGGCAAGTGTCGAAACGATCGAACATGTATATACAAGTGATGAGATGTGAATGAAGCATAGTCGGGGTCGTTGGGTCGGATGTTGAGCGACGCGTGTGGAGTAGCATCGTGAGTGGTCAGATTCGAGAAGGTCCGTTGCGAAATTGGGGGCCTTCGAGAATTGAAGGTGAAGGTGCGCAATGCATCTTTACAAATCTGGATTTGTCGAGAGTCTGCGAGAAGTCGACCGAAAGGTCGTGATACTTCTGTTCGTAGGTTTACAAGAATGGTCGAAGCTGTCTGAAGGTTTGGGGATATCCACTAGGGGCGGAGCAGTTGACCACTTAGCTCTCCGTCGTCATAGTGAATATCGTGGTCCTCACGACGCGATGGGTTGTTTGCATAGTATCAGAAAGGCCTTCTCGAGAAAAGTAGGGACTCGTGTACGTCTGGTATGTAACACTGCGCGTACCCTTAGTGGATCACTCCCCCGGAAAGTATCATACATCAACTATACGCGGTGCCCCTGTTTTGTCTCTGATGTATGCCGGTCGCCCCCACTTTACAATTTTGATCACCTGCTGCCCTTGGTTTCCAAATTTGAGTGCGATGAGCCCCGCTTTACAAAAAAAGGGAACAGCTTGCCCCTAGTTGTCGACAGTGGAGTTAATATGCCTTGTCGTTATTCTTCATTGCGGTAGGTGTGTAGTCGTCCGTGAGAAGATGCGTGGAAGCTTCCTAGTGACACATCCGCTGACTAGGCGTCAGTGCCTGGTCAGACGGTGACGACAGTCACAAGTCGTGCACACACCGGCAAGGGTTTGGCTAGGAGACACAAAGCAAAGTGTCAGAATGCTTCAATAGCATTTGCAGAGAGAAATGACAAATGATAGGTCCATGGCATAAGTACCTACCGCAGCGCACGGCGGGTGTCGCACGCGGCAATGTAAGATCTGTCCTAACCATTGTTTTGGCCGTAACTCTACGCAGACATATCAGAACGCTACGCCGTCTGAACCTAGACGTGCAAAATCAAAATTTGGACGCTACGACTGGTCACATGCATGCATCCGGCATCAAGCGGTGGACATATAATAGAAAAACATGCAAATCGGGCCCACGGCCAGTCCACCGATAAACTCCTGTGTGCTGTAGAAAACCCGCACGAGGTCTCGCGCAGCGTCAAGAGCTCTTGAACGGTCGTCAATGAGCTCGAGGATGGTAATCCGCCACTAGATGACGCACCGATGCCTCCAGGGTCCGCATCAGGGATCTACACGAGTATGGACACGGCCGAGTGGTCACAGTTCAGGTCGACAGGAACGTCACAAATCACAACAGTCCGTCTATTTTTTTCGAAGACGGTACGGTAAACCAGTTCCATACGCCCTTCCGCCATGGACGACTGTGTCATATGCCCCCAGGACAGGGGCATATGACACTTTCCGGAAGGCCCCTACAAGGCGGATGGTGCTCGGCAATATGATTGTGTGGCATATGATGCTCTAAAAAAGAAAAGCGGGGCATAGTGGTCAACTTTTCAAAAGCGGGGTCTACTAGTTTTAAATGTTCGAAAGCAGGGCGCCTTACCCTACCAAACTCCGAACACGGGGCGACGGGGTCTATTAGTTTTTTGGGGTTACGTAGTAACTGAGAAGTTTCCTAGAACCTTCCTAACCACTTGCCGCGACACTAGGCGTCAGCGCCAGGTCAGCGTGTGACAACAGTCACAAGTTAAAAACAAAACTGCAAGGGTCTGGGTTGGAACACGAACAGAGTGTCAGGAAACTCAAAACTGAATATAATTGCAGAGAGAGATGACAAATGACAGGTCCAGGGCATAAATACCTGCCGCGGCGCACGGCGGGTGTCGCACGCGGCAGTCCAAGAGCTGTCCTAAAACCGGCCCAAAACCACTGTTTTGGCCGCAACTCTGCGCACAGACATCCAAACGTAACACCGTCGGAACCTAGAGATTCAGAATCTCGAGCACGACGCTACGACTGGTCACACGCACAAGNGCACCCGGGACGTCGTGGCAACCGTCTGGCAGCTGCTAGTGGCTGGATCCACCAACCGTCAGTGCTCCGGCGCCAGCTGGACCCGTAGCTGCCACGGCTGTGGCTCATGACGGGTGGAAGCCACACATACCAACACTCCCCCTGGCTGACACAACCGTCAAAGCCACAATGGCTGAGCAAAGACAGGACAGGATGACTCGGGAAACCAAACATGGCAAGCACCAATCAAGCATGCCACAGCACAAGGTCTCCTCGTGACAATGGTGCGCACCACCAAGTGCCCGGGTCTCGACCATGCACGAACGCAATCACACACACGTGTCAAACATCATGCAAAGAGACAAAGAAACAAGGTCTCCTCGTGACTCCGGAAGAATGTCTCCGGATATCCGGGTCTCGACCACATCATGCATGGATCACACATAGCACATGGGGACAAAGGGTCTCCACATCACACCGGTGGAACTCACCAGGTGCGCGGGTCTCGACCAGCATAACCTCAATCGCAACGTCATGCCACATCCAAGCAAACTCGCTGTCCTCACAAGAGTGTCAGGCCAAAGCCCACACACCAACACTCCCCCTGGGCTGTACACCTAACAGTATGGCTCCCCCATGGCCACATAACCCTGCACAGCTATAGCAACGGCGACCGCGATGATGGTGGGATGTGCACGCACATAGCCTCACTCCACGGCATCGTCATCGCTGTCGTCGTCGTCACCACTGTAGTCGCCACTGCTGTCGTCACCTGGTGCTGCGACGAGGGCACGGCTGAGGG
>SZWC01000763.1:312319-338100 GCA_023375785.1 Penium margaritaceum | reverse complement strand
GACGGCGACGGCGACGGCGACCGTGGCCGTGACGGTGACGGTGACGGTGACGGTGACGGTGACGGTGACGGTGACGGTGACGGTGACGGTGACGGTGACGGTGACGGTGACGGTGACGGTGACGACGACGACGACGACGACGACGACGACGACGACGACGACGCTAGGCATGAGTGTTCGAATATATTCGACCTTGGCAACCACTATTTGATATTCGAAAGTAATCGAATTCGAATACTTTGGTATTCGAATAGTTGGCTTTTTTTCTGGATTGGGGGTATTTGATATTCGAATACTTGTCGAATACTTGTCGAATACCTGTCGAATACCGAATATATTCGAATATATTCGACAATATCCGAATATTTGTCGAATACTTGTCGAATAGTAGTTCGAATACCTTTCGAATACTTGCCGAATACTTGCCGAATACCAGTATTTGGAGGTATTTGATATTCGAATACTTGCCCATGTCTGTTGGTGAGGGGTATTTGATATTTGAATTTTTGTCGAATATCGAATACATTTGACGAATATCGAATATCGAATACTTTTTCGCTCATGCCTAGACGACGCAACGACGACGACGACGACGACGACGACGACGACGACGACGACGACGACGACGACGACGACGACGACGACGACGACGACGATGACGATGACGATGACGATGACGATGACGATGACGATGACGATTACGATGAAGATGACAATGACGATGACGATAACGATGACGTCGACGGCGATGACGATGACGACGACAAGGACAACGGTGGCAGCGGCAGCGGCGGCAGCGGCGGCAACCGCAGCAACAGTGCCAGTAGCAGCAGCGGCAGTGGGAGCAGCAGCAGCGGGAGCATCGGCGGCAAGGACGGTGACAATGTCAACGACAAGGATGACGATGACAGCAACGTTGATAACGACAATTCCCAACGAAATCTGGAATGCAGGTGTTCGTGTTTCTTATCCCAATTTTACCCCCAGTGTAAACTGAATCCAAAACTGGCCTTCAATATCAATTTCAGATTCAACAATGACTTTGCAAAGTTTGTCACATTTGAATGTACTCAGCTTTGCCTGAAGTTTGGTTCAAGGCGTGAAGAGATTCAAACAAAATGAATGAAACAAATCCAATGCTCAAACCAAAATCGACAAGCTGGGACCCTCTACAATTTTTTCCCTCTCTACTTTCAAGTACAGCTCTGTGCTCGACCACTCCACATATGAGGGGGAAAATAAAAAAACTAAAAAGTTACATAGACATATGAATTCCCATTTCCAACTGTTGTGACAGTGCCACCTGCCACTTGCCACACGAACGAGTGAAGCACGCACAGCAGCAGCAGCAGCAGCAGCAGCAGTGGCGGCAGGAGCAGCAGCAGCTGCGGCAGCGGCAGTGGCAGCAGCAGTTGCGGCTGCGGCAGCGGTAGCAGCTGTCACGACAGGCCTCCGTGGTCAGCTAAACAGGCTCCGTCCGTCTGTTGTTCACGTCCTGCACACACTCTGTGATGACGTCGCTCAGCAGTGCCGTGTTGCCACTCATCCCACAACAGTCCAAAACCTCCCATCAATGGAGTCTTCCAACAACCAACCACCACCCATCAATGGAATTGCAGACAAGCAATTGCACGCTTCTCAAAAATCAGAAGGGTTTGGCGTCAGCACCCGCACGGTGGTGATTGTTTGTGATTGTTTGTGATCGTTTGTGAAAGCTTGTGATTGTTTGTGATTGTTTGTGATTGCTTGTGATTGTTTGTGATTGTTTGTGACTGCTTGTCTGCAGTGCTGTCGTCGTGACATAATTGGTGATGATTGGAGTTGAGAAGGATTGGGAATTTCAGACCCTAAGCCCCACCTTGGCGACACTCAAGCCCCTAGACGTGGCGGAGGAGGAGGAAGACGCCGCCGCAGCCTCCGAGCCTTTCCCCTTGCCCTTGCTTTTCCCGGCCAGTCGTGCGCTCCTCAGTCCTGCTGCTCCTCCTCCGCCGCCTGCCGTGGCCACCAGCGCGATGCCGGTGCTCTTCGCACGCCACGGCACGTCGTCCGGCATGGCGGTGTGAGAAAAAGTTGTCTTTTCTGAACCCCACCTGGTGTTCAGCGAACTGCTTTTCTAAATCTGCTTGTTCCCTCCGTTTCCTCCCTGTTCCTTCTGCCCCTCTCTGTGCCGCCTCCTCCTCCCTCAACTCTCGCCCCTTCTGCCTTCCCTCCAACCCGAACCCGCTCACAGCCAACTTCCTTTCCCTCTTAGCGCTCGAGGCTCAAGGAAGACGACGGCCGCAGCCGCAACCCCTCCGCGACTTGCCCTTCTCACAAGCTCTCAAGGACGGCGGGAGCGCTTGAAGCTCGCGACAGCAACCGCACAAGGGGCAGCAGGCCGTTGAACTGCCCCCCGACTATCCTGACCCTTACAACACCTGGCTAGACGCGTATGGGCAGGGAGAACGAACGGACGAACGACGGATTTACGATGGCTCTGACTTGGCCGTCGAGTTGTGGCCAGCGAGTGGAACTCGACGCGGGCTTGCAAGGTGTCAACAGGCCTGGTTTAGCGTTTAGGGCTGACAACGGACGCCAACGACGCACGTCGCGACACCGTTGCGGATGTCGAGCAGTGACGAGGCAGTGTAAGGGTTTGCCGACCGTTGGGGCTGTCGCGCGAACCCTAATTGTTCGCCCAGCATCGCCGTTTGCCAGCGTGGAGGCGTTCCACACAAAGTCAGAGCGCCAGCGTGGACTCCTGCGCGTGTGGCCGGAAGGCCATGGATCAGTCTGTACATTCATAATTAGGTGAAATCTGTCTGAACCTGCACAAGGGTGGAATAACCATATACCCCTTGTTTCAGAGAAAAAAACCTGATTACCTTCTCGGTGCAAATACTGATTACCCCTGCTTTGTCACCCATGACCCTCATATACCCCTCTGTCAGAAAATAATCCCCATTCGCCCCTTATATTAAACAATAGGCCCCATTCGCCTCTGCCTCGGAACAATCACCCCCATCCGCCCCTGTCTGGTAACAAAAAGCTCCATTCGCCCACCCGTTTTCATCATGCTCGAACAGGGGTGCATGTAGATGCTCGAACATGGTGAAATCGTGCATGCGGCCCTCCATCGCAGGCCTCCATCGCGGCCGTCGTGATGGAGGGTCGCGTGGCATTAAGGGGTGGGGGGAGTGTTGTTGTGTCTATCGTCCACAGCTTACGGTGACCCCTCGGCTCATGTCCATCCACGTGCAGGACCCTGAGGAGACTGCAGCACCAGAAGACTGGGGGAGCTGACGTGGCTCGAGTTGCGATCAAGCTACGGCGGCTACCCACCGGAGGCTCGACACTGTTTTCGGCCTCAGCGAGACCAGTCCTCTCGACGCTGCCACACTTTGCTCTCTATTTATTTTTGTTGAGCAGTTTTGTCACCTGTGGAACTTCTCGGGCTGTTGTCCCGACGCTGTTTACTTGTGTGCTTCCTTGCAGTGTGCCTAGGTGCGCTGTTGGGGCGAAACCAGGCCCGGGACGCGAATTCGCCCTTGACCAGCACGAAATCGCGTTTTGCGCTATTCGCGCTGGTCGCGCAGGGCGCGACTGGCTTGCCAGCCAAACGCGCCCTTGCCAAGAGCTGGCCAGGCCCCAGCGCTGACAGGGGTCGGCCGTTTAGCTCTCCCTCTCTTCACTCTGTCGCTTCTTCCCGCTTGTTATGCGGTACCGGTGCTTGTACGCGCCTCTCTAAGCAAACTCTTGCAGTTTTTCTTTGCCCATATTCCATGGCTCACTTCATGGTATCAGAGCTGCGAGGCCTTCCTCGCTAGCTGCGCCACTGCGACGCAGCGACACCGGCAGCTATGCACTGCCGCCTCTGTTTTGCCCTGGGCTCGCTTCCGCAACCCCGGCCGTTCGCTCCCGCTGTGCATGGCGACGGCCTGTTCCCCTCGCGTGCCGGCCTTGCGTCGACCTGCGCCGGCCTTTGTCGGCTTGCGCCGGCCGACGCCAGCCTCGTGCCGGCCTGCGCCGGCCTGTGCCGGCTTGCAGCGGCCTGCGTCCGCCCCCTGGCCCATCTTCGCCGACCTCTGCCGGCGGGGCCGACCATTGCCGGCCTGCGCCGGCTCTGCCCTGGCCTCGTCTCGGCCTGTGCCGAGTCTCCCCACCCCGCCGTCGGCCTGAGCTGGCGGCCCCATCTCCCGTCGACACCGGCGTGTGCCGGTGACAGCCGACCACAGCCGGCATAGGCCGGCGGTCATCCCTCCTCCCCGGGTCTCCTTGGTATTCCCCCCTTCTCTGCTAGTTGGGCTCCCCTCCCTAGTCCTGGGTCGGGTTTTGGGGGTTGGGACAGGTCATCGGCCTCAACGACAGCGTCAAACCGCCACTCTTATATTTCCCACGCCCACTGGGGCGGGGTAAACGCTGCCAAAAATCCCTTCGGCGCATCTACACCTCACAACTATGCCAAAAACCAGCCGCAGTGGCAGCAGCACCAGTGCCGGCATGGATACCGGAGGTGCGAACACTAGAGGGTCTGATGAGACAGGCCACACCACCGGGGACACACCGCCTTCCAGTCCCAACACCTTGGCACGAGGCCTGCGCGCATTGCAGGAGCAGCAGACTTTGTACGAGGAGAAGTTGTCCAAGCAGGTCGCAGACATCTACAGTCTGCTTCGTGACTCTCTACCGTCGCAACAACAACAGCAGCAGGAGCAGCAACAGGGGACGGTCGCAGATCCCAAAGAAAAACAGCCCAACGCTGATGCCACTGCTGCCGTCGTGGACGCTACTCTCTCCGCCCTGCTCCGCTCCACGCGTAACCCTCTCCGTGACTCTGATTCAGAGGAGGACGGCGAGGAAGAGCTGCTGCGGCAGCAACTCCGCCGCCTAGAAGCCCGCCGCAAGGCACGCACATCGGGCTCAGCGCAGCAGAGCAACGGCGCTGGCCTCAGCACTTCGTCGGGCAGCACGCGTGTGCCAGTTAGCTTCGAGGAACGTGCTCTGCGAGCCCGCATGGGCATGGGGGGCATGTCCACCGTTCCACGAACCGAGGCGACACCGACGACGTCCCTGCCGACAGCCAGACCGGCGAAGTGGTTTGAGTCCGATCCACCAATCTTTCGGACCGGCGACGACTACAAGGCCTGGGAGCCTCGCTACCGCATGTGGGCGATGAGCGAGGGGCTGTTCCAGTACTACTTCACCCAATACCAGCCAGACGACTCCGACCAAACCCTAACCGCTGTTCGCGCCGCCTACGGCCTTCTGAAGGCTGCACCGGACAACACCAAGGATTTCAGCCCCTACCTCGGTGAGCCCGTGACCGGCAGACGAGCTGATCCTTGTGCTGCATGGGCGCTGGCGGTCACCCTCTTCGAGGGAGCCACCATGGCCATGACGTCCCAGCGTCTGGCGGAGTTCAACTCCCTCCGCCAGTCCCCTCATGAGTCCGCAGCCGACTACTGGCGCCGCGCTATCCAACTGCACGATGGTGTGCACCCTGACTTCTCGCGCGTCTTCAGCGGCTTCGACAAGGTGCTACTACGCGACATGGCCAACGACGGGACGCTGCTGCCTTGGGCGACCATGCACTTCTTGGACGTAGCGGGCGTGGATGCTGCCAACCGCGCTCGCCACGGTACTGCCACAGCCGCAACGGCAGCAGCTTCCCCCTCATCCTCAATCACTCCACTATCGTCGGCTGCCTCTGCGGCGCCCGCGCAGGGGAAGCCGGGCCGTAAAGGGGCTGGCGGCGCCGGCAGCCGCAACAGTGGCACTAGTGGTGCCAGTGTCAGCACCCACGGCGGTAGCAGCAGTGGTGGTAGCGGCGGCAGCAGGAGCAGCAGCAGCGGCGGCGGCAGCAACGGAGGCAAACGCATGCTGTGCTACAACTGCGGCGGAGACCATCGCTACCCCGACTGCACGCGGCTAACGGGGCGCCCACTGGACTGGGCCAAGATCACGCGGGGTCTCCAGCAGGCGCACGAGGCGCGCATGCGGCAGACGTCTGGTGCAGCCCCCGCTCGCTTGGCCATAACAACCGCAGTCGAGCCTGCGACAGCAGCAACCTCACCGTCTGATTCTCGCGATCGCACCATCGCGGACCGTGCAGTTTCATCAGCTTCTGGCTCTTCAGTCCTCCAAGGGAGGTGCGAGTGTGATGACTGAGCCGGAGGATGTCACTGCCTGTGGACTGTCTGTCGTGTTGCGTGATGATGCGTGTGGTGGAGCCCTATCACAGCCGCGTGATGCTCATGGTCCTGATGACTTGGTGTGGCTGCATGAGTCTCATATGCGCACCATCACTCGCCTCGCTCCCTCGTCCGCTGAGTGTTCTGCGTCCGTCGTCTGTTCCGTCGCGCGTTGCCTTGTTGCACCCAGTGAGCGCGTGACTGACGCAACCTGGGTCGTTGACTCTGGCGCTACTCACCACATGACGTGTCGCCGTGGCACCTTCATTGCTCTGCATCCTGTTGGGTCTGTTCGTTCTGTGCGCACTGCCGCTGGTCATGAGGTCCCTCTTCAGGGGGTTGGGGTTGTCCAGTTCCACGGACCTGCTGGCCCTGTGTTCATCTCCGACGTGCTCTTTGTCCCTGATCTCGAACTTAGCTTGCTGTCTGTTCGCGCATGCACGTGCATGGGTCTCGATGTCACGCACACCGACGCTGAAGCTCGCGTCTTTGTCCGTGCCACACAAGAAACTGTTCTTCGTGGGACGGTCGTTGATGACCTGTACCACATTTTCGGGTCCCCTAAGACCGCCCCCTTTTCTCCCCCTGTTCCTAATGCTCACGTCTTTGTCGCTGGTGCTCTCTCTCCTGAGTACCATCGTCTCTTGCACCGTCGTCTGTGTCATGTCCACCTTGGTGCTGTCGATAGACTGGTCCGCACCCAGCCTGCCCTCGGTCTTGATGCGGCGACCTTCGAGGCGCCTCCCAAGACCGACTCTCTGTCGTGTGCGAAAGGGAAAATGCACCGCTCCACCTACCCCCACTCTGACTCCCGGGCACTTCGGCCTCTGGAGTTGGTCCACTCGGATCTCATGGGCCCTCTACCCGCTGAGTTTCACGAGGACCGTGGGCGCTATGTGCAAACCCTCACTGATGACTTCACGCGCATGCGCTCGGTCTACAGCCTGCGTCAGAAAAGCGATGCTGCTGTCGCCATCAGAGCTTGGCAGGCCATGGCAGAACGCCAGGCCCGCCAACCTCTTCACTCCTTCCGCTCGGACCGGGGGGGGGAGTACCTCAGGGACCTGCAGCGCCACTTCGCTGAACAGGGGATTTTCCACAACCTCTCTGCCCCTACGACCCCTTAACAGAACGGTGTGTCTGAGCGCTGGAACCGCACCATGGAGGATGCAGTTCGCTCCATGCGGGCCGACAGCGGTATGCCTGAGGCCTTTGCCTTTGAGGGAATGTCGTACATGACATGGGTGTGGAACTGGATCCCGCATGGCCCCCGCACGGCCGCATGAGCTGTGGTACGGCCATCATGCCGATCTGCGCTTGGCTCATGTCTAGGACTCCCTTGCCAGCATCTGGTTCACCCCGGAGCAGCAAGGGAGCAAGCTGTCCCCACGAGGTCGCATCTGTGTCTTCGCCGATGTCGCTCCGCGATCCAAGGCTTGGCGGTTCTGGGACCTTGCGCGACAACGCATTGTGGAGTCGCGGGACGCTGTTTTCTTTGAGTCCCTCACGTTCCGTGACCTTTCCCGCATCCATGCGCTTCGCTCCGCTCATGCCCCTGGGTGTGCCGGGTCTCGGAGTGAGGGGGAGGATCCTTCCACCGGCGGCCCAGTGCCGCCGGCCGGTGCAGTCACTCCTTCGTCGGCACCCCTCTAGATTGCGTCCACACCTCCCTCTGTGTCCGCACCTGCCTCTGAGTCGGCGTCTGCGTCCGAGTCAGAGGCTGCACCACCGTCGGCGTCGGAGCCCGCCTCAGCGTCCTCACCTCCGCCCTTGCCTGAACATGCGTCTGATCCTGCACCCATGGTGGCACCATCGCCTGTGTCTGATCCTGCGCCGGTGTCGGATGCTGAGCCGCCCCCAGAGCCTGTTGAGCCGGGTGTGCAGGTTGACTCTGTGCTTGCCACCTCTCTCTCCTACTCTCGGACCCCTGGCGGACGTCTCCGCCCCCGTCCTACCCGCAGCGTCGCCAGCGGTGACCCGGGCACGAAGGCCCTCGGCCTCAGTGCCCGCGGCCTCCTTGAGGTCCACCCCGGTACCGAAACAGGATTGGCGTTGCTCGCCCACGAGCGGTCTTTTGCCCGTGACACCGCTGAGTCCATGGTCACAGTCGGGTCACCACCTACCGCATACGCTCTGGCCACCCACAGCGTGCCCCAAGGGTCCCCAGACCCCAACACGTTGGTTGAGGCACTAGCAGCACCTGATGCCTCATTGTGGCATGCTGCCTGCCAAGCTGAGCTTGACGCCATCAAGGAGCATGGCGTCTTTGAACTGGTAGACTTGCCAAAGAACCGCAAGGCTGTCAAGGCCAAGTGGGTCCTATGCAAGAAGCTCAAGCCAGATGGCTCCGTGGAGCGCTACAAGGCACGCCTGACGGCCAAGGGATTCTCACAGGTCGCCGGTGTTGACTACACCGAAACCTTTGCTCCTGTTGGCCGGATGACTACAACGCTTGCCCTATTGAGCGAGGTGGTGCAGCATGACTGGGAGCTCCATCAGATGGACGTCAACAACGCCTTCCTCAATGGTGCCCTGGATGAGGAGATCTACATGGTTCAGCCCCCCGGCTTCGAGGACGGCACAGGCCGCGTTTACCGCCTACAGAACGCCCTGTATGGCCTCAAGCAGTCGCCTCGCTGCTGGAACAAGGAGATCACCAGCATGCTAAGACGTGCCGGATATGTCCAGAGCGACGCTGACCCATCCCTGTTTCTCTCTCAGTCTCCCGCACCTCTCACCGCTGTCCTAGTCCACGTGGACGATTTGCTGATCGCCTCACTTGACCTGGAAGCAGTGAACGCCGCCAAGGCCGTACTCTACTCGGCCTACAAAATGAAGGACCTAGGAGAGGCGACTGTCTTCTTGGGGATGCAGATTGTGCAAGATCGAGTCCGCCGCACCCTTCGGGTCCATCAGGAAAGGTATGCAGAGGCTATGGGGGAGCGCTTTGCAAACCTGCTCTCCTCCGTCCGCACGGCTTCCACTCCCATGACACCTGAGGGGCAGGCCGCTCTGAAGGTTGACGACCCCGCTGACTTGGGGGAGCCAGTCAACGTGACCTTGTACCTGCGGGTCATAGGCTCGCTCATGTACCTCGCCACAACGACACGGCCTGACATCGCCTTCACCATCAATCTGCTCACCCAGTTCTCTCAGGCCCCACGCCAGCGAACACTGGAGGCAGCCATTTGGTGTGTGCGCTACATTCAGTCCACCGCACGCTTCGGACTGTGCTTTCGAGCGCAAGTGTCCGTTGTGCTCGACGGCTACACCGACAGTGACTGGGCCTGGAGTCCAGATGGCAAAAGCCGAACTGGCTACGTGTTCCTCCTAGGAGGCACCGCAGTGTCCTGGCGCAGCGGGAAGCAGGGCTGCATTGCACGAAGCACTGAAGAGGCTGAGTATGTAGCTCTGGGACCAGGTGTGGCCGAGAGTGTATGGCTTGTCCGTTTGCTGCGTGAAATGCGTCAGTCGATTCCTCCGGTTGTACTCCAGTGTGACAACATGAGCGCAGAGGCCATCGCCAAGAACTCAGGTGTGTTCCACGCACGCACGAAACACATCAATGTTGAGCATCATTTCGTGCGTGACTTGGTAGACCGTGATGAGATTCGTGTCGTGCATGTGCATACGGCTGTTCAGCGCGTTGATTTTTTTACCAAGGCATTGAGTCGCTCAAAGTTTCATGCGGCCACTCGCTCCGTGGGACTGTGCCCCGTCCCCGACGCATGTTGATCTCTCATGTACCAGCTTGCATGTCCTCGTCTCATCCGTGCACCCTCTGTGTGCGTTACGCTGTTGCCATCGTCAGTGTCTGCATGTGTATGGACGTGTATCGCCCTCAGGTCATGGGGGAGTGTTGTTGTGTCTATCGTCCACAGCTTACGGTGACCCCTCGGCTCATGTCCATCCACGTGCAGGACCCTGAGGAGACTGCAGCACCAGAAGACTGGGGGAGCTGACGTGGCTCGAGTTGTGATCAAGCTACGGTGGCTACCCACCGGAGGCTCGACACTGTTTTCGGCCTCAGCGAGACCAGTCCTCTCGACGCTGCCACACTTTGCTCTCTATTTATTTCTGTTGAGCAGTTTTGTCACCTGTGGAACTTCTCGGGCTGTTGTCCCGACGCTGTTTACTTGTGTGCTTCCTAGCAGTGTGCCTAGTTGCGCTGTTTGGGGCGAAACCAGGCCCAGGGCACGAATTCGCCCCTGACCAGCACGAAATCACGTTTTTGCGCTATTCGTGCTGGTCCCGCAGGGCGCGACTGGCTTGCCAGCCAAACGCGCCCTCGCCA
Source organism: Penium margaritaceum (assembly GCA_023375785.1). Classification (NCBI taxonomy): domain Eukaryota; kingdom Viridiplantae; phylum Streptophyta; class Zygnematophyceae; order Desmidiales; family Peniaceae; genus Penium; species Penium margaritaceum. Next base: position 327,636 of record SZWC01000763.1, on the reverse strand, counting down.
AGAGCTGGCCAGGCCCCAGCGCTGATAGGGGTCGGCCGTTTAGCTCTCCCTCTCTTCACTCTGTCGCTTCTTCTCGCTTGTTATGCGGTACCGGCGCTTGTACGCGCCTCTCTAAGCAAACTCTTGCAGTTTTTCTTTGCCATGGCTCACTTCAGGGAGGGGGTGGTATTCGCATGACGAAAATGCCGGTCGGCACTTCGTCAACAGCCGGCAATCCCCGCCCCCTCGCGGCCCACCAGCTCACCCACCCGCCCGCCTATCGAGGCCCTTGCGATTGAGGGCTTCGAACTAATGGGTGGCGGGAGGCCTCGGGGGGCGAGAGGTGTTACGTACAAAATGTACACGAGTCCCTGATCTTTCCAGGTGGGCATTTCTGTCATTACAAAAATAGCCCACCATGCGTCGAGACCTCATTTTTCGCCCCGACGATTGAGGCCAATTCGGCCAGGTGCCCTCGCCCTCTAGCGAACCTTCTCGCACTTTCTGACAGAAGTGTCACGACCTCTCAATGGACTTCTGGACACATCGAGACATATAAAGATTTATAAAGATGCATCTCGCATCTTCGCCGTCGATCTTCGAAGCCCCCGGATTCTTCGGCGGAGCTTCTTGATCCGGCCACTCAAGACGTACCTCTGAAAATATGCATGGAAGCTTCCGAGCGACACAGCCGCTGACTAGGCGTCAATGTCTGGTCAGACGGAGATGACAGTCACAAGTCGTACACACAACGGCAAGGGTCTGGCTAGGAGACACAAGGCAAAGTATCAGAATGCTTCAGTAGCATTTGCAGAGAGGAATGACAAATGAGAGGTCCAAGGCATAAGTACCTGCCGCGGCGCACGTCGGGTGTCGCACGCGGCAGCACAAGGTCTCTCCTAAAACCGGCCCAAAACCAATGTTTTGGCTGTAACTCAGCGTAGACATGTCAGAATGCTACGCCGTCTAAACCTATACGTGTAGAATTACAAGCCGGACACTACCACTGGTCACATGCACGCATCCGGTATCAAACGGTGGACACACAATGCAAAGACATGCAAATCGGGTCCACGGCCGGTCCACCGATAAACTCTTACGTGGTACAGAAAAACTGTAGGAGGTCCCAGACAGTGTCCACAACTCTGGGGAAGTCGTCGACCAGCTCCAAGCTGGTAGTCCGCCACCAGACGGTGCACCGATACCACCTGGGTCCTCATAAGGGATCTGCACGGGCATGGACACGGCCGAGTGGTCACAGTAGACTGTACAGGTCGACAGGAACGTCACAAACCACAACTCTCCCATGACCCAATGGTACGCATTTCAATACATGTGTAGTACTGAAACGAGTGCAACGAGTGCAGAAACAGTCGAGACACAAAAACAGACACACCTCGCACTCAACCACTCTCAGGCAAGGGATGAAGCCTAAGAGAACGAATGGCCACAAAAAACTTCCCGCGTGCTAGTGCCTTCGCCAAGAAGTCAGCACCCGACATGTCAGTGCCGACCATATGACAGAGATCACGTGTTGCTCCACAAGATCACGCACAAAGTGATGCTCAACCGCAATGTGCTTCGTGTGAGCGAGAAAGAAACCAGAGTTCTCCACAATGGCAAGAGCACTCTGGTTGTCGTAGCGAAGCATAATGGCAGGTACTGACTGACCCAGCTCAAGGAACAGGCGTTGCAATCTCACTACCTCAGCAACCCCTACACCCAGAGCAATAAACTCTGCCTCCGACGAGCTACGTGTAATGCAGCCTTGCTTCCCGCTACGCCAGGACATAGCAGTACCACCGAGCACGAACACGTAACCGGTGCGACTGCATCCATCCAGACTCTAGGCCTAGTCGCTGTCGGTGTAGCCGTCAAGAACCACCAAACACTGCCGGCGAAAGCAAAGTCTAAGGTACGGTGTGGAGACCACGTACCGCACCACTCGCACAACCTGCATGGAGGGCTCTAGCACGTGGAGCCTGCGACAACTGTGCAAGGAGGTTGACGGCGAAAGCGATGTCGGGGCATGTGGTAGTGGCCAAGTACATCAGAGATTTGATGAGGCAGAGGTACAAGGTCACATCCACTGTCTCCCCCATCTGTGTGGGATCGCCCACCTTTAGGACATCCTACCAATCAGGTGTGAGAGGTGTGGAGGCCGTGGGCACTACGCCAAGAAGGTCACTGAAGCGCTCTCCCACAACACGTATGTATCGGGCCTGACGTAATAGAAGTATCCGACGTCTGCAATCTCGTACGATCTCCATGCCAAGAAACATCGCTGCAGGACCAAGATCCTTCATCTATAGGCGGTCTGGAGGACCGCCTTGGCCTCCTTCACGGCCTCCATGGAAGGAGATGCAATCAAAAGGTCGTCGACATAGACCAGGATGGTGGTGAACCGCTCATGCGTCCGTCAAATAAAGAGAGTGGTATCTTCCTCGCTCTGTACATATCCCGTACGAGTCAGGGTGCCAGGAATCTCCTCGTTCCAACACTGAGGAGACTACTTGAGGTCGTACAAGGACTTGCGTAAGCACCAGACCTTGTCGCCGTCCTCAAAGCCTGGTGGCTGAGCCACGTAAATCTCCTCATCCAGAGACTCATGGAGGAACGCATTGTTCACGTCCATCTAGTGCAGTTCCAAGTCATGCTAAGCCACCACACCAAATAGAGCACGAGCTGAGATTATACGACAGACAAGGACAAAGGTGTCAGTGTAATCGATGCCCTCAATCTGAGAGTACCCCTTGACGACCAAGCGAGCCTTGTGGCGTTCCAGTGAGCCATCTGGCTTCACTTTCTTGCGAAAGACCCACTTGACCTGAATAGCCTTCCTCCCAGGTGGAAGGTTGACTAGCTCGTAAAATCCATGCTCTCGGATGACACAAAGCTCATCCTCATAGGCAGCACCCCATGCGTCAGCATCCTCTGATGAGAGAGCTTCCCTTAGTGTGCCCGGATCAGGCACCATAGAGGGAGCTCTGAGTGGCTAGTGCACAGGCCTCAGTGCTGGGTCTGACGACCACAAGGTCAACTGTTGCATCACAAGCTATATGAAACTCACAAGTGACCAGATCGTGCCCTACAGGGTACGCTGGATGTACCTCTCTATGATCTGTGTGGAAACTCAGGCCTAGGGCCTTAGTGCCAGGATCACCACTCGCGATGCTGCGAGTGGAGCGCCTGGGTGCGGGACCTGACACGCGCTAAACTCCGGAGACCAATGGTCGAAGACGGCCACCGGACTGACGTGAGTAACCTGGGCTCGAGGGGCTCACCTCAGGCTCAGAGACAGGCACAACCACATCTGGTGAGGACGGAGGCAAAGTGGCAGGTGATGCAGTGTGAGGAGATACGTGTGTGGGAGACACAGGACTGGGTGTGGTAGTGGGAGCAGGAGTCAAGGCAGGATGCCTCACGTACAGAGGCAAGAGTACTCGTGCAAGCGAGCAGGGGTAGAAGCCGGCTGTGCTGGAGAGGTCTCTGGGCCGACAGCGATGATCGTTGGGTCATCAAGAGCCTGAGACCAAGAAGTGGAGGGGTCTCGAAGAGACACATCAGCCGGACGAGAGGTGCTCGTGGGCCCAGACTCCTCCATCCGTCACGAAGCCTCACACGTAGGAATGTGCGTTATGGACAACAACATGATCGAGATCAGATCACGGTAAGTGAGAGACTCAAAGAAGAGCGCGTCGCAGGACTCAACGATGCGAGGATGGACGGGTCCCGAAATCGCCAAGCCTTCGACCACGGGGAGATGTCCACGAAGGCACACAAGCGACCCCGCGGGGAGACCTTGGACCCCTGCTGGTCCTTGGTGTACCACGCAGAAGCCACAGATCCCCAGACACGAGCGAGACACAGATAGGTACGGTGGCCAAACCAGAGCTCGTACAGTGTAACGTGGTCCGGATGGAGACCATGCCGGAGGCGGTTCCAGACCCACGTCATGTAGGCGAATCCTTCAAAGGCGAAGGACTCCGGGAGACCGCACTCACACTGCATAGCACGAACTGCATCCTCCATGGTATGGTTCCAGGGCTCAAAGACACAGTTCTGCTGAGGAGTAGCAGGAGCGGAGACCTGGTGAAAAACCCCATGCTCGGCGAAGAAACTATCCATCTCACCAAGAAACTTGCCGCCGCGATCCGAACGGAAGGTATGCAGCGTGTGGCGGGACTGACGCTCAGCCATCACTAGCCAGAGACAAACCGCGAGAGCGACATCACTCTTCAGGCGCAGGCTGTAGACCCACCGCATCCGGGTGAAGTCATCAGTCAAGGTCAGGACGTATCGGCCCCGAATGGACAGAGACTCAATAGGAAGAGGAACGAGAAGGTCCGAATGGACCAACTCGAGAGGGCGAAGTGCGCGAGAACGGGAGTCAGGGTAGTGCAATGATGCATCTTACCCTGAGCGTAGAACAGACAATCGGTCTTGGACGGATTCTCGAAAGAAGACTCGTCAAGACCGAGTGCGGGTTGTGTCCGAATGAGCTTTGACATAATGTCAGAGCCCACATGACACAGGCGCCGATGCAGCAGTCGCTGGTGCTCAACAGACAACACCAGTGACAAACACACGAGCAAGAGGAGAGAGCAAGCAAGCAAGAAGAAGAAATTCAAGAAAAATGATACAGATCATCCACAAAAGAGGCACGAAGGACAAAACTGCGAGTATGAATAGTTGTCAAAGTCGCGGAGTCTGTAGTGTGCTCCACAGAGAGTCCCATCATTGTGCAGGCACGCATGGAAAGCAAGCTGAGCTCAAGGTCAGGCACAAAAAGTACCTCGAAAAGATACAGGGGGCAAGACGGACCATAGAAGCACACAACCCCAACACCCTGGACCGGCAAGAACTGACCAGAGCATGTGCGAACAGGGCAAACAGACGCAACAGGACCGAGAACAACGAAGTCACTACTATGACAAGTCATGTGATGAGTGGCACCAGAATCGATGATCCAAGTGCCACCGGGATCACGACCGGAGGATGTCACTGTACAACGAGCAATGGAACACTCGGCCTCAGACGGGCGCTGAACAACATGTGAGGAGGAACGACAAAGGCCACATAGGTGAGACTCATGAATCCAATCGGTACTATCAGGCCCATCATCATCACATGCCAGCTGTGTCCCCCCCGGCACGAGTCATCACGAGCCATGAGAACAGACAAAAAAACAGTCTGTGAACCACCCGGCTATGACAACACACTTGTACCTCCCTGAAAGCGAAGCGCCAGAAGGTGACGGAGCTCCACAATGGTACGGTCACATGGGTCCAGGTCGCCACTGCTCGCCGGTGGGGAAGCAGGAACCGCTACAGCCATGGTCGTCGCGCGACCAGAGGCTGTACTGCTCGACACGGCCCAGTGTGCTTGTGTAGCCTGCGAGTGATCCGTGCCCAGCCGAGTGGCTGCTGGCACTCGGTGTAGCGATGAGCGCCTCCACAGTTGTAGCTGTGGACAGTACGTCCACTGCTACCGCCCGATGACTGTTGCTGCTGCTATGACTGTTACTGGCCTAAACCACACTTCTTCTTGCCCTTCTTCCCCTGTGCCACGACTGCCACACCCTGCATCTGAGTCAAAGTAGACGGGGTGGAGGGGAAAGAAGAGGGTGTGCCAGAGGATGAAGGATTGGACTGCAAGAGGGGCGTCGGCGGCGACGTGATGACTGTTGCAGCAAGGGACTCGCCTGATGGGCCACTGTTGTCTCGCGGGCGGAAGTCATCTGGAGGGAAAGCTGATGTGCCCAAGGGAGGAGCTGAATTGAGGTGGTGAAGGGCTCCAGCATGGCGTCGCTGTACCCCGAGAAGATGTCTGCGTGCTCAAGACAAGCCCCGATCATGAGCGTGCGAAGTGCCCAAAGCTGTGTACCTCTAGAAGTCCCAAGGCGCATGTAGATGCGCATGGCACATCGCTAGTAATCAGCTGCGGACTCTGTAGGTCCTTGACAAAGGGAGTGAAAGGCACGAATGTGAGCCGCGCGGGTGGTGTGTGTCTCTACAGCAAGCAGTGACAGTGCCATGTCCTAGCCCCTACGTGGATCAACACCTGCACCCGTACCGGCCTCTCCAAGGAAAGGGCGAAAGTCCACGACAGTCTCGCATGACATGGCGTAAAGGAGTCCGCGCATCGCCCGAGCCGCTGTGAGCACCTGAGCGCGGTCCATAACCTGGTACGGACTGTGATAGTAGGGCCATATCCCCCATGAAGTGGCCCAGAACTAGAAGAGAGTCTCCCAGCATTCAAAGCCTTCCTCACTGACATAGTGTGGGGGTAGTGTCTCGAAGTCCTTGGGTTGCCGCTCCGTGGGGAGAGCAACCACAGGCTGGGAAGGACGAGGGACGGGGAAGACACCGGGATGAGGAAATTCGTCGAGGTAGGGGTCAGGCGAGGATCAGATCTACGGGAACAGAGAACCATAACGTGTCTGAAGCTGGCGGAGACGCTCCTGAAGCACGTGATTCTCCCTTTCGTGGGTGTCATCCTCCATGCCTGGCATGTCAGGGTCCTCATCCAAAGGACTAAAAAGTGGCGGGTCCTGTCCAGCTGCTCTCCTCGGTGTAGATGCTGACTGCTGTGCAGAAGGTATGGCACCGCCGACTCCCCCGGATGTCTGTTGTGGGGTCGTGGACTGACCACGAATAAGATCAGTGAGCGCATGGATGGCGTCAGTCTACTGCTGCTGCTGACGACGAATCTCATCCTGCCGACTACGCAGGTCCGCAATGGCCTGCGATCGTGGGATCATGACCCCTGAGGAGGAGGAAGAGGGATCTGGTGGTCCTTTGCCCTTGTCACCGGTCGGAGCCATGTCAGCGCTCAGTAAGGACCGGGACGTCAAACCGGTTGAATTTCAGAACCAACAGCGGTTCTTGAAGAGTTGAACTGCTGGCAATTTGTGACTTTCTGACCCAAAATTTGACTAAGGCAAGTGCTAACGTCAGCGGGGTTTGCTGACGTCAGCAGGGTTGGCTAACGTCAGCACAGACCTGATGACGTCAACAAGGAAAATTCTGACACCAGCACCCTTTTGTATGGGTCACGCGAACTCCTCGGTGGGAGGGAGGGACCCCGTTACCCCCTTGTGCGGCTGCACAACTACGTAGCTGTGCAAAATCTGCGTAGCTACGCAGAATCTACACGGTTGTGTAGCGAAGTTGATACGCAGCAGCTTCGCGCAACAGTGTTGTGCAGCACAGCAGCCGTGACTGTTGCTGTGCAGCACTGCTGCCGCTACGGCCGCTGTTGTAGCTGTTGTTGTTTCTGTAATGCTACTGCTGCAATGCTGCAATGTTGTTGCTGCTTGCGTCTGCCGCTTCGTGCTGCGAGCTGCTGCTACGGGCTGTCGCTGTGAGCTGCTTCCCATTTGTTTTTCAGAATGCCCAGCCAGACACGGCCGCTGCTGCCACCCAGTGCTGCTGCTGCTGCTGCTGCTTGGCTTGGCTGCTGGAGCTGGTAAATGCCGCAACTCACCCGCTGAGATGGTGGGGACTGCGCGGTGATGTCGCTGGTGAAAATGGCTACAATGAGTCCCAGGATACGACGGTGGCGGTGACTCTCACTGCTGCTGCCGGTGTTGCGTCTTTGTGGTGTAGCTCAGCGAGAGAGGTCTCACTGCTCTGATACCATAAAAATATGTGTGGAAGCTTCCTAGCGACACAGCCGCTGACTAGGCGTCAATGCCTAGTCAGACGGTGACGATAGTCACAAGTCGTACACACAATGGCAAGGGTCTGGCTAGGAGACTCAAGGCAAAGTGTCAGAATGCTTCAATAGCATTTGTAGAGAGAAATGAAAAATGACAGGTCCAAGGCATAAATACCTGCCGCGGTGCACGGCGGGTGTCGCATGCGGCAGCACAAGGTCTGTCCTAAAACTGGCCCAAAACCACTATTTTGGCTGTAGACAGGGTAGACATGTCAGAACGCTGCGATGTGTGAACCTAGACGTGAAAAATCACAAGCCGGACACTACGACTGGTCACATGCATGCATCCGGCATCAAACGGTGGACACACAATGCAAAGACATGCAAATCGGGCCCACGGCCAGTCCACCGATAAACTCCTAGGTGCTGCAAAAAACCTGCAGGAGGTCCCAGACAGTGTCCAGAACTCTGGGGCAGTCGTCAGCCACCTCCAAGCTGGTAGTCTGTCACCAGACGACGTACCGGTACCACCTGGGTCCGCATCAGGGATCTGCACAGCCGAGTGGTCACAGTAAATTGTACAGGTCGACAGGAATGTCACAAATCACAACAAACTCCACAGGCGTCGCTCAACGATCGACCCAACAACCCTGACTACATCTCATTTGTAACTCGACACTTGCATATATGTGTTCAATCATTCCATAATTTTGACACTTGTCATCGAAGTACACTTACCGCTTATTATACACTGCTCAAGTGTCCCAAGTTCTTAACCGTGTTCTACCTCTCAACTTCCACCTGTTCACCATCTACGCTCCGTTCAGCATAACGCTTGGTATCAAAGCGCAGCGGTGCTAGAGAGGCATCTGACTACTTTACCCATCCGGAGGACTACCTTGCACAAGTCGTCACCGCATCTCGCACATGAAAACTTTGCAGACCTCGCGACTGTGATGTGAAGCAAGCGAGCGCATCCGACGACCAGCACCGGTTCTTTGGCGATGACTTTGACCATGGAGGAGCAGAACGTGCCTATGCACACGATCCCTGAAGCAGCAGCGAACACTGGCATGGCAAGCAATGTGGCAGCTCGGTCGACCACAACGGCTCTGACGACCAACCCGGTCGCGGATCCGACGACCGTTAACCAGCCGCCCCTACCGATAGCCTCAACGTTGACAACAGGAACGATAGGTGGCACCGGACGATAGGTGTGCATCAACGAGGAACTGGCAAACCCTATCTCCGCGCTTGAGGGGATCAACAGCCATCTGCTCCAAAAACTCAACGTCGCGATGGAGGCTCTTCGCAAGGCAAGTGCACGGAAGGCGGTGCTCTTCGAGAGAAATACCCAACTATTGAGCAAACCCAAGATTTGTCCAACCCCTCTTGAACTGTTCGATCCGGCAACTTCCAAGGGACCAACGGTTTGGGTGTGGCTGACGAGTCTAGAGGTGTACTTCACCGTTGCTTGGATCAAAGGAGATCAGAAGAAGATTGACCTTGCGGCCGCGCTTTTTCGTGGCACGGTACTAAGTTGGTGGTCTGATCTAAAAGACCATCCAACGGCAACAGGAGACTGGCGGGGCCTCATCAATGGCCAACGTTGCCCGTCTCATACCGCCGACCGTAGGTATTCTACCCTTGGAGCAGATCAACTCGCAATGGCAAAACGCGCTTACGCCACCAACTAGCTGGAACGATTTCTCGCATGCAATGCTCGCACATTTTGGATGGCTGAATGAGGAGTCTGACGCTCGGCACAAGCTCCAGTGTCTCTGTCAGAAGTCCAGCATGACAGAGTACACACGGAGATTCTATGATATCATCACTAGTGCAGACATCGCCCCCGACAAGCTCTGTTTTCACAACAACAATGGCCTCAAATGAGATATCCGACGAGCGATCACCATTTTCAATATCCAAAATGGCTTACCGCAGATGATTGCAGCAGTAGAAGGGATCGACAGTGCTGACTACAACGCTCGGATCCAAGAATCCTACGGTTGACGAACCCCCAACCACAATTATCATGGGAATGAAAAAAGCCAGTCAGGGAACTCCTCGTGGACACCGTCGATGAGAGAGATACGCGTACCTACTACAACGGTCTATGAATTCAAGTGGGAGATCTACGAGATGTAATGGTCTGGAGGTCATGTCGAATGAGTGATCATAAAATCATTCTCGGATGAGATTTCTTGTACCAGCACAATCCAGAGGATGATTGGAATGGCGCCGATGTCTACGTGGAAATTGACGGTGCCAAGCGAGAACTTTTGCGCGTGGGACGGAAGACGATAGCGGAAGCAGCAGAGGTCAAAGTAGCTCAGGAAGCTTTAGCAACCTAGAAGCAACAACCTGTGTAGACAATACCGATCAATGTGGCCAAGTATTGCATACGGCAAGGAGCTCGTGCATGGCCCATACATTTTGAGCCAATGGAGGAAGCAGAATTGGTAGCAGCTGACTCATCGGCCTCATCGATATTAGCAAAGTTTGCAGTGGTACCCCAAAAGCACGCTCCACTCATCCAATTGTTTGCGGACGCCTTCCCCAACAAACTCCAAAAAACCCTATAACCTCAACGCGACATCCACTAGCACATCGAGCTGAAACCGGGCAGCCGACACACAGTTTGAGGGGCCTTTTGGATGAGCAATCACGAGTTGATCGAGCTTAAAAGGTAACTGAATGAGATGCTCGATCAAGGATTCATCAGCCCATCCACGTCACCATACGCCGCACCAGTACTGTTTGTAAAAATGAAAATTGGCAAAATGCGGATTTGTGTGGAGTATCGGACGTTGAACGACGATACTATCAAGAACCGCTACCCTCTTCTTTGAGCTGACGAACTTTTGACCAACTGCGACGAGCTCGAATTTTCACCAAAATCAATCTATGCAGCGGTTATCACCAGATCCACATGGCAGACGCCGACATCCAGAAAACACCGTTCTTAATACTGTACAGGAATTTTGAGTTCACTGTCATGCCGTATGGACTAACGAATGCCCGAGCACCATTTGTGGTGGCAATGAACAATACTTTCCGTCCATACCTCGACGATTTTGTCGTGGTCTACCTGGACGATATCCTGGTGTACAACCGTATCTTGGAGGAGCATGATGGACATCTTCGAAAATTTCTCGAAGTTTTACAAAGAGAGAAAAACTTCAGAAAACTCTCAAACTGTGACTTTGGTCGCCGTTCAATCGAGTTTTCGGTCACGTCATCAACGGCGGACGGATCACCATGGATCCAAAAAAGCAGGAGCAGTCACTAATTGGCCGACGCCGACCAATGTCCGAGACGTTCATGTTTTTCTCAGGTTCTACAATTACTACCGGCGTTTTGTACAGGATTACGCCTCAGCATCAGCGCCTCTCTCCAATCTCACTCGAAAAGAACACAAGTGGCGGTGGGGAGACAAAAAACAAGAAGCGCTTACCGCTTTGCGGAACGCTCTGACCTTAGCGCCAGCCCTACAATTAGCCAATCCAGCGGTCGACTACGTCATGGCTACGGACGCCTGAGATCAAGCCATCGGTGCGGTCCTCCTGCAAGACCATGGCAACAGAGAGAAACCAGTCGCATACATGTCATGAAACCTGCAAGGACTGGAACTCAACTACGTCGTACAGGAGAAAGAGATGTTGACGGTCGTACATGCATGTCTAACATGGCGGTGTTATCTTGATCCATCATACGCACTGACCACCATGTACTGAAGTATTGAAAGATACAGCCTAACCTCGGTCCACGTCAAACCCAATGGATGGAGTTCCTTGAATCCCGGTTTGACTACGATATTGAGTATCAGCAAGGAAAAACCAACCCAACACACGCGCTCAGCCGTCAACCAAATATGATGGCTGAGGCAGCAACGCTACAGCTACAGTGAGATATGTATCTCAAGCAGTTGTTCACACGAGGCTACAACCACCAGTGCAGAGATGAAAAAGCAAAGTTCTGGTACGCCATACCCTATGGGCAACGACGATTCCCTCACCAGGTGGTCGTTCCCTCAAACGATGAACACCATCGTATGCTGGTCAAAGAATGCCATGACACCAATCCATGTGCACATTTCGGAGAAGACAAGTCTCAAAAAGTTGGTGAAACATTACTGGTAGGACAAGATGCAATCCGACGTGGCCAAGTTCTACAAGTCCTACTACATATGTTAATGACAAAAATCCCATCGCACGCGGCCACCCGGACTTCACAGGCACTCCCCATTCCGACGCAACCGTGGACCGACATCTCCATGGACTTCGTCATGGGATTACCAGTCACACCCGAGGGATATGACGCCATCCTCGTGGTTGTTGAAATGTTTTTGAAAATGTCTCACTTTATTTCGCCGACGACCATCGTCACCGCCAAAGGAACAGCACGACTGTTCTTCAACATCGTACCACTACCCGGCGTGTCGAGGACCATCACGAGAAATAGGGACAGTCGATTTACTAGCTGTTTCTGGCACGATGACTTGCTACGATAGTCGGATCCATATTTCAACAATGTTCCATCATCAAACCGACGACCAAACCGAGAGGACCAATCAGACGCTCGAACAAATTCTCCGAACATGATGTGAACCTCATGGGATGGATTGGGCAAAGAAACTCTCGACCACCGAAATTGCATATAATTCAGCAATTTCCACCGTAATGGGTAAAATCCTGTTCGAAGTGGTGTATGGCAAACTTCTCGTCACACCAAATAGACTACACAGCCACATCAACATTCCCGCGGTTGATGTCCAACGCCGCGATTTCTCCACCATATGGGATGGAACACGACAAAAACTCGAGAAGAAACAAGCGGCTATGAAACGAGCAGCCGACCGAAATCGCAACGATGATGTTTTCGACACTGGTAAGAAATTTCTTCTCAGTTTGGCCAACATCAAAATCCACGGAGCCAACTGTTTGGAGCGCAAACCCCGATGGTTGGGATTGCTTGAGATCAAGCACATGCAAACTCCTGTGGTTGCGCAACTCAAACTCCCCGACACTATGCAAGTTCACCCGGTATTCCATATCAGCAGACTCAAGCACTACCGAGACCTCGGAGAGAACTTCCCTCGCAAGGATGTACCTCCTCCTCTGCCTATACAAGTGGACGAGGACACTGAGAACATCATTGAAGACATCCTTGACCATTGCCGACGTCGCAAAACCAAAGAATACCTTGTCAAGTGGCACGGCTACAATGTTGTGCATAACAGCTGGGAACCCTACGGGAACCTTAAAGACGTCGATCACCTGATTGGAGTATACTACCGCCGTCACCGGACCACAGCTGTACGTGCGCCAGGACATCGCGGCTAAAAGGAGGGGAGGTGTTATGCACCATACGTACACGAGTCCCTAATCTTTCCGAGCGGGCATTTCTCTCATTACACAAATAGTCCACTGCACGTCGAGACCTCAATTCTTGCCCCGACGGTCGAGGACAATTCGGCCAACTGCCCTCGCCCTCCGGCGAACCATCTCGCACTTTCTGACAACTTTGACCACTTTTGAGAATCATCGACAGAAGTGTCACGACCATTCGGCCGACTTCTCGACATATCGAGACATATCGAGATTTTCAAAGATGCATCTCGCATCTTCAGCGTCGATCTTCAAAGCCCCCCGATTCTTCGGCGGAGGTTCTTGATCTGACCACTCATGACGCGACTCCACACGCGTCGCTTGACGATCGACCCAATGACCCCGGCTACGTCTCATTTGTAACTCCACACTTGTATGTACGTGTTCGATCATTTTGATACTTGTCATCGAAGTACACTTACCGCTAATTCAAAATTTCTCAAGTGTTTCAAATTCTTAACTGTGTTCCGTCTCGTAACTTCTACGTGTTCACCATCTGCGCTCTATTCTGCATAAGAAGAGGGGAGAGGGGGGTCTTTGAGCGCCATTGGTTTCGGCCGACGCCCGTCGGCCGGAATCCCCGGCGCTTGAAGAATGGGGAGTTGAAAGTTCCCCGTTTGTTCTTTTTTTCATTTTGTTTGAAATTCTATCCATGTTTGACATACAAACTATACACAAACCCACCCCCTAATTACACACGGGATTTTTGGGTTTTATTTTTATGTAGGCACCTCCTTAGTCCTACTGGAGCGGCGTCCAGTATGTTCCCTTTCAATGCATGGGGAGTCTCAGACCCCCACGCAAACTCCCCGCAGACCACTTTCGAAAGATCACAAATCACTTTATAAAAGATTTTGTTATTTTGGGGCCAGAAACGGTGACATCAGCATATCCACGGCGCATCCATGCGACGTCGACATGCTGTATTTCGACAAACGAAGTGCTATATTGTTTATCTTCTGCGCCTGAAAACTCGCGTCCATGCAGAAAGGGGGAATCAGGCTTATTGTTACGAGTCAGGGGTAAATCAGGCTTATTGTTCGAGGGGGGGCAAGATCAGGCTTATTCTACGAAACGAGGGATATATGGTCACTCTGTTCTTCCCTTCTACCTTGGAACAATAAGCCTCATTCGCCCCAACCGAGGAACAATGAGCCTGATTCGTCCCTGCCTTGGAATAATAAGTCTGATTCGCCCCTTCTTCATGGATGTGAGTTTTGAAGCGTAGAGAATAAACGATATACCCATCTCGTTTCTCCAAAGACAACATGTCGATGTCACATGGATGCAACGACGACATGATAACGTCACTTTTTTTTACCCAACAATAACAAACTTATTTATTGAGGGATTTGTGAATTTTTCGGAAGTGGTTTGCTGGGAGTTTGCATGGGGGGTCCGAGACTTCCCATGCGATCAAAAGGGAACCTGTTGGTCCCCACTATCGCAGGGCTAAACAGGTACCCACAGAAAAATAAAACTTGAAAACCCCACGTGTAATTAGGGGTGAATTTGTGTATGGTTTGTACATCAACGGTGGATAAAAAGTGCTTTCAAAACCAGAACAATACCAAATGGGGAGTTTTAAACTCCCCATTCTTCAAGCGGCGAGGATTGTGGCCGCTGTGCATCGGCCGAAATCACTGGCGGTCGGACCCCTCCCTCATACATTCTCATTATTTTTTAGGCACACACTCTGCAACATGTTATGCGTCAAAAGGTAGAACAGGCAACAAAAATGCGGTAACCAGCTCGCATGAGGGTTGTATTCAAACCATGGATCAACTCATGTGTATCTTCAATATACGACACCATTGATGACGAGATCTACCATAGGTATACATTTTATTGTGATTATCTTCATACATGTGAAAACTCCCTCAGTCAGTCACCTCATCAATAGTTTGCAGTGTCACTCAGTTCCTTGACAACTCATACCCGTGTGAATTTCAATATAGTTAGTTTTTGCTCATTTGACACCCTGTTTTTATCATATTCTCGTAGCATCAAGCACAATGGAGAGATGATGCGTCTATACGTTGAATACTCCTCAAGCAACAAGTAGCTTTGATATGTTTACAATTACACTAAATGTACATTCTTGTCTGTTAGCATCTTCTTTCCAAGTATATTGGAGATTTAACTGGGGAATTCTTGCCATACTTGCTCGGAAAAGCATGTACATCCTTGTCCTTCCTAATTTTGCCTCTCTCTCTGCCTCTCTATCTCTCTCTCTCTCTCTCTCTCTCTCTCTCCCTCTCTCTCTCTCTCTCTCTCTCTCTCTCT
>SZWC01000763.1:226783-241171 GCA_023375785.1 Penium margaritaceum | reverse complement strand
ATGGTATGGTATGGTATGGTATGGTATGGTATGGTATGGTATGGTGTAGTGTGGTGTGGCGTGGTATGGTGTGGTGTGGTGTGGTGTAATGTGGTATGGTGTTGTGTGGTGTGGTGTGGTGCGGTGTGGTGTGGTGTGGTGTGGTGTGGTGTGGTGTGGTGTGGTGTGGTGTGGTGTAATAATCTCATTACATGGAATGAAAATTGCACATACGAGAGAACAAGAGGTACGCCGGACCATGAAAGGTTCCAGGCCAAAAGCACACTGTCAGACCAAGAGATACGCCGGACCATGAAAGGTTCCAGGCCAAAAGCACACTGTCAGCGCTAACAATAGTCAACTGTCCTACCCAAGAGCACCCTATAACAATAGCCAACTACTCCCGGCCTACGAAGCACAAGTCAGCCTGAGCTGGTCCCTCATCTCTCCTGCGCAGCACATCTGGCCCTGGCTATATCCTCCTCCAATGCGGCATCTGCCGCCCACTCTGCTGCTCTGCGACGAATCTGCTGTGCCTGGGCCCGCTGAAGGGTCACCGCCATTCGTTGGTTGAGGAGGGCGCGTAGTGGCACAGCCACCCCTTCCGCTCCTCCATGTCTGCTCAGCCTCTGCTGGGACGCCTCCGTGGCCCCGCGGAGCACCACTCCCATGCCACGCGACATGGCCCCCAGCGTCTCCATAGCCGGGAGCACGAACTCCAGGTGATCTCGCTTCACCTCCTCCCGCCACTGCCCATACTTCCTCTCCTTCTCCCGTACTGCTGCCTCCAACGCCACTCCCGGTCGATACGTCGACTGTCGGCCCAAGGAAGGCCGCTGTGGGTCCGCGATGACCACATCCAGGACCAGTCGATTCTCGGTCCCCGTGTCCAAACATGAGATGTCCGGTCTCCCCTCCGGTAAGATGTCTCTCGGCTCCTCCACCACTCCACCCATCCCGCTCTCCCGCATCACTGCTGCGAGCTCCCGGACCACTGCGTCATGGACCGCCCTCGGCGCTCCTCCCCACGTGCAGCGGAGGGCATGCTGGGGGGCACACGGCCGGATCAGTGCCCCGGCTGGGCATGTGCACACCGGTGTATGCCGTAGGTGCGCAATCGGAAGTCCCAGCCGGAACCTAAACGCCACTCGCCAATCCTCCGACGCCATGTACAACCGGTCGGTGACGGATCTAGGGTGCGCCAACAACCAATCTCCACTGTGCCCCCCCTGAATCGTCGTCAGTCGCTGAAGCTGTGGCCACCCCTCGACCTCCCCCAAGTCGGCGGTGACTGATGTCCTCAGCTCCTCCAGCCGCCACTCATGCACACGGGGGCAAAGATCCTGAAATAGGCGGCGCGGACTGCCCTGCTCACACGTCTCCAACTCCGGCACCTCCCTCTGAATCGCCGCTGGGTACCCCTGTGGCGCCGCCGCCCGGAGCTCTGTAAACGTCCCCCTCCGCCACTCCCCTCGCTCTCGCTCCGCTCCCCCTCCCGGATCCCCTGGACCTGGCATGCGAAGGAGGCTCCGCACCTCCTGCCACGTCTGCAGGCGACTGCAGACAAATGACAGGGGGGCTAAGTCCACCACCGATGTCAGTCCAAGGCCACCCATGCGCACTGGTAGCTGCGCCTGTCGCTCAACATGTGTCACCGCCCGGCCCTCTCGCATGGACGCATCTCCCTCCATCCGCAGGAGCCGCCGTAAACACTGCCCCACTCGCTCGTCGAACCGTCGCAGGCGTGATGTCCACCACTGAGACGGGGGCGTGAGTCTGGTGAGGTGCTGAAGACGCTGCGTTACGCACTCTCGCAGGATGCTGAATACTGCCTGGGCGTCAGGCAGGTCCACCAGAGTCTCCAACACCTCCTCCACCTCATGATCCGCCCCATTATGTCGCCCTCTACAGAACTCCTCCGTCCCCATCGGCACCCCCAAGACCATCATCCCCTCCACCACCCGAGATACTCCCGCAAGGCCAGCTGGGACCTGCTCCACGCTCGCCGGCAGGAACAGCTGGCACTTGCGGGGCTGGACCTCCATCCCTACCGCCGCTAGCCCCTCCTGCAACGCTGTAAATCCTGCCTCCAGCTCACGGGCGGGCCCGAGCAGGTATGTGTCGTCCAGGTATGCCAGTACCCCCCCTGTCTCTCCCATCGCTGCCTGCGCTCCCTCCAGTGTGCCCTGCTGTGCCAGCGCATACAGGAATGGGCTGATCTGGTCACCCCGTCTCACCCCTCTCTCCGAGCGTAGCACACTCGGTCGTACTCCCCCCTGGTAGTACAGATCCGATGGCAGCTCATAGAAGAGAGCCAAGGCAGGGATCAGCCGCTCAAAGCCCCGTGCACGCACTGCCTCGAATATCGCTGCTCTCTCCACCAAGGTTATATGCGTTCCGGACGTCAATGCTCACGACTCCCCAGTCCGGACGCGCCTCCAGCTGCTTAGCAATCGTGTGTACCACTGTGGCCCCCCCTGCCTGCACCCCGACCGCCTGCTGCAGTGGAGCCAACGCTGCCTGCATCTCTCTCCTCCCTGTGCTGACCATCCACCGCACGAGGAGCCTCCAAATTGCCTCTCCCACCGCTATCGGCCGCACCCCCCCATCGGGCTTGGCCAGAGCGATGAGTCTGCTCGCCGCCAGGAATCGCCGTGTCGTAGGATGTAGCTGTCCCCTACAAATGGCGACGAGCAACTGCACCAGCAGTCGTGTCAGCTGCTCGTCCCCCACCACTGCCTGTCGGAGGTGGTCCAGGGTCAGCCCCGAGGGGCCTGCCGCTGACCCTCTGATGCTGTCCATCAAGGCTCTCTGCACCCCGTCGGCATCCGGAAACGCTGCTGGTGCTCGTCGTGCCGCCTCCCTCACCCATGCTGGAATCGGCTGCTCTGGTACGGGGTGCTTTGACTGCAACTGCGCAAGCACCTCTGGTCCTGGAGGCGCTAGCACTGAGTTGTCTAAGGCCGCACAGGCCTTGGACGTGCTCCCTCTCCGAAATTTCGTCACCGCCCGCTGCAGCCGCTGCTCCCTCGCCTCCTCCTCCCTGTGTCGGAGGTGTCGTGGCGGGGGGGGGGTCGCCCCGCCTGCCGTGTGTGGGCAACCGCCTCCCTCCATAACTCCTCCCACTCCCCTCGCTAGAACCGGGCCGCTAGGAGCCGGACCCAATCCGCGTCTGAGCCTCGCCTGTGCTGTGGCCACACCCGGAGGATCAGGCTGGGTATCGCCTGGAACAGTAAGGGGCCAGCTGCATCCAGGGGTCTCGCGGCACTCCTAGCCAAGGGGATCCGCATGGCTACCCGGACCGCGTCCACGGCCCCAGCAGGGATCCTCGCATACACGAATGGCGGCAGTACCTCTGCACCATAGAGTCAGTCCCAATCCACTCCCTCTGCCCATCGCCACAAGCGCTCCCATCGCTGGTCCTCACCCCTCTCCCCCTGTCCTCCCCCGCCCACGCCCGCACCCATGTGCCCCTCCTCTTGGCTCTGCTCGCGCCTCCTCCTAGGCTCCTACTATTGCGGCTGCTGCTGCTCCTGCTGCTGTCGTGCTGGCCGCTGTCGTGGGTGCTGCTGGGGCTGCTGCTGATGCTGCTCCTGGTGCTGAGGCTGCTGCCGGTGCATCTGCTCATGTGGCTGCTCCTGGTGCTGCTGTTGCGGCTGGTGTGGCCCCTGTCCTCTCTGCTCATGTGCCTGCCACTGGGGCTGGCGCCCCCGCTGGGGCCTCGGCTGCTGCTGGACCCCGTGCTGCTGCTGCTGTTGCCCCTGCTGCTGGCTCCCCGGTACACGCTCGCCCTCTGGTACTCCCTCCACTCGGACATGAGGTCCAACCACCTGTCGCCTGGGGGGGGGGTGGGAGCAGCATCAGCACCCGCTCCCGTCCCTCTGTGCCCTGCCGATGCTCCTGCTGCCACTGCTGTCGCTCATCCTGCTGGTGCTGCTGCCTCTGCTACTCCTGCTGTTGCTGCACCGCCGCTCCCCCTCCTCCAATGCCCGGGCCCACTACCTCCCTCCGCCGGCCTCCCCGCCTGCCGGAAGCCCCCCCCTGAGCTCGCCTCGTACCGTCCACCCCACCTCCTCCGCCCCCTGTATCATCCGCAGTGCAAGGGGGGGTACCACCTCCGGTGTCCCGTGCACCTCGCTCCTCATCTGTGGATATCGGAAAGCACTCACGGATGAACTGCTCTGCGACTGAGAATGGTCTATCTGTCGTACCCTCGCCTCGGCGCTCTCCTCCCGCAGGGCTCTCTGCCTGTCCCCTGTCCTCCTCAGCCGTGTGTCCTAGGGGTGTGTGTCCTGATCCCGTGTCACCCCTCCGTCCTGGTGACCCACACCCTGGCTCCATAACCCTCGCCTGTCGCTCCCGCTCCCGTCGCGCCTGAGAATACCGCAGACGACGCTCACGTCGTGCCTCATGCTGTGCCTCCCGCTGTGCCTGCCTCCTACGCAACTTAGCTTGCCATCCCGCCACGCCGAGCACCTGCTCTGGGCCAGCGAGGCCGCCACCCCTCGTCCGGCGCTCAGTCATCCATGCCTCCCGCTCCCGGTCCTCCTCCGTCCGGACGCACGACCTAACCGGACGACCCTCGTGCTGCACCGCTGCGGCATCTGCTGCTGAGCGGGGTGGAACGCGTAACCGGACGCCCTGGACTGCTGCCGCTATGCTGAACCCCGCGTGTCGTCGGCCCCAATGANCGACGCTCACGTCGTGCCTCCTACTGTGCCTCCCGCTGTGCTCGCCTCCTATGTAACTCAGCCTGCCACCCCGCCACGCCGAGCACCTGCTCTGGGCCAGCGAGGCCGCCACCCCTCGTCCGGCGCTCAGTCATCCATGCCTCCCGCTCCCGGTCCTCCTCCGTCCGGACGCACGACCTAACCGGACGACCCTCGTGCTACACCGCCACGGCATCTGCTGCTGAGCGGGGTGGAACGCGTAACCGGACGCCCTGGACTGCTGCCGCCATGCTAAACCCCGCGTGTCGTCGGCCCCAATGAGTACGCAGGGCCCATCGGCTGCTCCCCCTGTACCCACAACCCATCCACGGGCAGTGCCACGGGGGTCTCCAACCCGCAGGTACACGACATGGATCAGCCGCTACTCCCCCTCCCCTCCCTGGTCCTGTGGCGCTGGTCTCCTCCACCCTCTCTCTCCTCTCACCTTGACCTCCTGCTCTCTCCCTCTGTCCTCCATCTCCCTAGCCCACCACCTCTTCCTCCCTCTCCCTCTGTACGGCCTCTGCGGGTGTCCCTCCCCCGGCCGGGCTGCTACTAGCATGCTGCTCTCCACTGTCTGGGGTCCGCTGGTCCTGTCCCTGCTGTCCCATCCGCCCCTCCTCTGTATGCTCCCGCCTCTCACTTTGCGGCTCACAGCCCCTCGCAGTGTCCTCACCCTCTCCGCTCTCCGTCTCCGCTATCCATCTCTCTCACTTCTTTCCTGTCCGTGTCATGCGCCCTTTAATGGCGCGGGTCTTCATGCGCTGAGGACCCGCGCGAGTCGTCCGTGATGGTAGGCAGCGGGGGCTCACCCCGACAGTCGAGGCTCCTGTGGTATCCCCTCCTTCACCAGGGCGTGGATCGTCTCCCCTCCCCCGTCCCGTCGGGTCACCCGCCTCTGCCTCCTCCTCCACCTCACTCCCCTCCTCCTCCTCCTCGTCCTCCTCCTCCACACCCTCTGGTCGTGTGCTGTCTCTGCTACGACGTCCATCTCCATCCTCCCCACCATCGTCACCCCCGTCCCCCCCTATGCCGCTCGCCTCTCTCGTCCCTCCAGTACTGCTGTCCTCCCCACCCTGCCCCTGCGTCGAGGGGCTGCTCTCACCTGATGCCGCCCCTCCGCTATCCTCACCTCGGTCACCCGCTCCATCTCCTCTCGTCACTCCCCCTGCCGCCGGTGCCTCGGATCTCCTCCCCCCTATCCCCACCACGAGTACACCAGTGGTAGGCGCCGGCCCAAGCACTCCCTGTGCCCCCCTCATGTCCGGTGTCGTCCCAACCCCCTAGACCTCTTGAGTCGGTGCCGGGCCGAGAACTCCCCTCATTTGTGCTGAAGCTAACCGGGCTCACTCCTGACATCGTCGGCGGCGCCGCCGGCGACGGCTCTCTATGACACTACTCACTGGTATCTCTGTGCCTAGTACAATGATCTCATCCCCTCGAGGCCTCACCGAGGTGTCTTGCCGTCCTGACTCTGTAGGCGCAGTCTCCCCACCAAGGGCATCCATCTCTTGGCCCATTACATGAAATTAGAATTGTACATACGAGGGAACAAGAGGCACGCCGGACCATGAAAGGTTCCTTGCCAAAAGCACACTGTCAGAGCTAACATCCACAAAGAACAACAGCACCCTGTGAAATCGTCTGTCCACCCCAAGAGCACCCTATAACAAAAACCAACTACTCCCAGCCTACGAAACACAAATCAGCCTGAGCTGGTCCCTCATCTCTCCTGCGCAACACACGCCTGGCCCTGGCTACATCCTCCTCCAATGCTCCCTCTGTCACCCACTCTGCTGCTCTGCGTCGGATCTGCTGTGCCTGGGCTCGCTGAAGGGACACCGCCATGCGCTGGCTGAGGAGGGCGCGGAGTGGCACAACCACCCCCTCCGCTCCTCCATGTTTGCTCAACCTCTGCTGAGACGCCTCTGTAGCTGCGCGGAGCACCACTCCCATGTCGCGCGACATGGCCCCCAGAGTCTCCATGGCCGGGAACACGAACTCCAGGTGGTCTCGCTTCGCCCCTCGCCATTGCCCATACTTCCTGTCCTTCTCCCGTACTGCTGTCTCCAGCGCCACTCCTGGCCGATACGTCGACTGTCGGCCCAGGGAAGGCCGCTGCCGGTCCGCGATGACCACATCCAGGACCAGTCGATGTCCCGTCCCCGTGTCCAAACAGGAAATGTCCGGTCTCCCCTCTGGCAAGACGTCTCTCGGCTCCTCCACCACTCCATCCATCCCGCTCTCCCGCATCACTGCTGCCTGCTCCCGGACCACCGCGTCATGGACTGCCCTCGACGCTCCCCCCCACGTGCAGCGGAGGGCGTGCTGGGGGGCACATGGCCGGATCAGTGCCCCGGCTAGGCATTTACACACCGGTGTATGCCGTAGGTGCGCAATCGGAAGTCCCAGCCGGAACCTGTATGCCACCCGCCAGTCCTCTGGCGCCATGTATAACCGGTCGGTGACGGATCTGGGGTGCGCCAACACCCAATCTCCACTGTGCCCCCCCTGAATCGCCGTCAGTCGCTGTAGCTGTGGCCACCCCTCCACCTCGCCCAAGTTGGCGGTGACAGCCGTCCCCAGCTCCTCCAGCCGCCACTCATGCACACGAGTGCTGTGGTCCTGAAATAGGCGGCGCGGACTGCCCTGCTCACATGTCTCCAACTCCGGCACCTCCCTCTGGATCGCCGCCGGTTTCCCCTGTGGTGCCGCCGCCCGGAGCTCTGTAAACGTCCCTCTCCACCACTCCCCTCGCTCTATATCCGCTCCCCCTCCCGGATCCCCTAGTCCTGGCATGCGAAGAAGACTCCGCACCTCCTGCCATGTCTGGAGGCGGCTGCAGATAAATGACAGGGGGCCTAAATCCGCTACCGATGTCAGTTCGAGGCAACCCATGCGCACTGGTAGCTGTGCCTGCCGCTTAGCATGCATCAGCGCCCGTCCCTCCCGCATGGATGCAGCTCCCTCCATCCGCAAGAGCCGTAGTAAGCACTGTCCCACTCGCTCGTCGAACCGTCGCAGGCGTGATGTCCACCACTGCGACGGCGGCGTGAGTCTAGTGAGGTGTTGTAGGCGCTGCGTCACGCACTCTCGGAGGATGCTGAATACTGCCTGGGCGTCTGGCAGGTCCACCAGAGTCTCCAACACCTCCTTCACCTCATGAACCGCCTCATCAAGTCGCCCTCTGCAAAACTCTCCGTCCCCATCGGCGCCCCTAAGACCATCATCCCCTCCATCACCCGAGATACTCCCGCAAGGCGAGCTGGGACCTGCTCTACCCTCGCCGGTAGGAACAGCTGGCACTTGCGGGGCTGGACCTCCATCCCAACCGCCGCTAGCCCCTCCTACAACGCTGTAAATCCCGCCTCTAGCTCACGGGCGGGCCCGAGCAGATATGTGTCGTCCAGGTACGCCAGCACCCGCCCCGTCTCTCCCATCGTTGCTTGAGCTCCCTCCAATGCGCCCTGCTGCGACAGCGCATACAGGAATGGGCTGATCGGGTCACCCTGTCTCACCCCTCTCTCCGAGCGTAGCACACTCGGTCGTACTCCCCCCTGGTAGTACACATCTGAGGGCAGCTCATAGAAGAAAGCTAAGGCAGGGATGAGCCGCTCGAAGCCCCGTGCTCGCACTGCCTCGAAGACCGCTGCTCTCTCCACCGAGTTATATGCGTTCCGGACGTCAATGCTCATGACTCCCAGTCCGGACACGCCTCCTGCTACTCAGCAATCGTGTGTACCACTGTGTCCCCCCCTGCCTGCACACTGACCGCCTGATGCAGTGGAGCCAACGTTGCCTGAATCTCTCTCCTCCCCGTGCTGACCATCCATCGCGCAAGGAGCCTCCAAATCACCTCTCCCACTGCTCTCAGCCGCACCCCCCCATCGGGCTTGGCCAGTGCGATGAGTCTGCTCGCCGCCAGGAATCGCCCTGTCGTAGGGTGTAGCTGTCCCCTACAGATGGCGGCGAGCAGCTGCGCCAGCAGTCGTGTCAGCTGCTCGTCCCCCACCACTACCTGTCGGAGGTGGTCCAGGGTTAGCGCCGATGGGCCCGCTGCTGACCCTCTGCTGCTTTCCATCAAGGCTCTCTGCACCCCGTCGGCATCCGGAAATGCTGCTGGTGCTCGTCGTGCCGCCTCCCTCACCCATGCTGGAATCGGTTGCTCTGCTGCTGGGTGCTTTGACTGCAACTGCTCAAGCACCTCTGGTCCTGGGGGCGCTAACACTGAGTTGTCCAAGGCCGCACAGGCCTTGGACGTGCTCCCTCTCCGAAATTTTGTCGCCGCCCGCTGCAGTCGCTGCTCCCTCGCGTCCTCCATCCTGTGTCGGAGGTGTCGTGGCGGGGGGGGGGTCGTCCAGCCGGCCGTGTGCAGGCCACCGCCTCCCTCCATAACTCCTCCCACTCCCCTCGCTGGAAACGGGCCGCTAGGAGCCGGACCCAATCCGCGTCTGAGCCTCGCTTGTGCTGTGGCCGCACTCGAAGGATCAGGCTGGGTATCGCCTAGAGCAGTAAGGGACCAGCTGCATCCAGGGGTCTCGTGGCACTCCTAGCCAAGGGGATCTGCATGGCCACCCGGACCGCGTCAATAGCCCCAGCAGGGATCCTCGCATACACAAATGGTGGCAGTACCTCCGCGCCATAGAGTCGGTCCCAATCCACTCCCTCTGCCCATCGCCACAAGCGCTCCCATCGCTAGTCATCACCCCTCTCCCCCTGTCCTCCTCCGTGCACACCCGCACCCATGTGTCCCTCCTTTTGGCTCTGCTCGTTCCTCCTCCTAGGCTTCTGCTGCTGTCGGTCTACCGGGTGCTGGCGTGGGTGCTGCTGCTACTGCTGCGGCTGTTGCTGCTCCTGTCGCTGTCGTGTTGGCCGCTGTTGTGGATGCTGCTGGGGCTGCAGCTGCTGCTGCTTCTGGTGCTGTGGCTGCTGCCGGTGCATATGCTCATGTGGCTACTCCTAGTGCTGCTGCTGCGGCTGGCGTGGCCCCTGTCCTCTCTGCTCGTGTGACTGCCGCTGGGGCTGGCGCCCCCGCTGGGGCCTCGGCTGCTGCTGGACCCTGTGCTGCTGCTGCTGCTGCTGGCCCCCCGGTACACGCTCGCCCTCTGTTACTCCATCCCCTCGACATGAGGTCCAACCACCTGACGCCTGGGGGGAGGTGGGAGCAGCATCAGCACCCGCTCCCGTCCCTCTGTGCCCTGCCGGTGCTCCTGCTGCTGCTGTTGTCGCTTGTCCTGCTGGTGGTGCCGCCTCTGCTGCTCCTGCTGTCTCTGCACCGCCGCTCCCCCCCCTCCAATGCCCGGGCCCACTACCTCCCTCCGACGGCCTCCCCGCCTGCCGGAACCCCCCCCCGTGAGCTCGCCTCGTACCGTCCATCCCATCTCCTCTGCCCCCTATATCATCCGTAGTGCAAGGGGGGGTGCCACCTCCGGTGTCCCGTGCTCCTCGCCGCCCATCTGTGGACATCGGAAAGCACTCACGGATGAACTGCTCTGCGACTGAGAATGGTCTGTCCGCCGTGTCCTCTCCCCGGTCCTCTCCTCCCGATTGGCTCTCTGCCTGTCCCCTGTCCTCCTCAGCCGTGTGACCTGGGGCTGTGTGTCCTGATCTAGTGTCATCCCTCCGTCCTGGTGACCCACCCCCTGGCTCCGTAACCCTCGCCTGTCGCTCCCGCTCGTCGCGCCTGAGAATTCCGCAAAAGACGCTCACGTTGTACCTCCTGTTGTGCCTCCCGCTGTGCTCGCCTCCTACGTAACTCCGCCTACCACCCCGCCACGCCTAGCACCTGCTCTGGGCCAGTGAGACCGCCACCCCTCGCCCGGCGCTCAGCCATCCATGCCTCTCGCTCATGGTGCTCCTCCGTCCGGACGCACGACCTAACCGGACGACCCTCGTGCTGCTCCGCTGCGGCATTTGCTGCTGAGCGGGGTGGGACGCGTAACTGGACGCCCTGGACTGCTGCCGCCATGCTAAACCCCGCGTGTCGTCGGCCCCAATGAGTACGTATAGCCCATCGGCTCCTCCCCCAGTAACCACACCCCATCCATGGGCAGTGCCACGAGGGTCCCCAACCTGCTGGTACACGACATGGATCAACCGCTCCTCCCTCTCCCCTCCCTGGCCCTGTGGCGCTGGTCTCCTCCACCCTCTCCCTCCTCTCACCCTGGCCTCCTGCTCTGTCCATCTGTCCTCCACCTCCCTGTCCCACCACCTCCTCCTCCCTCTCCCTCTATACGTCATCTGCGGGTATCCCTCCCCCGGCAGGGCTGCTACCAGCATGCTGCCCTCGATCGTCTGGGGTGCGCTGGTCCTGTCCCTGCTGTCCCAGTAGCCCCTCCTCCGTATGATCCCGCCTCTCCCTCTGCGGCTCACCGCCCCTCGCAGTGTCCTCACCCTCTCCGCTCTCCGTCTCCGCTATCCATCTCTCTGACTTCTTTCCTGTCCGTGTCATACGCCCTTTAATGGCGCGGGTCTTCATGCGCTGAGGACCCGAGTGAGTCGTCCGTAATGGTAGGCGGCGGGTGCTCACCCCGACAGTCGAGGCTCCTGCGGTATCCCCTCCTCCACNGCTGGTCCTGTCCCTGCTGTCCCATCAGCCCCTCCTCCGTATGATCCCGCCTCTCCCTCTGCGGCTCACCGCCCCTCGCAGTGTCCTCACCCTCTCCGCTCTCCGTCTCCGCTATCCATCTCTCTGACTTCTTTCCTGTCCGTGTCATACGCCCTTTAATGGCGCGGGTCTTCATGCGCTGAGGACCCGAGTGAGTCGTCCGTAATGGTAGGCTGCGGGTGCTCACCCCGACAGTCGAGGTTCCTGCGGTATCCCCTCCTCCACCAGGACGTGGATCGTCTCCCCTCCCCCGTCCCGTCGGGTCACCCTCCTCTGCCTCCTCCTCCACCTCGCTCCCCTCCTCCTCCTCCTTGTCCTCCTCCTCCACTCCCTCTGGTCGTGTGCTGTCTCTACTACGACGTCCATCTCCATCCTCTCCACCATCGTCACCCCCGCCCCCACCTATGCCGCTCGCCTCTCTCGTCCCTCCAGTACTACTGTCCTCCCCACCCTGACCCTGCGCCGAGGAGCTGCTCTCACCTGACGCCGCCCCTCCGCTATCCTCACCTCGGTCACCCGATCCACCTCCTCCCGTCACTCCCCCTGCCGCCGGTGCCTCCGATCTCCTCCCCCCGGTCCCCACCACGAGTGCACCAGTGGTAGGCGCCGGCCCAAGCACTCCCTGTGCCCCCCTCATGTCCGGTGTCGTCCCAACCACCTGGGCATCTCGGATCGGTGCCATGCCGAGTACTCCCCTCATCTGCGCTGATGCTAACCGCGCTTGCTCCTGACGTCGGCGGCGGCGCCGTCGGCGAAATCTCTCTCCGGCACTACTCACCGGCCGCGTCCCGGACCCAAGCGTGGTGCAGTCCATAAGACGGGCTCGTATCTCCGCCGGCGAGTTGGCAACCTAGTAATGCTGGATGAGACCCTCTATCTCCTGCGTCACATCTCCCTGGATCTCGGTGCTCAGTACGACCATCGCATCCCCACGTGGCCTCACAGAGGTGTCCTCCTGTCCTGACCCTGAAGGCGCAGTCTCCACCCCAGGGGCATGCATCTCCTGGCCCTCGGTCTCCTCCATCCTGCCCCCACTCCCCCTCGGCTCCTCACGTACCTCCATCATGTCATCTCCTGGTAGGGGGCCCTGAATGGCTACTCTCTCATCACCTGGCCCCGATGTGGTCAGCGATCCCCGTGAAACCTCCAGCCGCTCTGCCACCTCCATCGACAGCCCTACCTGTCGCACCGCCAGAACCCCAGCCTGTACGCTAAGCTCCTCCACCTGGTGATGTAGTCCCACCCATGCCCTCTGGTGCTCTGCTCTCACCAACGACTCCCGACCCTCCTGGCCCTCAAGTGCCGCCTGGAGCATCTGGACCTGGCTCGCTAACCCGTCCACACGCGGGTCCACAGCCACTTGACTGTGAGGTCACCGTGTCAGCTCCTGACGAATGCTTGTCGTCTCCTGCACTATCGCCACCTCCATATGCTCCCACTGCTCGTGCAGAGTCGTGAGGTGCCGGCCGACGTGCTCATCATATCGCAAGAACAATCCTCGGACACGCTCCCGCATGTCCTCGTGCAGGGCCCCCACTGTCGCCTCCATCTCCTCCCGGATCCGTGTCATGACCTCCTGCCCGAACTGTGGGGTCCGAGCTCCCCCGGTCTCGCCCATCGGCTCTGGGTCCCTGTAGCCTCCAAAGTCCCTCGAGTGGGTGTCTCCTGGCATCGCTGTCTGCCCCCCCTCTGAGGTATCCCCCGCTACCCTGCTCTGTGTCTCAGTCCGGGCTGAACTGAGTGGGATCTGCGGCTCCACCACCCGGTGCATATCCTGGTCACTATCTCCCGGTCTCTCTCTCACTCCCATCTCTCCCCCGACCAGCGGGGAGGGTGCATGTGGCTGACCCCCTCCTCCCTGTCTACCATGTCCGTATCTCTACTCTCCCTCTGTCTCTGCTCAACTGTCTCATATCCCGCCACCTGCTCCCTCTCCTCCACCGGCTCCCGACCCACTGATGCCGCCACTGTGTGATCCGGCTGTCCGCACACCTGTGCTCTGCTGCCCTCCTTTCGCCAAGCATCTGTCGCCAGTGGTACCTCCTGTCCTGCAGTTGGCAAGAGAAACTGACGCCGTCCCGACACTCCGAGATCCGGCTCTATGTCCTCGGTGTCGCCCTGCGCCAAGTCTCCTCTCTGCGCCCGTCGGGGCCCCTCTTTCTCCACTCCGCTCCCGTGGGCCTCACCCGTCAGCTGTGTAATCCCCACCCGCCCTTGGGTGGGCCCCGTCGCTGTCTCCTCTCGTCCTGGAAGGGCTACTCCGTCACTGTCTGGAGGTGGATGTATACACATCGGCAGTCCCTGTGGTAGAGGTAGGCGTAGTAGCTGTCCGTCCCCTAGGCGTCTCCCCCGTGCCCGGGTCTGTGTCAGCAGGGTCCCCGAGCCCCTTTTGGTTTGATGCGCCAAAAGGGACCGTCCCCTATCCGGGCCATCCGTCTCCACCAGGTCTGCCCTCTCCTCCACTTTCTGCTTCGCCATGGCTGCGTCCATCAAACACATGCGCTGGCTGAGCCGCCCCCCTGTCGTCTCTACCTTAGTGCCTCCTTCACTCTGCTGCACCAATCTCTGTTTCCCCCTTCCCCACATGCCAGCCGCTCGCAGTCGTGCCGTCGGTGCATGATCTCCTGTGGGTGTCTCGCGAACCTCCTCGACCAGGACTGGCTGTTGGTACGACAAATCCTCGATGCTGTGGATCACCCTCCCTGGTCGTCTCCTATCGCACAACACTGCTCTCCTCCTGAGTGGACCCCACGTGGACCTCACGTCAAACACCACCTCGACCAGCCGATATCCCCTACACTGGGATCCGCTCCTATCGCCACCCTCGGGGGATAAGGGACCACTCCTCGCTCTACGACACACCGTCAGTTCCCGCCATGGGTATGCTAAAAAGGGGCCCTCCGCCCGGCACCACGGCCCGAAGGGCCTCACCACTATCGCCGCTGCCATGTCTGCTCCCCGGCGTCCTGGACGTCCTGCTGCTCCGCGTTGAGGCCGCTGTCAGCTGTTCTGCCTAAGGTGTGCGTTGGGCTGAGAAGAGATGGAGAGAGAGGAGGGGGGGACAGAAAGGGGGAGGGGAGAAGTTGGGTACCG
>SZWC01000763.1:214439-225189 GCA_023375785.1 Penium margaritaceum | reverse complement strand
GTATGGTGTGGTGTGGTGTGGTGTGGTGTGGTGTGGTGGGGTGTGGTGGGGTGGGGTGTGGTGTGGTGTGATGTTGGGTGGTTTGGTGTAGTATGGTGTGGTGTGGTGTGGTGTGGTTTGGTGTAGTGTGGTGTGGTGTGGTCTGGTGTAGTGTGGTGTGGTAAGGTGTGGTGTGATGTGATGTGGTATGGTGTAGTGTGGTGTCCTGTGTCATGCTGTTGTGTTGTGTCGGGTATGGAATTCCACATGAGACCATCACAAGACTGCAAAACCAAGAACTATTGCTGCGGACTGCAACAAACCAAACGTTTTCATGATTGCGGCTCACGCCAATTGGAGTGAGCATGAGTCTAGACAGACTGATGGCGGTTAGTCCAGATGAGATGATAATGTTTGAATATTTAGAGAGAAACATTGTTTGTCATTGCATGTCAAATCCCAGTTTTCAACACATGCAACAAAGCCTAACTCTGGTAGTGCTTCACTTCCTTGCAGTAACCATTAATGGAAGTGCACGTGGAACGGAGTGAGTAAGCACATTTTTTGCAATATGACATGGGGCTACACACATAAACATGGATGGAAACAAAATACATTTACCTCCTACAAGAGAACATCATGCACCATGTGTCTCTCAATTGGCTAGCTAGTTCTTAATGAGCTGGAGCGTCTCCATGGTGTTGTCGCCCATGTGGCAACAAAAGCCAATGTCAGTGTGGCATGTGCAAGAAAATGCACTTGACAGGGATACTAGGAAACGTCCGGTGACAAATTCATGGATGGCATCATCACTACAGCACACATGGGTTTTCACAATGGTGCGGTTTGCAATTGGAGTCTGTTCACAACCATGCTCTGGTTTTGAAGCCAGAGTTTAGAAACACATCGTGGACATCAAACCGCCTAAAGTAAGACATTGCGCTACAAATAATCGTATGGTCCTCCGCACTTGCACAACTTCACATCGACGACAGATGCAATGTAACTTGGCTCGTGAGGGAAAACAGAGAAATTCATCATCCCTGGCTACACCGTGGGGTTCGAAGCCAGATTAGATCATTATTTCTACACAAACCAATAACTTGTGAGGGGCGCACCAAAGGTAGGCAGCCTTGTTGTGAGTGGCGTGGTCTCATGGGCTACACCTTTCAGAGGCCGGGAACCCCTTGCCTGATGCCTCTAGCAGCATTGGGGGTTCCTCTTTTTGCGATGGGATATCTTTGCCTCGCTGGCAGAAGCATGCCTCCAAATTCGTTTTCTTTGACGTATTGATACCAAGTCTTCTTGTTGATACTAAAACCACTTTTTTAACGTAAAATGCGGTCACTCGCATCAGCCAAGCATAAGTTTTCCGAAGAATCTCCACTTTCACGATAATTCAGCTGCCTCGTTACCCTAGTTCATGCACCTTGCTCCTACTTGTGTTTGACAACATGCTGACATCTTCATTTTTGTGAGCATGCAGCCAGGATATTTGGAATGGCCAGTGCTTACCTTGTCTCTAACAACAACCGCAATGGACATGTGGCCCCTCCCTCCACTGGCAGTGAGCCTACCTCTCATGGCAGACGGTTTTCCCGTGCCTTCTGTTGAGACTACTTTTACATCATCGGCGGCGAGGATCCGCGAGCTCATTGCCGCCTGTGCGAGCAAGCCGGATAGATCAATACTTTCAGCATGCACTACCGCAATACAACATGCATGTGGAATCTGGCGGCCATCCATTGCACGGTGGCCCAATGTTTGGTTTCAAGTGGGCTTGATCCATGTCGGCTCCATCTCAGCATTGGCGATGTAAATGATGATGGCAACATGCTGCTGTCCGTCGCCCGCTCACTGTGGGATCCAGCCTTTCTTTTTAGCAGCTGCATGTGGAATTCATTTTTATAGATAGACATACCATTTTCCACCATCGAATCTGAACTGCAGGAACTGCAGGAAGGAGTTCAGCACGCAAACCCCGCTGCACAGCTGGTGAGCAAGAAGTCCGTTGAAAAGACATCGCTGACGCTTTTCCAATTTCTCATGATGGTGAACCAGAGCACCGGAAACATTGTGTTTTGCATGGACAGCTACACATCCGATACCAATGATCATTTGTCTCCATGACAGGACATGGCATCTACCGTGGGAGGCTTCACAATCTGCAATGTCGTTTTGAGGAGTTGCGCAGGGGGCATGATGCGTATGCATTGTACAGTGTGTTTTGTGATTGCGTCAAGGGATGGGGCCTGTGAGACCAAGTGGGTTGTCTCACCATGGATAACACCTTGGCGAACGTGTCCATGGTAAACAGGTTCATGGTGCAAGGTGGCTTTCCAAAATTCATGCATGGTGAATTCATCCGCTGCTTTGACCACATACTCAATCTGGGGGTGGGCCAGATTTCAGGCTCAGTTGAAGTGGATCACATTGTCTCTCTAATTTGCGGTCTTGCAAAATCAAGCTCCCTGCAAGGACTACTTCTGTGCACCATGATTGCCTCTTCGTGAAGCTCCCTGCACTCTGTGAAGCTCCCTGCAAGGACTAGTTCCTCGCTCACCATGATCGCCTCTATCGCAAAATCAAGCTCGACGGCCGCATGCAGTAGAACTCCACCATGCACATGCTGCAGCTGGCCATGGACCAACGTCGACCACTGGAGGCTTGGGCTAAATTCAGTGAGCCACAATCACATGCAGCTCTTGAGTGCGTAGTGGCATACCGTCTCTTGC
The DNA here is from genome assembly GCA_023375785.1 of Penium margaritaceum. Taxonomy (NCBI): domain Eukaryota; kingdom Viridiplantae; phylum Streptophyta; class Zygnematophyceae; order Desmidiales; family Peniaceae; genus Penium; species Penium margaritaceum. Next base: position 222,475 of record SZWC01000763.1, on the reverse strand, counting down.
CTCGACGACCTGCTGTCCCATTCAAGGACATGGCAGACGATGGGAGCAAAGAGTCCTACCCCACTATCGGCCTTGTTGTTCCCTTCTACAACAATCTCATGGGCCACCAATCAGAGCATGCTTGGCAGTTGGAGGAAGGCATGCCTGCCATGCATGACATGGACACAAACCAGGACCTGCGACGCGTTCAGGCTTTGCTGGCGGGGAGGGAGACATCCATCCGAACGAGGTCCAGCACGTTGTGCACGAGCTGCTTGCACCGTATGAGGCTGCATTCCTCCGTGCCTTACATTGCCAAGAAGTCATTGCTGACGCTGCTGCGATGTCCCCTCCCCCATCCCCCTCGTATGCACTACTCCTTTCGACTTTGCAACTGCTACTTCCCCTGAAAGCACTCCTTCTACTGCATGCCCCAACATTGATGCTTCTGCTGCCGTGCATGCGAACACTTCTGCGGCTGGTGCCCGTGCCAACAATGTTTTTGCTGTTGCGCAAGCTGCTGCTGATGATGATGCTTCTGACAATGACGCAGCTGACGATGACTCTACTGATGACGGCGCTGCTGGCAATGACGCTGGTGACGAGCAGGCTGCTGACGAGGACACTGCTGCTGATGACGATAACGCTGCTGAGGACGGCGTTGCTCACTCTGCCCCACCAACACCTCAGCACCATGTCCGCATTGCCGAAGCTACGCTGGACATGATGCTGGGCGTGGATCCGGGTGTTTGCAATGCGCAACTTGACATGCAGTCAACACTTGTTTCCTTGTGCATCTATTCGTGGAAGGAGGCCTAGCCCGCAGGTGCTGCTGCCGCTGCAACTAAGAGATGTTGCAACGGTGAAAATTGGTGTAAGTTTGTATTTTCCTCTTTTGCCAAGGAAGATTTTCTCCATCATGCAAGTGTGCACATTTGCTTTGCAAATACATAATCCCTAACACAGATTTTTTTGCCTTGCAGGGTGCCGGTGAGAAATTACTACAAAGCCTCCTAACCTTGTTGGCGACACTGTCCAGTCAGCTGGCGCACTAGCAAGCAAGCAGGTGCAAGTAACAGTAAGGGCCAGGCTAAGAAGACGCGCAAAATATCATGAGCTCCAATAGCTTAGTAATGCAGAGAGAAATGACAAGTGACAAGTCCACAACATCACAACCTGCCGTGGCGCATGGCGGGTGACGCACGCGGCAGTGTCAGTTTGTCCTAAAACCGGCCCAAAACCACTGTTCTGGCCGTAACTCTGCGCACAGGTATCCAAACGCAACACCGTCTGAACCTAGGGATGCAAAATCTCGAGCCAAATGCTGCAACTGGACATATTGCATAGGTCCGGCATCGATCAGTGGACAGACAATTCAAAACATGCAAACCAGGCTCAGAAGCCAGTCCACCGAGAAAACTCTACTGACTGCAAAAAACGTGCAGAGCATCCCAGCGAGCACCCGGGTCGTCGTGGCAGCTGTCTGGCAGCTGCTGGTGGCTGGAGCTACCACCCGTCGGTACTCCGGCGCCAGGTGGGTCCGCATCAGGGATCTGCACAAGCATGGACACGACCGGGTGGTCACAAGCTGTACAAACAGATGGGGACAACTCACGTCACAACACTTCTCCATGACCCGATAGTACGCATGTCCATACACGTGCAGAATTGACACAGGTACACAACAAGCTGCTCAACAGTCCATGCCCACACAACCCACTCTCAGCCACTCTCAGGCAAGGGGCGAAGCCCGACAGAGTGAATGGCCACCATGAAGTTTCCGTGTGCAAGTACCTTGGTCAAGAAGTCAGCCCGCTATATGTCCATGCCGACCAAGATTTTGGAGATCACCTGTTGCTCCACAAGGTCACGCAAAAAGTGATACTCAACAGCAATGTGCTTCGTGCGTGCATGAAACACACCAGAGTTCTTTGCAATGGCAAGAGCACTCTGGTTGTCACAGTGCAGAACAACGCAAGGCATAGACTGACACAACTCAAAAACAGATGCTGTGGCCATACCGCCTCAGCAACCCCAACTCCCAAAGCAACATCCTCAACTTCTGATGAGTTACGTGCGATTCAACCCTGCTTGCTGCTACGCCACGACATAGCAGTGGCACCCAACAGGAACACATAGCTTGTCTGATGGTGCCCATCAGGACTCAATGTCAATCTCTGTTTGTGTAGCCATCGTCTACCACCAAACACTACCGTCAAAAGCATAGTCTGAGGTACGGTGTAGAGACCACGTACTGCACCACTTGCACAGCCGCGTTAAGGGCTCTTGTCCGAGGACATTATGAAAACTGTGCAAGGAGGTTGAGGGCGAAGACAATGTCGGGTGGTGTGGTAGTGGCCAAGTACATCAAAGAACCAATCAGGCGTAAGTACAGGGTCACGCCCACTTTCTCCCCCAACTTTGCTAGATCATCTACCTTCAGAACATCCTACCCTTCAGGTGTGATGGGGATGGAAACTGTGGGAATTATACCAGGGAGGTCAGCAAACCGCTCCTCCACAACACGGGCGTAACGTGCCTGATGCAACAAGAGTGTCCACAGCTAACAATCAAGCATGATCTCCATCCCAAGAAACGCAACTGCAGGACAAAGGTCCTTCATCCTATAGGCAGCCTGAAGGACTGCCTTGGCCTCCTTCATGGCCTCCATAGAAGGAGACGCAATCAGATGGTCGTCCATATAGACCAGATTGGCAGTGAAGCTCTCAGTTGTGCGTTGGAGAAAGGGGGACGGGTCAGCGTCACTCTGCACGTAACCGGCACGTATCAGTGTGCTGGTGATCTCCAAGTTCAAGCACCTATGTGACTGTTTCAAGCAATACAAGGCCTTGCACAAGTGCCAGACCTTGTCACCGACCTCGAATCTAGGTGGTTACACCATGTAGATCTCCTACTCTAAGGTGCCATGGAGGAACGTGTTGTTCACATCCATCTAGTGCAGCTCCCAGTTGTGGTTAGCAACAACCCTGAATGGAGCACGAGCAGTGGTCATGCGGCCAACGGGTGCAAAGATGTCGGTGAAATCTACACCCTCAACCTGTGAGAACCCCTTGGCCATCAAGCGGGCCTTGTAGCGATCCAATGTGCCATCAGGCATACCTTCTTGCAAAAGACCCACTTGGCCTGTATAGCCTTCTGCCCAGTTGGGAGGTCGACAAGCTCAAAGACACCGTGCTCACGGATGGCTCTCACCTCATCCTCACAAACATCACTCAAAAATTTTCTATGCTGAGCTAAGAGTGCCTCCTTCAACGTGCCTGGATTCGACGTCGTCGAGGGAGAGCTCCGAGTGGCTAAGACACACGCCTTCGGACTTGGTCTGACCACAACAAGGTCGGCTTTGGCATTGCAAGCGACAGAGAACTCTCGGGAGATCAACCCATGGCCAACAAGACATGCTGGATGCACCTCGGTGTAGTCTTCCTAGAAATCCAAGCCATGGGCCTTCGTGCTAAGCTCATCACTCCGAACACTACGAGTCAGGCATCTAGGCGTCGAGTCAGCGTTGCATTGAGCCCTAGAGGCCAGTGGTTGGAGATGACCATTGGGCTCATGGGAGTAGCCCGATACTGAGGTGCTCACCTCAAGCTACGGAGAAGGCTGTTAGGCCATAGCCATAGAGGAAAAAAGTGCATTTACGGGAATGGGTGTGACAGAGGGGACTGATACTGGCACGAGATCAGATGTGCCAGAGGAGACTGACACTCGTACAAGATAAAGTGTGCCTGAGGGACCGACACTGGCACGGGATCAGGTGTGTCAGAGGGGACCAACACTAGCACGGATCAGGTGTGCCAGAGGGATCTAATATCGACACGGGATCAGGTGTGTCAGAGGGGACTGACACCGACACGAGATCAGGTGAGTCGGAGGGGACTGGCAATGGCACAAGATCAGTGTGCCAGAGGGGTCTGACACCGACACGGGATCAGGTGTGCCAGAGGGGACAGATGAGGCTACTGGACCCATAGCCACGATGGCCGGATTGTTAGTAGCCGGAGACCAGACCGTAGTAGACAAGGCCCGGACGGGCCCATCCGTAGGAGTAGATCCCTAAATGCGGGCGAGACAAATATCAACATGATGGCCAAACCATAACTCGTACGATGTGAGATGGTCTGGAAGCAAACCATGCGGCAAGCGGTTCCAGACCCATGTCATGTAGGAGAAGCCCTCAAAGACAAAGGAAACCGGAAGACCGCAATCAGACCGCATGGCGTGAACCACATCATAGTACGGCTTCAACGCTCATACACACCGTTATGCTGTGGTGTAGCAGGGGCGGAGAGCTGGTGAAAAATGTTGTGCTGAGCAAATTAAGCATCCATGGGAGAGAACAACACTGACAAACACACACGCAGAAGAGAGAGGGAGAGAAGAAATAGAGGGAATGCAACAAGACACATGATAGAGGTCATCAACAACAGAGGTACGAAGCATGATGGTAAGTGTGTCAAGAGTAGTTAGTGTGGTAGAATCAGCAGAGTGATCAATAGTGAGATCCATCCTAGTGCATGCACAAGTAGAGAGAAGGCTAAGCTCAAGAGCAGGAAAATGAACAAGGGGCCAGACGGACCCTTTTATATTTCCGATGCAAAAGTAGAGAGCAGGCTGAGCTCATGTGTCACTCGGCTCAGGACGAGTCATCGACACTGAGAAACATGCTATAGAATACTCTGCCTCTGCTGGATGCGTAACAGAGGACTCAGGACAACGATAAACATCACGGATCTGTGACTCGTCGAGCCATAAGGTATAGTTAGGTCCATCCGCATCGCAAGCCAACTGAGCTCCACCACAAGCATCACCATGGATAACAGACACAATAAGACAAGATGTCTTGGGACCACACAACTGTGACAACACACTCGCATCTCCCTGAGCACGAAGCACCGGCAACTGATGAAGCTCCACAATCGTGCGATCTCGAGAGTCCATATCACCAATACTGCTTGGTCAAACAGATGTGTCTGTTGTAGTCGTGGTCGCGGCACGTCCCGTCCGTGTGTCACTCAAGGAAATCCACTCTATGTGTGTCGCTTGAAGGCCGCACATGATACGAGTCTAGTGAAGGGACTGCTCACACTCCGTGTAGCGGTGAGTACCTCCACAATTATAGCAATGGACAGAACGTCCACTACCACTACTTGTCGGCTATTGCTATTGTTGCTGTTTTCCCTCTTCACATCGCAAATTCCCCTTCTTCCCCTGTGCGATCACTGTAACACCCTGAGTGTAGCCACTCGAGGTAGAGGAGGAGGAGAAGGAAGTGGTGGAGGTGAGACTGGTGAGCTAGGACAGAGGAGTAGGAGGGACCGCACTTACTGCTACAATAAGTTGACTCTATTGATGGGCAGCCTCATGGGCCGATGTGGCCTGGAGGAAGTAGCTATGGGCCCAAGGACACATCTGCAGTGACTCCGACAACTCAGAGAGAGCCACATGGTCAAAGCCTGTAAATAGCTTCACGTGGTCCAAGGGTTCCCCCATCATGATGGTGTCGAGTGTTCACAACTGCGTCCCGCCACCGGTCCCAAGGCACGTGTAAAGGCACATCGCGCGCCTCCAATAGTCAGCTGCAAGCTTTGTGGGACCCCGATAGAGGAAATGAAACTCAAACAGTCGGGCCGTCCTCGTGGCATGGATCTCCACAACGAGAAGTATCAGGGCCAGCTCCCAGCCCTGGCGTGGATCTGCTCTAGTCTCGGTCCCAATCTTACCTAGGAAGGGTCAGAAGTCGACCACAGTTTTCAATAGCATGGCGTAGAGGAGACCGAGCATCGTCCTCACTGTTGTTTGGACCTGGTGAGCATCGCAGGTCTAGTACTGGCTGTGGCAGTAAGGCGAGATGCCCTCATAATCGACCAACACTTGAAATAAGGTCTCCCATAAATCAAAGCCCTTGACGCTATCGTAACGGGGTAGAAGTGTCTCAAATTCCTTCGGTCACCGCTCCGTGGGGAGGGCGACCTTAGGCTCAGGAGATGGTGGATTGGGTATAGGGAGCCCACCAGTGAAAGAAATGCCACCAAAAGGGAATGCTACTGAATGACATCCCTGATCTTCACGACGAGAAGGTGGATGAGTTAGAGGTTGCAACCCCAAACGTAGCTCACGGATGCGTTCCTCAAGAAAACGAATCTCATGCTCGCATGTGTCATCCTCTATCTCCTCCTCATCCCAAGTGTCAACCTATGATGAAGGGTGCTGAGGCCGTGGTGCTTTGTAGGGTGTAGACTGCTGAAAGGATGGCATAACACCAGTAGATCCTCTTGGTGGCTGCTGTGAGGCCCCCGAACGACCCCACAGTAACTCAACGATCTCCTGCAACGCATCGGATTGTCGCTGTTGCTGCCGACGCATCTCTCCTACGACCGATGAAGCTCGTCGATCACGAGTGACTGCGATCGTGGAATCATAATGCCCAAAGAGGAGGAAGAGGAGGGATCTCCTAGCCCTTTGTCCTTGTCACGCAGTGGTCGCATCGAAGAGAGAACTTACAGCGTTTCTCGAGGAGCTCAAACGTTGAGATGGATTAACGTTTTGACCTTGAAAATGCTGACGTCAGCACAGCTCATGATGACGTCAGGTTTCTTACGGTAGCAAAAAAAATGCTAGCATTTTTTTGGCTGGTGAAGTTTACGCCAGCGAATTTTTTTAGTCACGCGGAATCCTCGTGACCGGTGGGGGTGACCACGTGGCCCCTTGCTAGCGGCTGCGCAGGGGCTGCGCAGGCCTACGTAGTGCTGCACAGTTTGTGCGTGGCACAAACTGTGGAGTGTTGCACAACAGCATTGCTTTGCGGCAGCAATGATACGCAAGCCCGTTGCTGCTGCTGCGACAGGTCTGCTGATGCTACGGCCGCCACAACTGCTGCTACGCTCCTGTAGCCGCTATCGCTGCTGTAGTGTTGCTACTGTTGCTGCTATTGCTACTGTCGCTACAATAGCTACAATGCTACTTCAGCGTTGTTGCTCCTTTTGTTGCTCCTGTTACGCTATTGTTGCTACTCGCGGTTGCTGATGCCGTCGTTACTGCAAACTGCTGCCGCCGTTACGTGCTGCCACCGCATGTTGCTACTACGAGCTGCTTCTCCTCCTTTCCTTTGTGTATAGGCTGGTAGCCAGACACGGCTGTTGTTGCCACCCAGTGCTGCTGCTGCTGCTTGGTGTTTGCTGCTGGAGCTCGTCAATGCTGCAACTCCTCTTGCTGCGGTGGTGGCGATTGCGTGGTGACGTCACTGCTGCTAAAGTCGGCTGCGAAGGGTCCTAGGTCACGAGGGCGGCGATGACTCTCACTGCTGCTGCCGGTGCTGCGTCTCTGTGCTACAGCTCAGCAAGAGGGGTCTCGCTGCTCCGATTTCCATATGAAATTGGTAGGAAGCTTCATAACCTTGCTACTGCTGACGTGGCGACACTGTCCAGTCAGCTGGTGCAAGTAACAGCAAGGTTCAGTCTAGGGAGACGCACAAAGTCTCATAATTCCAGTAGTTTAGTAATGTAGAGGAAAATGACAACTAACAAGTGCACAACATAAATACCTGCCGCGGCGCACGGCGAGTGACGCACGCGGCAGTGTCAGTTTGTCCAAAAATTGGCCTAAACCCATTGTTTTGGCTGTAACTATGCGCATAGGTGTCCAAACGCAGCACCGTTTGAACTTAGAGATGCAGAATCTTGAGCCAAATGCCACGAATGGTCACACGCATAGATCCGGTATCAATCAGTGGACAGACAATGCAAAATATGTTAACTGGGCTTAGAAGCCAGTCCACCGAGAAAACTCTAGCGACTGCAGAAACCCTATAGAGCATCCCAGCAAGCACCCAAGATGTCGTGGCAGGTGTCTGGGAGCTGCTGGTGGGTGGTGCCACCACCCGTCGGTGCTCCGGCGCGAGCTGGGTCCGCATCAGGAATTTTCATGAGCATGGACACAACCGAGTGGTCACTGCTGAGGATTCGGGTGGATTCACACAGCATGTGTGGCATTGTGTGAAGGGCACCGTTTCGGGTTTCATGGGCATGCATGTCCGGTGA
>SZWC01000763.1:183706-194579 GCA_023375785.1 Penium margaritaceum | reverse complement strand
CCTTCAATGCAGCTCTCACAAGCCGATGCACCAGGCTGCTTCACCCCCTTGAGCTCCAGGCCGCGGACCATCTGCTGCATGGAGATGATGGCGCCAAAGCCGAGGTGACCGAGCCGGCGGTGCCACAGGCCGATGTCGTGTTTTCCCTCTCTCACCGCCAACGCTGAGTCGGCTTCCTTCTCCGACGCCACGTAGAGGCGGTAAAGACCATCCTCCTTGTTTGCTTTTGCAAGCACACGGCCTGCACGGACAGAGATGGTGCAGCCACCATTCTCAAAGCAAACCTGCATGCCTTCGGAGATGAGAGATGAGACAGAGAGGAGGTTAGCTGCCAGCCCCGGAACATGGAGCACCCCCTTCACACGACGTTCCACGTGCTTACCCTCAACGGAAGCACAAAACACAATCTCACCCTCCCCAACAGCCATTTGCACATGGTTGTCCCCCATGTACACCCGAAGAGGCTCAATGACGGTGTAGACAACGAACCACTCCCGGCGACACGTCATGTGCCGTGTGGCTCCCGAGTCGATGATCCAGAACAGGGCGGTGTTGTCGGAGACGTGCAGGACCCGGATGGTTGTCACGAATCCACTCTCCCAATCTGCAGCGTTCGCGGAAGCGTCAGACTGTTTTCCCGCTCCCACTCGAGCCGCAAGATCCGCCTTCTTCTTCCGGCATTCACACGCCCAATGGCCCGGCTTCTTGCAGTAGTGGCAGTTCCCCTTCTTCTTTCCTCCTCCATCGTTGCTCCTGGTTGAAGTAGCACCGCCCCCATGACCAAAGTTGGTGATGAGAGCGACGTCCAGTCCGCTTCCGCCCTCCTCTCCCTTGCGCCGCTCCTCCTCAAAGAGCAGGCTCTCCTCCACATCGTTGAGGGAGAGCTTATCACTGCGCTGGTCCAGGGCAACAATGAGTGGAGTGTAGCTGCTAGGAAGGCCAGAGAGGATGGTTAGCATGAGCACACGCTCCTTGACAGGGTCCTCAATCGTAGCAATCTGGTCAGAGAGAGACTTCACCATGTTGATGTAGTCAATCATGGATCCGGACTCATCCATCTTCACAGTGTGAAAGCGACGATGCAGCTGCATGTTCATGAGGATTGACTTGGAAGCATAAGTAGACTCAAGCTTTTTCCAAACCTCCTTTGGCGTGAGGATGCCACGGACGAGGAGTTGCTGCCGTTCGGCGAGGTGGAGGTAGATGGTTGCGAGGGCGCGGTCACGCTTCTCGCGGTAGGTACGGGCCTCGACAGGGGATAGGGAGCTTTCTTCTAGTTCCTTCTCCTTCTCATCCACCTGGCCCCAAAGACCCTTCTCCATCAGCACCATCTTCATGTTATTGCTCCAGTTGAAGAAGTTCTTGCCTTCGAACTTGGCGATGTTGACGCCGGCCACCACAGAAGCGGATGTCGCCATGGTAGTGCAACGTTCAGCCCACAAACGGCTCTCTCACACAACAGGGTGCAAGGAATGCCTCAAGGATAAGACAAAGCCTTGTTCTAGCTCTGATACCACTGATGGAATCTGGGGCAGCCCTCAGAGAGGTGATCAGGCTCACCAAGAGCCGCCTCGGCAGGACCAACTGTTTGTGAGAGGGAGTTACAGGTTGCACAGACAGAAATTACGGAAGCGAATGTATGTCTGCAGAGAACGCAAATGTCTGAATCGACTCTTGAGTGAGAAAGTAAATTAGCACAGCTTTCTAACAAGCCTAAGTACGCCTCATTTGGCACATGGAGCTGGAAGAACCACTCTGTCAAAGCTCACCTCCTAGCACACTCCTAGCCTAGCGGGATGAGCGGCAGTCACACTCTCACACAAGAGAATTACCATCCCTGCCATGTGCACAACCAATAATCTTGGTGGGGACCTTCCTTGAAGCTCCCTGAAGGTCCTCCTGCCGCCTTTCTACCCTGAAGGCCACTCCAAACCTCCTTAGCCAATAATTGTGGCCGTCATTGGTGCTGGTAGTGCAGGAGCCATCACTTGAACCGGACCCATTGCCACCAAACCTTGAAAATCCATATCTCCCTCAAACGGACTCCGAATCGAGTTCCGTAAAGTGCTACAGAACCAGCAAAACATCCTATATTCACTTTTGTGACCTGATGATTTTTATCGAGCAACCCACTTTGGTCACTTTTTTGGCACCCCATATCCAACACCAACTCCGTACGCTTGGATATTAGAACTGGGGTTGTAGTTCACCGCCATCAGCGTGAATTCCTTGAAGGACAAGTTGCGTTATGACTATGTCGTGACCCCTTTGAAGAGTTCATCATTGGATTGGTAGGTTGACATAATGCAGTCCAAAAACGAGGGAACGGAGCAGTGACGGTTGCCAAAACTGCGGCCGTAGCTGGACGAGCCTGATCCTGTCCTGAGGTTGCCGACCTGCTGCACAGAGTTCACGCAGCCATTCATCAAGTACTTCACCATGGGTAACGTCATGAACAGAGAGGACATCAAGCTATGCCGACCGGTGGTATTTCTGAGTATACCCATAAACTTTATGTTGTTGTGGCCAACTTTGGCTTCGATTAGCACGAATTAGGCTTCCACCACATAAATGCCCGCACTATGAAAGTGATGCACGTCCTCAGCAGCACCCTGTCAAAAATGATCACAACAGTGGAGGAGTTTGGTAGCGTGTGCAATAGGCTCATGCCAACAGCAAAAATTCTTACGGTAATGGCTATGACAAGAGGGCCAGAATTAGTTACATGCCCATATATATATCAAAGCATTGTAATAGTGCAAATGCTTCAACCGTAATAAGCCAGGCCATACTTTGTACCATTTTGGAGTTCAAAGAGAGATACAATCAAGGGTAACCGGCAAAAGGAGAGGAAAAAAACTGCAAGAGAAGCAGGGAAAGCAACAAAGGAGTTGTGAAACAATGAGAGCCAAGAGTATATGGTGTTATTCCTGACTCCTCTTAATTGAACGTCCTAGAGATTGAGTCATGGAAGTTGGGGTAGAAGGAGGAACAGGCCATATTCTCTTTGAGAACTGAGTGAAAGTCAAGGAGAAAATGGAAATTTTACTTGATTGTGGTGCAAGACACCGTGTTTGTACTGTAGGTTGTTCTTGGAAGTGAGACCTTGTGTTCACGAGCAAGAAGATGATCCATAGCCAAGTAGAAGGCACGGTCACAGTTGAGTAACTAGTCCAACCGCTCTTGATTCATGTAGGGACACATTACATAAAGATCAAACATTTTGTTTACCCAATGAAGGATTACAATGTGGTTCTCGGTCTTGAATTTCTCCACAAGTTCAACCCTGTCATCAAGTAGGAGGTGTTAATTGTCTTGATCAAGCTGAGACACACGGAGTATCCCCTGCCTATGCGGTCTTAGGGAGAGGCCACAAATGAGGAGGCTTGGGATGAGGAAGTGTCGCAATATTTGGTGCATCTCAAGAACAGATTTTAAAAGAAAGGTAGATTATCTTGGTGAATGTACAAGACATGGAGGACAGCCTCAAGGAATGAGAGGAAATGAGTCATGAACAAACAGGAGCTCAAGGCACCGCGATACCCGAGGGGTTTTGGAAGGTGTGTACGCAGTTCAAGGACGTTTTCCCTGACACCCTCATGGCTGGTCTGACATTGAAGCAGGATATGGACCATTGCATCGACCTCAAAGCTGGAGCATGGCCATCTGTTTGTGTAATGTACTCCATGAGTAATGTGTAGCTGCAGTTTCTCAAGTAGCAGCTAACTGTGATGGCAGAGCAAGGCATCATCCTCCACCCTTGTCTCCTTGTGTTGCGCCCAGATTATTCATGAAAAAACGCCAAGGAGATGCGCATGTGCATGGGCTATTGGATGTTGAATGGGCTGAAAATCAATGACCAGGTTCTTCCACATGCCAATAAGCTCTTTGATCAGCTCTGTGCAGCTCGTTAACTCACAAAGATCTACCTTCCATCCAGGTACTAACAAATCTGCATCATTTGAGATGATTTATAAAAGGCGACCTTCCGCACCCGTTATGGCCACTACGAATTTCCTTTTATACCTTTTGGGTTGATCAATGTGCTGGCCACCTTCATGATCATGATGAACAACATCTTTAGGGTGTACATGGATGAATTTGCGATGGTATACATCGATGGCATCATGGTGTATAGCATGATGGTATATGAGAAAGAGGAATGTGTGAGAAAGGTGTTCTAAATACTAAGAAGGATCATTTTCATGTAAAACTCTCCAAATGTGATTTCGTGGTGGGAGCACTTGAATTCCTTCAATACATCACTGAAAATTGAAGAATTCCATGGATCCGCACAAGGTGTCAGCTTTTAGAGGGTGGCTGCAATTGCTTAATGTGTACGATGCGCATTTTTTCCTGGTTTTTATGGCTATTACTAAAGATTCATAAATGGTTATGCAGGAGTGTTGGCTCCACTCTTCAGTCTAACCTGCAAAGACCGTGTCCTGATTTGGGAATTTAATGAATAGAAATCCTTTGAAATGATGAGGGCCACAACTTTTGCATCGCCCTCGCACTTGGCTAAAAGTGGCCGAGAGATTGAAACGGCAATGATTGCATCAGACCTTGCCAAGGTGTCATTCTTTTTCAGGACTGTGCCAACGGGTTAAAGCCAGTTACCTTCCATTTGTGAAGTTTTCATGGGGAAAAACTTAATTACAACACCTATGTCCACGGTCTACACCGACAACCACGTGTTGAAGTACTTCAAGACACAATAAAATCATTGCCAACAGCAGGCCCACTGGGTGAAGTACCTCATGTCACACTTCCAGTGTGAGGTTGTGGACTTGTTGGGTCACACAAACCCAGCCAATGCACTTGCACAAATATTGGACCTGATGATATTGGTTGTGTCTCTTATCATCCACAAGGATTCCTTCCTCATAGAGATCTTTAATGGGTATGATGTGCATGGGGAGTACGACACTTGGTAAATTTCCGTCAAGGAAATACATTACAACAGCGGAGCAGGTGGTTCCTATACTGGCGGTGCTTCAACAGCTGATTTTGGAGGAATTACATGACAATGGCCAGAACAACGAATTATTTGCCAACAAAACTTTGACAACAGAGGGTCACTTCTTGGGTTTCTTTGTGGTCCACCATGTTGTTGAAAGTGGCTGAATTGTGCCCGAGTTGTGATGATTGTCAATTCCATGACCTCCTCCAGCAGCAACGTGCAGCTTTTGACATGCGTCCACCCACAAACTGATGGAAAACCGGAGCAGAAAAGGCCAGCTACTAGAGCAAATCATTGTTGTGTAGTGGATGATTCAGACAAGGTAACATGGGACCAATGGTTTCCAGTCACTGAAATTGCACACAATGCCGCCACATCCGCTTTCATTGGCAAGGTTCGCTCTGAGGTGGTGAACGAGACGGTACCCATCATACGTGGCGTTTCACATGTCGTGAGCAATCTACCCACAATGGATCCAAATGCACATAACTTCAAGAAGATTTGGATGGTGATGCGACAAGCATTATCAAAAGTGGAAGAAACCGCAAGCAGGCCATCAATGCATGGATGTGATGTTCAAGGTCCGTAATTGTGTACTTCTTAACAGTTCACGCGTTGAGCTTTATGGTGTCCAATTGTAAAAGTTGAAGCCTCGATGGCTTGCTCTGCTCATATTGCTCGACATGCAGATACCTGTGGTAGGGCAGTTGGCTCCTCCAGCTTCCATTCCAGCCAAAGATGTGCTCCATATCTTCAAAATCAAGCTACATGATGATATTTCCAAGCACTTTTTTTCTTGCAATTCTGAGCCTCTTAATCCTGTTGTCATCAAAATGAGCAAGAGTTTTATGTGGAGGCCTTCCTCGACCACCGTCACTGTGGCCGAGCATGGGAGTTTTTAGAAATTGGAAGTTCTATGATGCGTCCGACAACTCATGGCTTCATCATTGGTTATAGTCCTCCGGTAATACTAAGGGAAGACAAGGAAATCTAGCTCCTAACGGGTGGACAGAGTAAGCAGGATCGTGCCAATGGTACTAGTTATGGCCTGAGTATGCAATTTGATAACAGATTTTGAATCCACAGGAAATAAAAAGCCAGATTTACCAAATAACATGATTGATCCACCAGTGTTTGAGGAAGTTGTGCTGGACCAAAGGTTGGATCCGTCAAATAAAAAACATTTGACGGGAATTCGTCCGCAATGCTTGACCCCAAAAGACCCAACAAGGATGAAGACTGCCTTGGTGTCCAGCTGTTCAATTAATCCAGGCTCATTGAAAGCTAAGGGTTCTTTTGAATGACATCCTGATTTGTTGTTGCAAGCCAAATCATTTCGGGCGGCAGTCACCGTCACCAGTGGTGCTGCATGTGAAAGATTGCAGTGGATAAACGGAAATGGTCATTTCTCAGCCGTTCCTCCACGGAATAACCTAATTTTAGATGCATATGAAACCTAAGAATATGAGCTACATTATTTGACAAGCTTTTCGTGCTGTGCACGGTTTAGCGACCCCCAATCATGTAGGTTGCGTCACTGTGTACATATTTTCTTGTATGTTGATGCTTGAAGAACAAGTATAGTCTTGTCCCACTTTGTCACACGTGTTCCCATGCTATTGTTAGACCATTCTATGCTTTTACGCACATTAGAAGGTGTGTAACAGCCTCCCTTGGGTTGCCATTGCCGTTGGTGGTGCTTTTATCATCAGAGCGAGGCTAACATAGTGTACCTGGTTTACTCCAGGCACTCCCATCGAGGCAACATAGTCACACCAAACAGTAGAGACGGCCTCGTTTGGTTAATCACTTACCTAGACTTATGAAATAAGTTCTACCAGTCGGCACTTCCTATGATCCCATGTGATTTCCACTTCTCGTTGATCCTGAAGGCCAGACAACTTTCAGGGCTTTTATTACAGATTATTTAGTACATGTTTGAAAGACGTCAATTTCACAAGCAGTGCGTCTGTCACAACACAAGGAAATCTACGGTCTCACACCAACTTGTGGAACAAAGGACAAAGCCAGAGGGTATGACAGGCACCAGCCTCCAGAGCCACATACTTTGCCTTAACCGTGCAGCCAGCCACCGCAAGCTTGCTTCCCACGACGTCAAGCAAGAACATGTAGCCCTTCTACCTCCTGCCACCGGCGTGACGCTGAACACCAAGCCATAGGAGGGCGCTCACAACACGTTGCGCAAGATTCGCAAACTTCTCCTCAAGGATCTGGACGTACCTTTCTTGGTGGATATCTTGGAATTCGCGTTCGCGATCACGCAAAATCTGCATCTTCAAAAACTTCTCCAAAATCGGTCATTTTCCATGCATACTGAATCAAATCCTTGACCTTCTGGACGGATGCCGTGTCTGACACCATAACTAGGAGGTCATCCACATTGCACAAGTGCTGGTGCTTCGGTGAGAAAGAGAAATGGATCTGACTCACTATGCATTTGCCCACTATGACCAACTGTGGAACGGATCTCTGCATTCCACTTGCGAGGGGAATGTTGACCCCCCCATGTCGCGTATGCCATCCACAAATCCGGGTGACAGGACCACGTAATCACCACGTCTAGTTGCCCATGGAGGAAGGTGTTGTTCACATCATTTTAATGGTTTTCCCTGTCATACTGGATAACATGGTCAATCAGCACGTGCGGTTTCAAAGAGACTGACAGTCGCGTCGCGGAACTGCAATCAGTATCCACTCACTAGGTATTGTGAGTACCCCATTGCCAGAAGGCAGGCTTTGTAGTGCTCATAAGAGCCAACCAGCCTGAGTAGCCTAGCAGCCGGGCCACAGATCGAAGAGCTCACGAGCACCATTGCTTAGTTGACCGCAAGCTTGAAAAAGCAATACTGGGCTCGGGTTGACTAGCAGGAGAGTTGTGTGGCGCTCAAACCATTGCATACGAGGTAGGCTGATCAACAGCTTAGAGGTTTGCTAGCTACATCGTGTGCATCGATGTGCTTTTCCATGCAACAGAACATGTTGTACCCTTCATATGTCATGGAGTCTCAACCGTTGGCTCTACGCGAATGGACAAGCCAAGCGCTTCCGTTCGTGGCTCTCCACTCGCGCAGTCGACGAGCCTTTCCCAAGAGACGAGAGATCTGTGGATCGATCATCACGTGTTGGACTCTATGGGTGAAAGGAAAAAAAAAAAAAAAACAGAAAACTCCTAAAGTCCTGCAAGTGCAACTCAACGGGGGGCTGAAATCTACTAGGAAGATGGTGCAGGTGATGCGGCAGACGCGTGCAGTGCATGCCGTGATGTGATGAGCACTAGGCCGGGGTCACAGTGCGGATGGAGACTGACTGCGGCACTGGCGGCAAGAACAAAGACGGGTGTGATGCAGGAGACATGGTAGTAGGAGATCCATGCACAGTGGCATGGACCACATGCTCTGCATGTGGTCCATGCCAAGGTCATCATAAGTACCATACTGATCTTTGATTTCGATATTGATTGTTTTTTTTCTCGTACGATTTCATGTATTTGGCAACGCGGGCATATTTTTTTCCTATTATGAATACACAAAAATATTTCCTTCAGCCCTGACATCTGGCGAGTCGAAAGAGAAAAACACAATATTGGTTCACGACTGCTGAGATCGGGTAAAGTTGTGTGGGTATAGGCGTGTTCTGAGATTGCGTTGTCGCATCGCCTGCGAGGACACGTCGGCGATGGCTTGCGCTCGAGGATGCCGACGGTCTGGAGGTCGAGCTCGAGGCGAGAGTCGAACCGAGCAAGGGTTGGCAAAAGAAATTAAAAAAAGGACAAAAAAACGAAATCAAGACTACAACTAGGACCCATTTCGTTCGTTTTGAGAACACAAAAATATTTTACACCAGTTACGAATCTAAGTTACAGGTCATTAATTGTTCTTGACCACGAAATCAAAGATCAGTACGGTATGCGGAAGGACAGGATGAGGCACACTCGCTAGCAACATAGAATTCGGTGCATCCGACATCACAAAGGGGAATGCAGCAGGCGACACGTCTCGGTGAGAAGGGGATGCAGCCGTTCATGGCACCAGGGATGTCATTTGCAGAGAAGGCAAGGTGATACCACAGGCAGCAGTAAGGGGAACACTGCAGGGGACAGTCATCGTCAAGGGACCATGATAGTCAGTGTGTGAATCCTCCCCCACAAGATGGGGAACCAGACACACAAAGGCACGACTGGAAGTCATGATCCGAATGCATGCCAGATCGTGAGCCATGTACGACTGACTCCACCAAGACAGCAATGCGGGACTCGACAACGCAGCGGTGGTCAAGATCGTAGAATTCCCAAGTGTAGTACTAGTGCGGCACTTTACTAGCCAGTGATTCACAAGGCGGGTGATGGCAAAGCATGAGAGGCGCCATGGATGCGGTAAGCTTTGCCTTAGAATTTTGCCACACTTCACAAGACAAGTGAGAGGAGGGGGAGCGAGCAAGCCTAGAGCCGGTGAGCACTCACCCACCTCGAGCGACGAGCTCGAGTGGATGAGTGCCGCCACCCGGGGGTCGAGCCCGACCACTCGGAATAAACCGGTGGCGGCTTCTCACCGATGCACGGTTAGAACCGGCACGGTGGCCCCCTGAGGATCAGCACCCGGGAAATATGCAACTCCCCCTCCACATGCAAGGCAAGGCAATATGAGATAGGGCACGGCAATGAGAGTGTACGAGCCCAGGTATCTACCGCATCAGTGAGAGTCATGTAGAGAGTCAGACAGGTTCATGCAATGGTCTTGGCGATGCCAAGGGGTATTCCTGGGTCCAGCAGCAGAGACAGCTTGATGGCGTCAACGGCTCCGACCATGATAGCCACATTGGACGCTTTCCCAGGATGAATCATTGTCATTTAATCTATACAGGATGTGTGCATGGTGTGAGAGGCAAGAGGGCACAGAGTTGTGAGTGGCCAACGAACTTCAACACTCCCCCATGACCCGCAGACAAGCAATCCACACACACATGAGAGGATCACAAAAGATGACCACACGAGATGAGGAGAATCGACAACACTGACTTTCAACCGGGATCGTGCTGACTGATGAGACCCACAGAGTGAACAACACTTTTGAAAACATTGCGACTGAGGGCCTTAGTGAGAAAGTCAGCTCTCTGTGACCGTGTGTCCACCCACGCAACACGAACAATGCCGGCAGCGATGCATTCACGAACAAAGTGGTGCTCAACATTGATGTGCTTGGTGCGTGAATGGTGCATGCCGCTGTTTTCAGCGATGGCTTTTGTGCTTTGGTTATCACAGCGCAGAGTGATGCAGCGGATAGGAACACGTAGTAGTTGCAGCAGACGGCACAACCAAACAGCCTCACAAGTGCCTGCACCCAATGCCACATACTCAGCCTCAGCGGTGCTGCGTGCCACACATCCTTGCTTGCCACTCTTCCAGGAGACAGCAGTCCCTCCAACCAGAAAGATGTACCCCGTGCGACTGCGAGCATCAGAACCATGCGCCCAGTCACTGTCTGTGAAGCCGTCGACTACCACGGAGGGTTGTGCACGAAAGCACAGTCCAACACGGGGGGTGGAGAGAACATACCGCACCACTCGCAATGCTGCCTCGAGGTGGCGCTCGCGAGGGCACTGAGAGAACTGTGACAGGAAGTTCACGGCAAAGGCTACATCTGCACGCGTGGTAGTAGCAAGGTACATGAGAGAGCCAATGACACGCAGGTAGTCTGTGACATCAACCGGCTCCCCCAGGGTTGAGAGGTCCTGTGACTTGAGTAGGGACTGGCCAGCTGGAGTCATGGGCGTGGACGCTGTGGGGATAGAGACGAGGAGTGGTGTGAAGCGCTCCCCCAGGCTGCGTATGTACGCAGCCTGATGCACATGCAATACGCGACGTGCACGGTCGCGCTCCAGCTCCATGCCTAG
>SZWC01000763.1:152052-171425 GCA_023375785.1 Penium margaritaceum | reverse complement strand
TCCCACCTGCATCCCATGCCACCAAGCGTGTATGACTGCACATCCCTCCGCATCTTCAGCCGATTCACAAGCAGCGCCGACAGCGACGGCATGGGGCAGAAGAGCGTGCAGTTCACCACCACCACGTCCACCTGCTGCGCGCTCACCCCCGTGCGGGCCAGCACGCGCCGCGCCGCGCCGCACACCATCTCCTCCGCCTCCGCCCACGCCGCCTCCACCGACCGGTCCGGCGGGACCCGCCGAAACCCCAGCGGGACGCACGTGCCGTCTCCCAGCCCGCTTCTCTGGAGGATGCGCGACTGGAAGTCCACTGCGTCGCGGCCCTCCTCCGTGGACTGGTCCCAGTCCTTCCTCACGCACTCCACGTACTCCGCATGGGCTATGCGCAGGCGCTCGTCCGAGGGGACGTGGCAGGCAAAGTCCAGGAGGTAAATGGGCCGGCGGCTGGGGCCAAGGAGGAGCGCGAGGGCAGCGCGGAGGGCTGCTGCAGCGATGACTGCAACAGCCACGGCAAGGGCCGCCGCAACAGCAAGGAGGAGAGGAGCGCTGACGTTGAGGCTAGTAGTGACACTGGCGCTGCCAATCTCGGTGGTACAGGCATCTGTGGGGCCTGCGGGGCTCGGAGTCTTGGGACTGGCGGGCATCCATTGTGGAAAACCTGGAAGATCCCTGAATGCTGCGGCAGCCAGCCTGGAGAAACTGAGCGCAGACAAGACGCAGGACTTGGTGAGACGAGCCGTTGCAGCTGCGGCCATGGCCGCCGCAGCTTCTGCCTCCGCTGCTGCTCCTGCGTCCAGGTGATCAGAAGCCTCGCTCCACCAGCTCAACCCCACATGCTCCCATCTCCTATCAACCAGGCTGTCTGCCAGCCCACCAGCAGCCCGCGCCCACCATGCCAACGCGGCAGAAAGCAGCCCACGTACCTCGTGCGGCCACCACGGCCAACGCCCTGACCGCCGCTGGCCCTCGTTCCATGGACCGCCCTCCCCTCCCCTCTCCACACACCAATCACTGTTGGTACCTGCCTGCTTCTCCTCCCAAAGGGGCCTCTGATGCTCCCCACACTCCTGCGCCCTCTCCTGCCTCCCCAGCTGCTGGTGCTGCGCGTGCGCATAGTGCTGGCACGTGTGAGCGCAGTGGCCGGCATCCACTTCCGACGGCACTCCAGAAGAGGGAACCCTGCTCCCCACCCTTCCCTGCTCCCAGCACCTGCTGCTGCTCTCTCCCTGGTCAGCCTCGGCGCCAGTGTGCACGCAGCCATTGATGCTCCCTTTGCTGCTCACGCTGCTGCTGCTGCTGCTGCTGCTGCTGCAGGTGCAAATGCCGCCATGACTGCCGGCCCCTTGGTCGCAGCAGGGCTGCTGGGAACCGGACTGCAGCAATGGAGTGGATGCAGCAGACTCGGGCAGCACACAGGCCCCCGACCCGCTTGCTGCAGCTGCACGCGATCCAGCAGACTCTCCTGCCGCGCCCCCTGCTGCCGCCAGCGGATTCGCTGCTGGTAAAACATCTGCTGCAGTGTGCGCTACGGCCTGTGCGGACAGCAGCACCACCACCGCCACCACGGCCGACGCGGCCCATGGACAAGCTACAGGCAACAGACGACGCGGGCATGAACGCAGCAGATTGCAGCCAGGTCGTGCCACTGCCTTCATGGACTCGGCAACGCGAGGCCCCATTACGATGAGAGGGAGGACGAGCTGCACTGCACGAGTGCGTGCAGCATGGAGGCAGTAGTGCTTGCTTGCAGCTGCTGCAGACCTGGAGCGAAGCAGGAGCAGCAGCCAGGAAGAACAAGAAGAAGCAGCGGCGGGCGTTGGCAGCGGCCCCAGGGGCAGCAAGAGCACCTGATCCAGTGAGGTCCAGATGCTGCCAGGCAGACAATGGCTGGCCACTGGCCAGTCCTCCGGATGGCCCAATCCTCCCTCTCTGCAGCCAGAATCAAGCCCCGAGTGCTGCAGCAGCAGCAGCAGCAGCAGCACTGAGGCAGAATGAAGGTGGTCTTGCAGTCGCTTCAGGCGACAGACAAAAAATCATCAGCACTGTCTCATCCCGTCACGTCACGTCACGTCACGTCACGTCATGGCATGCCAAGACAAGAGAGTGGCGCAACAGGCGGGCGAAAGGTGCGCCATCGGAAACATCTACTCCACACGACTTCTGGAAACTCGGGAGGCGAACTGTTGAAAACGGACCGCACGTGGGCGGCAGCACGAAACCTCAGCAGCCGTCCGCAGCCGCCGCCGGTGGAAGGGATTTTCTGCCCGGACAATCTAAAAACCACCCACATACACAAGAAAACATCCGCAGCCGTCAGCAGCCGCCGCCGCACAGAGCAGGCACGGCACGGCACGAGCGCGGGGGAAAAGCGCGCGCGGCCTGACAACCACCCAGGTGCCCGGACCCGCCTATGAGGCGGGTCTGGGCCCCGGGCCAACCCTGGGCTGGAGTGCCAAGTTGGCCCGACGGTTTTCTTCTGGGCGCCAGCCCAGACCCGGGAGATCCTTGCCCCGGCGGGTCCGCGGCCTCCGAGACCCCTGCAACGCTGCAATGCCGCGCGGCGGATCGGCCCTCGGCCGCTCGGAGCCCCCTCGCAACTCCCCACTCCTCTTGAAAGACGGGGAGTCCCCACGTCGCACGAGGAGAAGGGGACGAGGAGGCTGGCAGAGTGGGCGCCCGCCATTTTCCCCTCTCAAGAATGTGGAGGCCGTCGGTACGGCCAGCACTTTCGCCGAGGGCGTTCACTCGCAGACGGACCCCACGGCTGCTGCCTCGCCGAGTTTGTCGCCCATGAACGATCTTGGCGAGGGAGGAGAGGAAGAGCGAGGGAGGAATAGCTTGTTCCCGGTTCCCAACGTAGAGCCGATGTAGAATGTCTGGGCATCCAACGCATGCACGCTGGCCGGCTCGCAGAACCGACCGTTCGCGACGGGCAAAGAAATCCGTCTCCCACGTCCTGCGGGTAAAATCACCATGAGCATGACGCACCCGCACGTCATGTATGCGGCATGTGTGCTTCGACGTCGCCGCGGCCGGACAGGAGGCGAGCCAGGCACCTCGGCAGAGGGTCGGTTCGACTGCGCTAGTCGTCGGCAGCGTGGGGTTGGAGGCGCCTATCTATCTATCTCTCACGCGCAGACGGTTAAACGAGGCGCCACAACGCGCCTCGTTGAGCGAGGCCGTGCATGGAACGCGCTGTAAACGGCGGTGGAGAAGAAATTCTGCACAAATGGCGTACTTCATAGCGGAGCTCTTCCTGCATGCTCGTTTAGAAATGGGTCAATTGCTTCGTTAGAGACGAGTGCGAAAATTTATTGCCTTAGGTGATTCGACTCGCAACTTATTCACAATACTGGTTCGTGACAAAACTTATTTACAGTAAGTAGCCCCGGTCTCCGCGGGGTCGCTCCAATTATTTTAACCAACAAAACTGAAATCGTTCCTCTGGCCTCGAACTTACGCAGAAGATCTTTCCTAGTCCGAACATGTTTTACTGGAGAATTATACGTCTAAATCATGCGACGGAAACTTTTTGCACAGACACCATAGCTCAATCTAGGTCTATGTAATAAGACATTTTGCTTCGTCAGAAAAAACAATCCGCGACTAGAATTAAGTGGTCAGTAAAAACATTTAAAAATGAAAAAAAAACAATTTCATTTCATTATAATTCTAGGGGAAGTTTTAATGGTTTTGTAGCTTTAACGACAATTTATAAATAATCAAATAAAAATACAATGAAATTTTGTCATTAAATTTCTAAGAATAAATATCAGTGGAATAAACATGACATGAAGTCACTTAAAAATTAAATTTTTACGCCTNTTTCATAAAAATAACAATGATATGGTTATAAATTCCGGATTAATGTTGAAATTTACGTATTGTTGAAATTTTTTACATAGTTAATTCCTTTGGAAAACGTTGAAACTCGAGTGAAAACTTATGTAAGGATGGATTTATAAAATTAATATCCGTAAACATGTAATTGAATTTCATTTCACGTTCGTAAATTCATATATAATTTTCTTCATGGAAAATATATAGTATTTAAATATCGTATTATGGGCGGCTTTTGAAGAACATTAATTATACGTTTCTATACACTTAAAAATTTTCAAAAGCCTCTCAAAATACGATGCTCGAATATTATAGTTTTTCCATGAAGAACATTGGATAAGGTCTTAAGAACGTGAAATTAAATACAATTACTGCAAACAAGTTTTGTCACGAACCAGTATTGTGAATAAGTTGCGAGTCTAATCACCTAAGACAATAAAGTTTCGCACTCGTCTCTAACGAAGCAATTGACCCGCAACTTATTAATGGGTCAATTGCTTTGTTAGCAATTGACCCGCAACTTATTAATGGAATAAAATACAATTTCAAATTTTCACGTTTATAAGACCCTATCCAATGTTCTTCATGGAAAACCTATAATATTCGAGCATTGAAATTAATATCTACAAACATGTAATTGTATATAATATCCAAAAACATGTAGTTGTATTTAATTTCACGTTCTTAAGACCCTATCCAATGTTCTTCATGGACAAACTATAATATTCGAGCATCGTATTTTGAGAGGCTTTTGAAAAAAGTTGTGTATAGAAACTTATAATTAATGTTCTTCAAAAGCCGCCCATAATACGATATTTAAATACTATATATTTTCCATGAAGAAAATTATATATGAATTTACGAACGTGAAATGAAATTCAATTACATGTTTACGGATATTAATTTTATAAATCCATCCTTACATAAGTTTTCACTCGAGTTTCAACGTTTTCCAAAGGAATTAACTATGTAAAAAATTTCAACAATACGTAAATTTCAACATTAATCCGGAATTTATAACCATATCATTGTTATTTTTATGAAAAATCAAAAACGACTATTTTGGATAGATATGTTTGCATTAGTTATNATTAATTTACTATTTCTTGATAAGTACGTTTTATGTAGGCATAAAAATTTAAATTTTAAGTGACTTCATGTCATGTTTATTCCACTGATATTTATTCTTAGAAATTTAATGACAAAATTTCATTGTATTTTTATTTGATTATTTATAAATTGTCGTTAAAGCTACAAAACCATTAAAACTTCCCCTAGAATTATAATGAAATGAAATTGTTTTTTTATTTTTAAATGTTTTTACTGACCACTTAATTCTAGTCGCGGATTGTTTTTTCTGATGAAGCAAAATGTCTTATTACATACACCTAGATTGAGCTATGGTGTCTGTGCAAAAAGTTTCCGTCGCATGATTTAGACATATAATTCTCCAGTAAAACATGTTCTGACTAGGAAAGATCTTTTGCGTAAGTTCGAGGCCAAAGGAACGATTTCAGTTTTGTTGGTTAAAATAATTGGAGCGACCCCGCAGAGACCGGGGCTACTTAGTGCAAATAAGTTTTGTCACGAACCAGTATTGTGAATAAGTTGCGAGTCGAATCACTTAAGGCAATAAATTTTCGCACTCGTCTCTAACGAAGCAATTGACCCTTTAGAAATGCACCCCACCAAATGGTGGGGTGCATGCCGAACGGAGTAGATGGTGAACAGGTAGGAGTTTCAAGGCAGAGCATGGTTTGAAATTTTGAAACACTTGATCAATTTCTAATTAGATGTGCGTGTACTTCGATGACAAGTGTCAAAATGTCCTAACAAATATACACAAATGTCAACTTACAAATAAAACGTTGTCGAGGTGGTTGAGTCGACTTCTTAACAACACGTGTGGAGGCACATCGTGAATGGTCGGATCGAGAAGCTCAGCCGAGGAATTGAGGAGCTTCGAAGATCAATGGCGAAGATGTAGGATACATCTTCATGAATCTCGATATTTCTCGATGCGTCGAGAAGTCGAAAGGTCGTGATAACTGTGTCGATGATTCTCAAAGTTGGTCAAAGTTGTTTGCAAGTGCCAGAAGGATCGTCCGAGGCCGAGGGCATTTGCCCGACTTGCCCTCAACCGTCAGAATGAAAATCGAGGTCTCATTGCACGGTGGGCTATTTGTGTAATGAAAAAACTGCCCACTCACAAAGTTTAGGGACTCGTGTACATCTAGTACGTAACACTCCCTCCGCTTGTAGCCGCAAAGTCCCGACGTGCGTACAAATGTGGGTTCCTAGCTGTTATGTGCGGCGTCGTAGTCGTGCCACTTGACAAGATATTCTACTGTTTTGCCACGTCGTTAATGGCAAAGGATGTCCTCGATGACATACTCTGTGTCCTCGTCCACCTGAACAGGAGGAGGGGAAGGTACATCCTTATCAGGGAAGTTTTCTTCGGGGTCCCGGTAGTGCTTGAGTCTTCTGGTATGGAACATCGGGTGAACTTGCACAGTGTTGGGGAGTTTGAGTCGTTCAACCACAGGGGTTTGCATGCGCTGGATCTCAAACAGTCCCAACCATCGAAGTTTTAGCTTCAAACAGTCAACTCAGTGGAGTTTGATGTTTGCCGAATTGAGGAGAACCTTGTCACCTGCGGTGAACACATCATCACTACGATGTCGATCAGCTGATCGCTTCATCCTTCATCGCCGTTTGTGTCTTCGCGAGTGTGTTGATGATGGTTGGTGCGTACGATGCATTGGCAGCATTCAAGATAGCACGGCCATGTCTTAAATGTCTCCACGACCGCCAACATCTCCTTCTTGTGTACGGCGTAGTTGAGTTCCGATCCACGCAACTTTCGCGGCATATACACGACCTGTTGCTTTCCATTGCCATGATCTTGTAGGAGAACCGCGCCAATGGCTCGATCAAAGGCGTCCGTAGCCATGACGCAATCGACCGTTTGATTGGCTAATCGTAGAATTGGCAGCGAGGTCAGAGCGTTCCGCAAAGCGGTGAACGTTTCTTATCCGATGTCCTCCCATCGCCACTCGTTTTCTTTCTGAGTGAGATCAGAAAAAGGTGCTGACACTCGGGCGTAATCCCGTATGAAACGTAGGTAGTAATTGCACAAGCCGAGAACAACATGAACGTCTCGGACGTTGGTTGGCGTCGGCCAATCAGGGACTGCTGCCACCGCTTTGGATCCATGGTGATCGGTCCGTTGTTGATGACGTGACCCAAAAACTCGATTGAACGGCGACCGTATTCGCACTTGAAGAGTTTTTCAAAATGTTATCTATGTAAAAATTTGCAAACTTTTGGAGATGTCCATCGTGCTCCTCTGAGGTGCGTTTGTACACCAGGATGTCATCGAGGTACACCATGACAAAATCATCAAGATATGGGCCAAAAATGTTGTTCATTGCCGCCATCAATGCCAAGACATTCGTAATTCCAAATGACATGACAGTGAACTCAAAATGCCCGTAACATGTTCGAAATATCGTCTTCTCAATGTCGAGGTTTGCCACGCGGATTTGGTAATAATAGCTGTGTAGATCGATTTTGGTGAAAATTCGAGCTACTTGAAGTTGGTCAAAAAGTTGGTCTACGGGGGGAAGAGGGTAACGGTTCTTGATGGTGTGTCGTTCAATGCCCAGTAGTCCATAAACATCTACATTCTACCGGATTTGTTTCTTAAGAATAATACGGGTGCAGCGTATGGTGACGTGGATGTATGGATGAACCCTTGACTGAGCATCTCCTTGAGTTGCTTCTTGAGTTCAGTCAGCTCATGGTCGCTCATTTGATAGGCACCTTAAACTATGGGTTGGCTGTCCGGATTCAGTTTCATGCGATGGTTAATGTCGTGTTGAGGTGATAGGGTTTTTAGGATTTCGTCGGTCAAGACGTCTGCAAACTCTAGGTTGAGACGTGCGAACTCTTCGGGAACCATTACGATATTTGTTGATGCTGATGAGGTTGATGAGGCTGATGAGGTTGATGAGTTTGTTATTGCCATTTCCTCTTCCTCCATTGGCTCAATATGTACAAGCCACGCATGAGCCCCTTGTTGGATACAGTACTTGGTCGCATTGAGCGAATCGGCTACATAGGTTGTCGCTTCTTGGTCATTGCAACTTCCTCTACTGCTTCCACCACTGCTACCTCTGCTTTCATCTTCTGCCCCAAGTGCAGAAGTTGTCACTTGGCACTGTTGTTTCCACGTAGACGTTGAACTGTTCCATTTGATTTGCGGATTGTGTTGGTACAGGAAATCTCGTCTAAGAATGATTTTGTGGTCACGCATTGGACATGACCTCGAGACTGTTACATCCCGCAAGTCTCCAACTTGTAATCGTAATGGTTCTCGGATTCTCCGCATCTGTAATCTCCCTTTGACGGTTTCACCCTCAAACATCCCTGTTTTGAACCATGTCGCTGCTTACAAAATTGTGAGACGCCCCTCAATCCAATAGTGCTCGTACCGTTCTACGAGTCTTGCAACCTCGGAGTTGCACTTTTAGTAGTATTGCTGGTTGGTTGTTATCGTATCTCTCATCGAAAATTACGATATAAGAAACCTTATGTAGCATCGTAAGTTGTCCAGATGCGCGATCTTTCAGCGTAGATTGTTTCTCTCGGACAAGAGTCACACTCCTATCCTTTGCCGTTTTCTGACTCATTTTTAGCGAGCCCCCCACCTCCTTTTGGCATGTTGCTTGCTTTGGGAGTTGCAAGCAATATGCCCAAACTTTTGTAGTTGTAGCAAATGTGCGTGTATCTCTGTTTGACAGTGTCCACTTCCATCGGAGTCAAGAAGTCCCCGACTGAATTTTTCTGTTACCACGTTAATTATGGTTGGTAAGTTGCCAACCGTAGGATTCTCTGATCCAAGTATTTTAGTCAGCGCTATCTCTTCTTTCTGCTACAATGATCATATGTGGTACGTCATTTTGGATGCCAAAAATGGCGATTGTTTGCAAGATGTCCTCTTTGAGGTCGTTTTTGTAGCAAAAAAAGAGCTCGTTGGGAGTGATGTCTGCACCAGTGATGATCTTGTGGAATCTCCACGTGTACTCTGCCACATTGGACTATTGACGGACACGCTAGAGTTTGTACCAAGCACTGGAATTTTTGTTCAGCTGACCAAAACTTGCAAGCATTGCGCACGAGAATTCGCTCGAGTTGGATGGTGGCATCAACGTGTCTTGCCATCGCGGGTTGATCTGCTCCAAGGGTAAAACGCCTTAGGTTGGTGATATGAGACGGGCGCCGTTTTCCGTTGACGAGGTCCCTCCAGTCTCCTCCTACCGTTGGATGGCCTTTAGGTCAAACCACCAACCTAGTGTTGTACCACGGAAAAGTACTGCCGCGAGGTCAATCCTCTTCTGATCATCGTTGACCTCAGCAGCGGTGAAGTACACCTCCAAGATCGTCAGCCACATCCAAAACGTCCGTCCTTCAGAATTTGCAAGATCGAACGATTCAAGTGAGGCTAGACGAATCTTGGGTTGATTCAAGAGTTGGGTATTTCTCTCAATGAGCACCGCCTCTCATGCACTTGCATTACAAAGAGCCTCCATCGCGATGTTAAGTTGTTGGAGCAGATGGCTGTTGATCTCCTTGAGTGCAGAGATACAGTTTACCAATTCTTTGTTGATCCGCGCCTGTCATCCGATGCTACCTATCGTTCCTACTGCAATCATCGAGGCTGTTGGTAGGAACGGCTATTTTACCGCCGTCGGATCCATGACCGGGTTGGTCGTCGGAGCCATCATGGTTGACCTAGCTGCCACATAGCCTGCCACGCCAGCATTTGCTTCCGCTTCAGGGTTTGCCTGAATCAGCACATTCTGCTCCTCCATCGCCAAATTTGTCACCGAAGACTCGCTGCTATTCGTCGGATGCACTCGCTCACTTTAGATGTCTCTCCAATACTACTGCAATCTTATACAAAGTGGTAGGCCGAACGGAGCGTAGATGATGAACAAGTAGAAGTTACAAAGCAGAACACGGTTTATGACTTTGGGATACTTGAGCAGTTTATGATAAGTAATAAGTGTACTTCGATGACAAGTGTTGAAATATCTGAACACATATGTGTAAGTGTCGAGTTACCAATGAGACATAGTCAAGGTCGGAGTCGATTGTGATGAGACACGTGTGGAGTGGCGTCATGAATGGTCAAATCGAGAAGCTCCACCGAGGAATTTGGGGGGCTTCAAAGATAGACAGCAAAGATGCGAGATGCATCTTTATAAATCTCGATAAATCTCGGTGTGTCGAGAAGTCAATCAAAAGGTCATGAAACTTCTGCCCAAGATTCTCGAAGTTGGTCAAAGTTTTCAGAAAGTTCAAGAAGGATCATCGAAGGACGAGTGTATTTCGCCAAATTTCCATTGACTGTCGGAGTGAAAATCGAGGTCCCGTTGCACGGTGGGCTATCTGTGTAATGATGGAAAATCCTACTCGGAAAGAATAGGGACTCATGTACGTCTGGTATGTAATACCAAAAGCAAGTGAACAAACATGGACCCCAGTCGATGCAAGAACTCAAAACTATATCACCTGCAAGGTAGCACACAAATCATTCACCCTAAAATAAGGACTCAACTCTAAGTTGCTTATTGAAAAAATCACCTTGCTCTCCGTAATATCACGGCTGCCGCCTAAGATTGCACTGCTACGCTGAGCGGAACGTAAGTAGTTCATAGGGATGAGCTGCGCGACAAAACACGATTTGGGTGTTTGGGACAAATGGGGAATTTGTATTAAGTAGCAAGTGTACTTTGATGACAAGTGTAAAAAAATTCAATTAAATGTATACAATGCCGAGGATGAGAAAGAGGCGTGCGGCGGGTCTACTCCGTTCGAGCCAAGCAACGAATGCGAGGTCGCGCCATGAGTGGCAGATTCAAGAAGTTCCGCCGAGAAGTCAGGGGGCTTAGAGAATTTCTTGATGCTTCTTAACATAGCCGAGCGTCATCAAGAAGTCAAGCAAACAATATCAAAACATGGAAATGGTTTGCAACACATCTGTTTTGACAATTTTGGGAGGTGGTCCAGGTTGTCAGAAACTTCGGGAGCAAAATACCTGAGATCGGAGCAGTTGGCAAAAATGCCCTCGACAGAACGATGGAAATATCCTGGAGTTACCTTGTGATGGGTCATGAATGTAAGGACAGAAATTTCCACTCATGAGTTTTAGGGAATCGTTTAAGTCAGGGACGTAACACCCCCCCCTCCCGTTTTAGCTGTGACGTCCCGGCGCACTAGCTGACTCAGGTCGGTGAGAACGAAAGTAGCCGTCGATTAGTTGATCAACGTCTCGGAGGTTATCGTAGGGCGCTCAAATGTTATGCGCGGCATCGTAGCTGTGCTAGTTGACCAGATACTTGGTCTTTTTTCCACGATGTCAATGTCCGATAATATCTTCAATCACGTACTCCGCATTTCTATCCACTTGGACGGTCGGTGGAGGTGCGACGTCTCGTTTTGGAAAGGTCTGACTGGGGTCCCGATAGTGCTTTAGTTTGTTGATGTGGAAGACGGGGTGGACCGCCATGCTCTAAGGGAGTCAACGTCAAGCAACGACTGGGATTTGCATTCGCTCGATCTCAAACGGTCCATGTAGGCGGGGTTTGAGCTTCACGGAGTCCTGTCCTCGGATTTGGATGTTCGTTGAGCTGAGGAGGATGCGACCGCCAGCGTTTAACATGTCATCACTACAATGTTGGTCGGCTACCCACTTCATAGGTGCATGTGTCTTCGCGAGGGTCTGCTGTCTTTTTTCTCAGATGTTGGAAAATTCCCAAAAATGTGGCGCGTGATTGTTGCTTTAACTCTGCAATCCAACAGGTGTGGAAAAATCTTGTCTCTACTCTACTTCGAAAGGTATTTTACCTCTTGCAGTAGAAGTGGCAGAGTTGTATGCGAGTTCAATGGTCGGTAGTTTTGCTGTCCAATCAGTGTCGTGTGGTTCGCATAATGTTCAGAGGAGTTGTTAAAGCGTTTGGATGGTTTGCTCAGTTTGTCCGTCGTTCTAAGGGTGGAACGCTTTTGATAGTTGGATTCGACTGTCGTAGCATGTCATGACCTCTTGCCAAAAATATTTGGTTAAACGGTTGTCTCGGATTCCGATGATCGTACCTAGCACTCCGTACAGTCATATGACTTGATTTAGAAACATCTTTGTTATATTTTCTAAGGTGATTGTGGTCATTGTCAGAATGAAGTATGACATGTTGGAGAATCTGTCCAAAAGGACAACGATGGCGTCATAACCCTCGAGAGTGGCGGATAGTCCTGTTATGAAGTACATGCTGATGTCGGCCCATGGTTCCGTCGGAACGGGTAGGGGTTGGAGTAGACCAGGTGGCCACGTACGATAAGGTTTTGCCGCAGACAAGTGTTGCATTATTCACAAAAGGCCGCCACTTCTGTCTGCATCTTGTCCCACCAGTCGCATTTCACCAGCTTCTTGACCATCCTGTCCTCGCCGAAGTACCCTCCTAGAGCGGTGTCTTGGCACTCCTCCCACAACATTTGTCGTAGTTCCTTGTTTGGAGGGACCTCGACCTTGCCACTGAATCACCATTGCCAAAGAAGTTCATCAAAACATAACTCAATTTTTTTTACCCGCAGAACTCCTTATAGCCCTGGGCGAATAGCCTCAAGAGGTACGGGTCTCGTTCGACGAGCAACAGGCTGATCTCAGCCATTAAATCTTATCGCTGACTAAGAGTGTCTATAGGATATGTTTCTCCAGGCCGGTACTCAGTGTCGTAGTCAAAGTTGGAATCCAGAAACTCCATCCATCAAGTTTATTGATAGCTCACATTTGACTGGGTCTTGAGACATTTTAAGGCATGGTGGTTGGTGCGGACGGTGCTTTGCCAGCATTCCAAGTAGAACCACCGCGTTTTGAATGTGTAGGACCGCAATGTATCTCTTTTTCGTGCACTGTGTAGTTCAACTCCGGCTAAGGGTGCACACCGGTTCGGAATCGCGGTTCTGAGAAAAGAACCGGAATTTCGATTCCGGTTCTAGCCTCATAACCGGAATCATGATTCCGGTTCCAGAATCGCGATTCTTTTGGGAATCACGATTCTTTGACGGTTCCTTGTGAAAGCCCCCGTAAAACAAAATAGGGGGGTCCGGTTTGGATCTCTCGAGTGCGATGTTTCAGCAAGATGGCAAGAATATCTCTCGATGCTCCGTGGTGTAGCAGGAGCACGCACGACACGTCATTGTATGCCAACATCAGCAAAGCATCCTCCCTCCCCCCCTCCCCGTCATTTGTGGGCGCACAAACGCACAAGTTCGTGTGTTTGTGTGTTTGCGCGATCCTGTTGCCGACACGAACACACAAATACACAAACACACGCACACATTTGGGCTGCGGCGTGCAGCACAAATGCATGAGTTCATGTGTTTGTGCTGCTGAATAGTGCACGATATCGTGACTCAGGCTCGATTCCGAGCCTGAATCATAGCTTGGTGCGACACAAGTGAGACCCGCTCGATTCCACCACCGAGTGGAGTTGAGCAGGACTTAGGCATTTTATTTAACTCACTCGTCGTCACTGTCACTCGGGTTGTGGAACCTCGATTCTCGGATGGTTCCAGATTCGTGGAACCGGAATCGCGATTCCGGTTCTAGAACCGGAACCGCGGTTCTAGAACCTCGATCCCGAGAATTGGTGTGCACCCTAAACTCCGGCCCGTATAGCTTTATGGACATATACGGGACTGGTTGGTCTCCATCGCCGTTGTCTTGGAGGAGGTCGGATGGCTCGATTGGATGCATCGGTGGCCATGATATAGGCCACCATTGGATCTACCAATCATAAGACTGGCGCCAAGTCAGAGTGTTTCTCAGGGAGTTGGACGCTTCTTGTTTGCTACCTTCCCAATTCCACTCAATGGTTTTCCCGGTAAGATAGGAACATTTATGCCCAATCACCCCAAATCAATACACTTGCTAATGTATTTATGAGATAAAAACATATGGTGAAGATATTTCCATGAAATAAACATAGAAAGTGGACAATATTTCTAGAAGGTTACTTGTTAGAATAAAGTTCATACATAGTTATGTGTACATGAACACCTGAATTTCCATGATAATTATTCACAACAGGGTTCACTGAAAGTATCACAAAAATTACTTTAACGTATATAATGTCTTGAAAATAGTTAATCATACATTTGCTTCAAATAATGTATACCTTGTGTACATTGTACATTTTGTGCTATTTGTGTAGTATTGAATCCTTACATGTATTGTACTAAATTCTGCACAAGCACAACGTGGAAGGTTAACGTGTGTGCGGGATAGTCTGACACTTGATGGGCTGGTCAATGCTCACTATTCCTTTCGCTGACCGTCGATCTTGTCATTGACGTGGCACTACTCAAGTCTATTCCCCCCCCCTCTCCCGCTCGAAAGT
The DNA here is from genome assembly GCA_023375785.1 of Penium margaritaceum. Taxonomy (NCBI): domain Eukaryota; kingdom Viridiplantae; phylum Streptophyta; class Zygnematophyceae; order Desmidiales; family Peniaceae; genus Penium; species Penium margaritaceum. Next base: position 157,122 of record SZWC01000763.1, on the reverse strand, counting down.
GTATTAGGGTGGTGTATTAGAGAGTGTATTTGGAGAAGCCTTCTTTTTTAGATTAGTGTATTCACCGGGAGTGCGGATATGCTGATACACAAGTCTAAACATATTTTATTTCCCTGATACACTCCTCAATATAGTTTGCCGATACAGTCGGGGGTTTTGTGGGATTGGGTTTGGGAGGGGGGGTAGTTTGGGTCCCATTGTGGTGGGGTTGAAGTACACTGAACTTTGTTTGTGGAGCCTTACATCTGTTAATGTAGACAAAATGAGAGACGTTGGATGCTTAACATTGATGGCTTGTAAGTACTTCTTGTATATGTAGAAAAGTATGATTTTTTCATGTCTACCAGATACACTCTCAACTACACTCCCACAATACATTTGTCCACTTGGGGGGGGGGGGGGGGCGTCCTTGTATACTGACCCCTCCCGCCCCAGTTGAAAGTGTATTGGGATGGTGTATCAGAAAGTGTAGCTGGGAGAGCCTTCTTTTTAAGCTAGTGTGTTCGAAGGGAGGTGCGGACCTATCATTACACAAGTCCAAAAAACCTGTGCTCCCCCAAGACAATCCACTATACACTTCCCCAATACACTAGAGGGTTTTGCGGGGAGGCAGGGGGGAGGGGGGGGATCCACTTGGGGTCCTGTTGTGGTAGGGTCGAAGTACACTGGAACTTTTTTGTACATTCTTATAGCTGGATACGTAGACGAAGCGGGAGACGTCAGATGCTTGAAATTGATGGCTTACAAGAACTTAATATAGATGCACAAAATTTTGTTTTCCTCCTTTCTACCAGACACAATCCGAACTACACCTGCAATACACACCACTTGGGTAGGAGGGGTTCCTGGTATCCGGACCCTCCCTCCCTCCAGCAGTTGAAAGTGTATTGGGGTGGTGTATTGGAGAGTGTAGCTGGGGGCACCTTCACATTGAAACTAGTGTATTCGGAGGGAGGTGCGGACCTGCCATTACACAAGTCCAAAACAACTTTGTTCTCCCAATTCACTCCCCAATGCATTTGCCTTATACATTAGAGGGTTTTTCCGTGGGAGGGAGGATCTACTTGGGGTTGTGGCGGGATGGACGTACACTGAACATGTTGTGTACATTCTTGTAGCTCGTTATGTAGACAAAGCGAGAGACATCGGATGCTTGAGATTGACTGCTTACAAGTACTTAACATAGATGTACACAAGTCTGCTTTTTACCTTTCTACCAAATAAACTCGTAGCTACACTCCCGTAGTACACTCGTCCACTTTATGGGGGGATGGGGGGTTCCTTGTATCCGGAATACCCCTCCCCAACAATTGCAAGTGTATTGGGATGGTTTATTAGAGAGTGTATCTGGAGAAGCCTTCTTTTCTAAATTAGTGTGTTCGGAGGGAGGTGTGGATATGTTGATACACAAGTCCAAACATACCTTGTTTTCCAGATACACTCCTCAATACAGTTCACCGATATGATTTAGGGTTTTTTGGGGTTAGGGGTGGGAGGGGGGGCAGATTGGGTCCCATTGTGACGGGGTCAAACTACACTGAACTGTTTGTGTAGAGCCTTACAGTTGGTTATGTAGACAAAGCAAGAGACATAAGAATCTTGAAATCGACGTCTTACAAGTACTTAATAAAGATGTACACTAGCCTATTGTTTTCCTGTCTACTAGATACACTCTCAGCTATACTTTCGCAATACACTCGTCTACTTTGGAGGGGGGTGATGGAGGAGGGGATCCTTGTATCTCGATGCCCTCCCCTCTAGTAGTCGAAAGTGCATTGGGATGGTGTATTGGAGAATGTAGCTGGGTGAGCCTTCTTTTCTAAAACTAGTATATTCTGAGGGAGGTGTAGACCTGTCGCTACACAAGTTCAAAAAAACCTCGTTCTCCTAATACACTCCCCAATATAATTCCCCAATACACTAGAGGGTTTTCCAAGGAGGGGGACATCATCGAGAAAATGGCGACCATAGCCCTCTCAGGATATCCTCGTAATTCATCATGTGCACTTTTATTGAAGGAAAAAAAGGAGCTTAGGACCACACACTTTTTGTAAGAGGAATGCGATAGTCAAAATATCCTGTTCGTAAATCAAGGGACATATGTAGGCTTCTTAAAAAAAATACAATTCATGAACATTCCTTTTGAACCACAAGATTCCAATTAAAAAATATGGACAGAACATTTTGATGCAAAAAATTTCCACGTGACTTCCACAAAAGACAGTGTTTAAAAAAAGTGAACATCTTAATGTATGCTTTTGGGAAGCAAACTTAAACAGGATGTACTATGTTGGAATTGCGCACGACCACATCAAAGGCTTGGTTGGCCTTGCTGTCGTGCCAGGACCTTTGATGTTCCAAGCAATGCTTGTACAACTGTTGAATGCAGAAGCTCTGATTGTATTACAAGAATACAAATTACAACAATACTATGTGCAAGCTCAGCAATAGCATGTGAACAGCTTCGCAACCAAACCCCGACAGAGCCTGACCCAAATGAGGCACAATGTCTTCTTAGGTGTCCAGCCTTGTAGCAAGAGTCTTGGCGTGTCGACCGTCTTCTGGGTTGACAGGCCTTCAGGATGTCAGACAACCTCCTCTCCACGCTTGCACACTTCCGCCAGAGTCAGTGTTTTGTGAGAGGGAACCTCCACGAAACTCCAACATCACAAGGGTCTGAGTCTGGTATAGATACCAAGTGGCTCACAGACGTGCAGAATAGTTGATGTTGATACAATGGAGTTGGAGAGACTAGAATTGGTTTCCGGAGCCATAACTAGTGCTCCCTTTTATACTGCTGCTTTCACTAGTAGCGGTCCTGGCGGTCCAGTTGCTCCACTAAATGTGACGTTCCCAGCGGTCCCAAACGTTGATGCAGTAATATGTCGTCTAACATTGGAAGAACCGATGATGATATAGTAAATCCTTCACAAGGTCGTATGTGAGATAGGCTACTGTATAGATGCCTGTACAGTGGCTCACGTAATCCTCGTAGGCTTTGTACTCTCCAAGATTACCTCGTACAAGGCAGTTGCCAAGTTGTCAAACCTTGGACATCACTCCAGTGAGTTGGTCGAGGTAGTCCCACCATTCTTGGACACACCAAACCATTTGTACACGTCCAAGGCTTGAACACACCCTTGAGAAATGAAAACTAGGAATAATTTAGCATTGTATAGTGGAAACTCCCGACACGAAAGATCCTAATGAATCACGGTAAAATCCGTAACTTTACGTGGACTCCTCCAAAAGTGAAACCGACTGCGCCTTGCTGAAGCCAAAATGCAGCGCAGTTATCACCTCACGCCAACACTATCCCTCAATAAGTGCATTGGTGAAGGTAGAAACAATCGGCCAAATTTGAATTTGCTCAATGGCAAAGAAACCCATAGTTTCTTGGGTCATCACTGAGCTTTGGTGGCGGCAACAAAGTTTTCTCTTGCTTTGGAAGTCAAGATGTGCTCCCCCTCAATTTTTTGCCCTCAAATGTGTAGCAAAAATTTATTCAAATCCAGAGAACGCTTCTTGGCTCTCCTTCCTGAGAGATTTTTCTTAATACAAAGCTAGGTTCATCTCCCAAAGGTCTCCACGGGTGCCTCCGAATGCACCTCAAGGGTCATGCTCTCAGTTGAAAACTCCAATGCGATGTCTCTACTATTGGAGACCTGGATTGAGCTGTCCAGGAGCAATTTGCGAAGAGTTGACAAACATAAAACATTTTTAAACTCCTGTTTTCCTCCCTACTCGCCAATGTAGTAGAAAAGGGTGTCCGATGTTGTTTATGGGGCATTTACACTGTTGGATCTGTTCGTCGCCCATCCCTTGGCGTTCTGCTACATGTCGACGTTGCCCGTGCGGAAGCCTGCTTTTGTCTCTGCAGATCAACTCTTGTGGCTTGCAGAGAAACTTTTCACTCGTGTGGGTTCACGGCGAGTTCATAGACGATGGCGAGGGCTTCTTTTGCTGCGTTAACCGTCTGTTTTACGCCGTCTAGGGCCCGGAACCGACGCCAGGTTACTGCATATGATTCTCGGGTTTCACCAGCTTCCCGCTCGATTTATCGATGAATCGTGATTATCGATCGATTCCCCGCCTTGGAGGTCACCAGTTTGAATCAGCGGTAAAGTCAACCAGGTCCCTCACATTTCGCGGGGTTTGGACTCCGCATAATCAGCGGGTGCCGTCCTGATTTTGCGGGCCGACATCGCAAGCCGAACAGCGCCTTACCGATGCGTCAACGGGACTCGGACAGTCGTTTTTCACGTTGAAATCGCCGCGCAAATCCATCTCTTGGATTAATTCTTATGGACCGTAGATGACGTTCGGTTTTTAGTCCACGACAGAACCCCAAAAAATTGCGGAGTACGTCTTGATTATGGGCATTCGTTGTGATTCTTCACTTTGATTCACGGAATGATTCTCCAACATTTGTGGAGGCAGGCCACGTAGGATTTTGGGGGTGTCGACGGCCGATTAATCGGCGGTTAATCGCAGGATAATCAGCGCCGAATGCAGCCGTGGATTGGCGGATTCGCGCACTTGGGCGAGAGCTCGCAGTATCGATCGCAACCACTCATCACTTCGCCACCCGCCAAGAGGCAACCAAATCACTAGCAGTAACAGGTCATCGGTTCAAGGCCTAGGAGCTCGCCGGCGAGACCTTGATAGATAGATAGATAGATAGATTATTATGTTTATCGTCGCTACCCCTCCACGGGGAATGGACGGTGGCACAGAGCCACATGTGACAGTGAGAGTCAGGAGGGACATCCACACACGACAAACATGGAGAGGGGCATGCATGTGCCCACTGTCAAGTGTAAAGAAGCACACAGGGGTCAAAGCGAATGAAGTCCTAGCGAGATTCTGAGGGGGGGAGGGACTGAGCACACGAGGGCAATAAGAGCGACATGCCAATGGTGGCCAAAGAGGCCTAGTAACGGCATATCACAAATGCCGAGCTCAGCTGCGCGGCGGCCAGAAGGCTGCTACATGCTGCGAGCTCGCTCCATACGAATCCACCATATTGATTGAATAGCGGCTGTCATCCTGGGCTGCAGATGCTGAGGA
>SZWC01000763.1:138558-151942 GCA_023375785.1 Penium margaritaceum | reverse complement strand
TAGGGGGGTAGGCCAGGGGAGCGAGGTACCACAGTCTGGTAAAATAGGAGAGCCTTGGGGGTATCAGTAGTGCGGGTAGTGCTGGCGATTGGTTGCACGGGGGGGTTGGCGGTGGACAGTGTGGAAGCTGGGCTCTCAGTGCTGGGAGGGTCAGGGGTTGCAGGTGGGGGATGGGGGGAGGAAGGGTGGGGGGAGTGGGAGTGAGGGGAGGATCCAGACAGACCAGGGGAGAGGAGGATCGAGCGTAGCTTGGAGCGCGTGAAGACGTGGGACAGTTCAAACCAAGAGTCTGAGACGGGTGAGGCGCACAGGGCATGGGCAGCACGTAGGAGTGTGGTATGCCATGGTGATCGATTCTCTACATGCCAGCAGTAGGCAACATTGGCAAGACGCTCCACCGGTAGCGCTTCTAAATACGCTGCATTTCTAGGGCCATAGACAAAGGGCAAGAACTGGAATGGGAGGGTGTTCGACTCAAGATGTATCAAATTGCGCGGTGTTGATCTTGCGACTGTCATGGCCGAGACACACCATAGGATTCCATCGAGATGCAGTTTGTGGGCGTCCTGCAGGCCACGGGGGGGGTCACATGTGAAATAGGAGCGGCGTACTAGCGCGAGGGTGGGTGGGCCCCATATTGCAATGCCATACATTAGGCGGGAGAGACAGAGGGCACGGACAAGAGTGAGGCGGAGCTGCGGGCCACGGGGGGGGTCACTTGTAGTCCACTTGAGCTGCGGATAGGGTGCTTTTGTCCTGTAGTGTGAGCTGCTACGTCAGCTCGCACTGAACTGCAAACTTTGCAGTTCACGGTTAGGAGCAACGAAGAGTCGTTCGCGATCGCAAGCGAGCTCTTCTCGCGGCGACCGCCGCTCGCAAACGCGAGAGGATGTCTCGCGAGACCTCCTCCTCCTCCGCACGGCAGCGCTCCAAAATCACAACTCGGCGTCGACGTCACCTCCATCTCCATCGCACAACAGGTGAAGCGCGGATGACGTCATTGTTCAGGACACGACCACGGCAAACGATGTGAATGGTCAACAAAATTATGTAAAACTTTCTCCGACAAAATCTGCTGATTCTCGAGTTTTGTAGAAACGTCTACAATTGCTGTCGAAAGCTGATGTCAGGGATTTTGGAGAAACTCTTGCTCATCACCACCCTGGCATCCCTCTTGCGGGTTCAAGAAACATTTTTTGGACACCACTGCCATGCCAAGAAATGCCAGTGGTGTGTAGAGGAATGTAGTAAATTTAACAACCTTGTCGTCGGCTGTCCTCTTCTCATAGTCAAAGTAGGATTTTTCCCTCACACTACCAAGAAGTTGTCCATGATCAGTAGAGTTACTCTGAGTGTCAGAGTTGTAGGTTGAAGCCGAGAGGGTCATTAAAGGCACCCCTGAAGTAGCTCTCGTGCTCTCCCTGCTTGTTGCATGGCCCAAAGTCACATCGTTGTGCACTAAAAAACAGAATGCACCAATGGAAAGCTCGCCATTGACCACAGGTGCTTTTCCAGAGCCATCGTGCACCTTGGATAATGTGAATCCATTTTGTCGGCCTCCGCAACGACATTGCGTGTATTCCAGGAAGTCGTGCACTCCCTATTGATTTGTAGTAGCAAAGGAAGAGCCAGGGTTCTTTCCAACAGTTGGGCTCAGGTTGAGCCTTATCATGCCGTTGGAGCAGAGGTACCCGTCAGCGAAGATTTGGCCTTCACTGTTTTTCAGGGAGACCCGCTCCCCGTTGCTGACAATGTGCGATCCACACTTTAAAAACTCTCAAGGCGATAGAAGGTTGAAAGAAAATTCAGGGATAAACAGCACGTTGTTAAAGCGCACTCGAGCTCCCTTGTATCCCGTCAGTGTCATGTTCCCTTTTCCCTTCACTGGCACACACCAGTTGTTCGCTACAGTAACGTAGTCTTTTTCACTCTACTGAAGGTGTTGGAGGTAGGAACTATCAAACGTAACATGTGACATGCACCCATTGTCCAGGTACCACTCAATTTTTTAGCAGACTCTCTCGGTACTCGCAACCTCCGAGACATGGAATACAGATCCTGAGAAGTCAAACTGCTTCTTTTCCACTCCAACTGTCACCTTCTGCTAAGTCTCCTCATCTTCTTCATCACTGTCCTACTCTACAACATCCGAATCCACTGATTACACCCCCTCACTCTCTTGCCTCCTTGCAGACTCTTTATCCAGCATCAGCTTCCTATTGTATAGCCTCAAATGTCTAGGCTTCTTGTAGTACTCGCACTTCTGCACAGGCTGAGTTTTGGTATGCTTGTCGATAAAGTTGCTCGATGGTGTAGATGGTGATGTTTGATTCTGCTCAGGTGAAGGAGTTGAGTTCAGGGCAAATTTGTTTGAAGTCGCATGGGACATGAGGGTCGTGTAAGCTGCTGGGTATGCGGGATAGGAATGAAGCCATAACAATTCCTTTGTAAGCTTACGATTGCGCTCGTTTTTCAACAGCATCTCAAAAACGTACGCCTTTGTCAATTCAGCCTCCACCTTGAACTTCAACAAGTACCTCACTTCCTTCCAATCGCTTGTGAATCCGTTAAGAAGGAAGGTCACAGAGAGTGGCTCCAAAATAGGAGCGTTAGTCACTACGAGCTGGTCGCGCAGTGACTTGGCTTTGTTGATGAAGTCCTCAATGCTTGTGAAGCTACTAAGGTTGATGTCGGAACGTTCTCTAAGGAGGTGAGACTAGAAGGTGGAGTCTCCTGACATGTAGGTACTTAGTAGATAGGACCTCGCATGATGAGCAGGTTCATCCGATCCCTCAAACATCTTGATTACTTGTTAAATGGGAGGAGTAAGTTGGTTAACCAGCACCATGTATGCAGCCTTGGTGATGTAGCTGAACTCTGCCACTGCTTGTGGTGATGACCCCAATGGTGGCGGCGAGTAATGTCCATTGTAGAAATCCCATAGGCAATGAAACTTAGCAACCTGTTTGAACTTGTCCGCCCTCTGTGGGAAGTTCTCTCCGTCAAACTTGTCGACCTTGATCTTGTATAGCTGCAAGGATACTGCTGTTGCTGGCACTTTGATCTCCAAACGTTGGAACGGGATCCTTTGTCCTGCCAATGGTTGGAGAGGCACAAGATACTACTGCATGGGTACAACTGGAAACGGTTGTCCTTGAGGCATGCCTACAGTTGCTACATGTTGAGCCCCGTAGGCTTATGGCATAGGAGCCGGTTGAGCCTATTGGTGTGATACCAATGGTGGCACCCCTGGCATCCCTTGAGAATGCGCCAATAATTGTTGCGTCACACCTCTGTTTGCAGCTACTCCAGGTTCCATCTGCTGGGAGAAAGCTGGTTGAACAACTGGTGGAGGAATTCCTTGAGGCACATGAACAGATGATGCTTGTGACTATTGTTGCCACTGCATCGGCTGCTGTTGCTGCTGCAGTTGCTATTGTTGCTGCATCATATGTTGATGCATTTGCTACTGCTGTTGAAACTGAGCTAGCTGTTGTTTTATGTGTGTATTTCTTACTACTAAATCTGCACATGACTGCTGCAACTGCTGCATATGTGTTGCTCGAGCAGCATGTGTGAGCTGCTCTTGTTGTCGCAGGAGCTTCTGAGCTCCAAGCTGCTATCTCAATGCCTCCATTTCCTGCTCCACAGCTTGTCGTGCCAATTTTTCTTGTTGTGCCTTCTATTGCGCTTCCCTTGCAAAAATTTGTGCCTTTACTACTTGGTATTGTGCATGGTCTGCAACATGGCGTCCCTCCTCTTCACCCATGCGCAAGCCATACAAGACAGATTGATTGTCAAGAAGAGGAGAACCCTCCCTTGGATGCTGAGGCTCCATGTCACTCATAAAGACTTCTCAGTCCTTGTGACTTGTGCACAATTCGAGATCCATGCACCTCCCCACTCTCTGATGCTGACATGTGAAAGTGGATGACTCTTCTACCAACACTTAGCTATAGCTTCTCCGCTTGCTAGTGGCACGGGCCTGATGGCTCTGATACCATGTTGGAATTGTGCACGACCAGAGCAAAGGCTTGGTTGGCCTTGCTGTCGTGCCAGGACCTTTGATGTGCCGAGCAATGCTTGTACAACTGCTGAGAATTGAATGTGGAAGCTCTGATTGTATTACAAGAATACAAAGTACGAATGTACTATATACAAGCTCAGTAATAGTATGTGAACAGCTCAGCAATAGAACCCTGAAAGAGCATGGCCCAAATGAGGCGCAACGTCTTGCTAGGTGTCCATCCTTGTAGCAAGATTCTTGGCGTGTCGACCGTCTTCTAGGTTGACAGACCTTCAGGATGTCAGGCAACCTCCTCTCCACGTTGGCACACTTCCGCCTGAGTCAGTGGATCGTCAGAGGGAATCTCCAAGAAACTCCAGCAGCACCGGGGTCTGAGTCTGGTACAAAGACCAAGTGGCTCGCAAACATGCAGATTAGTTGATGCTGATAGAATGGAGTTGGAGACAAAGGAATTGGTTTCCGGAGTCACAACTGGTGCTCCCTCTTATACTCCTGCTCTGGCTAGTAGCAGTCTTGGCGGTCCAGCTGCTCCAATAAAGATGGCGGTCCCGGCGGTCCCAAACGTTGATGCAGTTGTATTTCTTCTAATATTGGAAGAGACAATGATGTTGTAGTAAATCCTCCTTGAGGACGTATGTGAGCTAGGCAACTGCGTAGATGCCTGTACGGTGGCTCACGCAAACCTCGTAGGCTTCGTACTCTCCAAGATTACCTCATACAAGGCATTTGCCAAGTTATCGAACCTTGAACATCACTCCAGTGAGTTGGCCGAGGTAGTCCCACCTTTCCTGGACACACCAAACCATTTGTACACGTCCAGGGCTGGACCACACCTTTGAGGACTAAAAACTAGGAATAAGCTGGCCCTGTACAGTGGAAAATCCCGATAGGAAACTTCCTAGTGAATCACGGTAAAATCCGTAACTTCACGTGGAATCCTCCAAAAGTGAAACCGACTAGACCTTGCTGAAGCCGAAATCCAGTGCAGTTATCGTCTCACTCCAACATACAATACACAAGTATCATATTGCATTAAAAGGGGGTTATTAACCATAGCTCAATCGGAAAGAGGCAAAACAAATGAGCATAATCCTTTACGAATCGATAGTAGTAGTTGCAGAAGCTCAAAAACACGTGTACGTCCTGAAGATTTGTAGGCGTCGGCCAATTGGCGACCGCCTCCACTTTTTTTTCGGTCCATGATGATATGTCCGCTGCTGATGATGTAGTCCAAAAACTGGATCAACCGGCGAGCAAAGTCGCTCTTCGAGAATTCTCCAAAGAACTTATCTTTTGGTAGAATCTTGAGAATGTTTCGGAGATTTACATTGTGCTCCTCCAGGGTGCAGCTATGTACCAAGATGTTGTCGAGATATACGATGACAAATTCGTTGAGGTACGGGCAAAAAGTATTGTTTATTGCCACCAGAAATGTTGTAGGGGTGTTTGTGATTCCAAACGGCATCACTGTGGACTCGAAGTGCCTGTATCTAGTGCGGAATGCTATTTTCTTGAAGTCCTTATCAGATACGTGGATATAGTGATAGGCACTACGTAGGTCGATTATGTTGAAAATTTGGGTCCCACGGAGCTGGTTGGAAAGTTCATCTGCTCGCGAGAGGGGGCAGCGGGGTTCTTCATGGTGATGTCTTTCAGTGCTCGATAGTCTATGCACATCCGCATCTCTCCTATTTTTGGTTTTACAAAAAGCACGAATGTTACGAAGGGTGAGGTGGAGGGTCAGACAAACCCCTACGTGAGCATCTCATCCAATTGTTGTTTAAGTTTGGTCAGCTCGTGGTCGCTCATCCGATAGGTCCCTTTCACCATTGGTCTCCTGCACGACTTCAGGTCTATCTAATGGTCGGTGTTGTGTTGCGGTGGTAGCTCTCAATGTAGTTCATCAGGAAAAATCCCTTCAAACTCCTCGATGAGTTCGGCAAACTCTTGTGATATGGCTGTGAACTTCTCAGAGATCGATGTTGTCGGTGTTGCTTCGGCAGCTACGGTTTCTTCCGCTTCCACTGCTTCCACGTACACTAGCCACGCCTGAGCACCTCATTTCAGGTATCGCTTGGCCACGTCCAGAGACATTGGTTGGCATTTTTTGGCTTCTGTAACTTCCTCTGCTGCTTCCGCCTCTGCAGCTTTCCGTAACCATCATTACATTGTGGATCGCTCGGCCTAAGGCAGATGTCACTTTTTTCCATTAATGCTAACATAGACTTCTCCGTTGCTCCATTCAACATGTGGATTGTGCCGATAAAGGAAAATCTCACCCGAGGATCATTTTTCATCGCTCATTGGGCAATTCCTCCACACTGTCACGTCCTAAAGATCTTCGGTTCGCAGCCGGAGTGGTTCGCGAAGTCGACTGATCTGCAATTGTCTGTCGATAGTTTTTCCCTCAAAACCTCATTGTCCAATCTGCAAACCAAGCCTCTAAACCACGTCGTTGATGAAAAATTGTGAGAAGCTCCTCCATCTTGTAGTGCCGGTACTGTTCTGCAACTTTTGCAACCCCTCGGTTGCACCCGTAGCAGTATCGCCGGTTGGTCGTCCTCGTACTCCTTGTCGAACTTTGTGATCTTAGGAACCCTTGTCTGCGGTGATGTGAGCCGCTCAGATGGGCAATTGATGACCGCAGATTTCTCCGACCGGACAGGAGTCTCGCCATCTACTCCAGCCCTCTGCCATATCCTGACCCCTCACACTTTTTCTATGACTCCCCCCCCCCTTTGGTTTGTTATTGCGGCTTTCAACAGTCGCGTGAAATGTGACCAGATTTTCTGCAACTCCAGCAAAGCTTGATTGAACAACGACCGAAGTCACATTTCGAGATTTTTCCAATACAACTCTCTCTTTGTAAAACTTCAGGGACTTTTTTAAGATGTCCATCGTGCTCCTTTCGGGTGCGGCTGTACACCAGAATGTCATCGAGGTGCACCACGACAAAATCGTCGATGTATGGCCAGAAAATGTTGTCCATTACCGCCATTAACGTCGCCGGGGCTATTGTTGGTCCGAACGGCATCACCTTAAACGCAAAATGCCCATTGCGAGTTTGGAACACCGTCATCTCGATGTCCGCGTCTGCCACGCGTATCTGGTGATATCCACTGCATGAGTCAATTTTGCTGATAATTCGAGCCCCTCGGAGTTGGTCGAAAAGTTCATCAACTCGGGAAAGAGGTTAGCAGTTCTTGATGGTAGCGTCGTTCAACGCCCGGTAGTCCACGCAAATCTGCATCTCACCAGTTTTCCTTTTTATAAACGGTACGGGTGTGGCGTATGGTGACGTGGAAGGGCGGATGAACCTTTGACCGAGCATCTTGTCAAGTTGCTTTTCCAGTTCGGTCAGCTCGTGGTCACCTATCCGATAGGCCCCTCGAATTGTAGGTCTATTGCCAAGCTTCAGTTTGATGCAATGGTCAATGTCTCGCTGAGGAGGTAAGGTCCTCTGGAGTTCGTCGAGGAAGATGTTCACAAACTCCTAGAGTAGTGGTACAAACTCTTCAGGTATCATCGCGAACTTTGTTGATGCCGATGAGGCCAATGATGACTCAGCTACTGCCACTTATGCTTCCTCCATTGGCTCGAGATGTATGAGCCACGCACGAGCTCCTCGTCATATGCAATGCTTGGCCACGTTGAGTGGTATCGGCTGCACATGTTGTCATTTTTTTGCTTCCGCATCTTCCTCTGTTGCTTCCACCTCTGCTGCTTCTCTTGTCAGCTTCCGTCCCCCACGCTGAAGTTGTCGTTTGGCAGCATCGATCTCCACGTAGACATCGCCACTATTCTAGTCAACTTGTGGATTGTGCCGGTATAAAAGATCTCGTCCGAGGATGATTTTGTGACCGCTCATTGGACAAGACCTCCAGACCGTTACATCTTGTAGATCCCCCACTTGTAGTCATAATGGTTCTCGGAATCTCCGTATTTGTAATCTCATGTCGATGGTTTTTCCTTCCAACACCCCTGGTTCGGTTTGCACACCCAGTTTGCGAGCCATATCGTTGCTCACGAAGCTTTGTGAAGCTCCTCCATCCAATAGTGCCGGTACCGTTCTGCGATGTTTGCATCCTCAAAGCTAAACTTTTAGCAGCATCGTCGGTTGGTCGTCCTCATACCCCTCGTCGAACTTTGCGATCTCAGAAACCCTTTTCTGCGATGTAGGCCGTTCAGATGGGCGATCGTTTGGCATAGATCGTCCTCACGAACAAGAGTTGTGCCTTTTACTCTTGCCCTTTGCCGTTTCCCGACTCATTTTTTCACTTCTCCTCCTTTTTGGCCTGTTGCTTGCTCTGACAATTGCAAGCGATGCGCCCGACTTTTTCGCAATTGTAGCAGGTTCGCGTGTCGCTCTGGTCGACGACGTCCACTTCCATCGGAGTCGAGGAGTCCGCCGACTGTTTTTTTTTCTCCCACAATAATTGTGGTTAGGAGATCGCCAACCGTAGGATTCTTGGATCCGATCGTTGAAGTCGGGGCTGTCGATCCTTTCTACTTGTGCGATCATCCGCGGTAAGTCGTTTTGGATGCCGAAAATAGCGATTTCTCGCCGGATATCTCGCTTGAGGCAGTTGTTGTAGTGAAAACAGAGTTCATCGGGGACAATGTATGCTCCGGTGATGATCCCGCGGAATCTCTATATGTACTCTGCCACGCTGTACTGCTGACGGAGAGGGTGGACCTTCTACCGTGCGTCAGACTTTTCATAAGTCCTCCAAAGCATGCAAGCATCGCGTGCGAGAATTCATTCCAGCTGGTTGGTGGCGTCAGCGCATATTGCCACTGTGGGTTGATTTGCTGAAAGGATAGAACGCATGCGATTGGCGATATGAGACGGGCACTGTTGGCTGTTGACGATGCTCCGCCGACCTCATACTGCCGTTGGATGATGTTTAGGTCGGACCACCATCTTCACACCGTGCCACGCAAAAGTGCGGCCGCAAGGTCCATTTTCTTTCGATCATTTTTTACCCCAACAGCGGTTAAGTACACCTCCAAACTGGTCAGCCACATCCGAACCATCGGCCCTTTTGAGTTTGCAGGATCGAACGGTTCCGGTGGAGCCAGAAAAATTTTGGGTTTGCTCGAGAGTTGAGAATTTCTCTCCATGAGCACCGCTTCACGTGCGCTTGCATTGCGAAGAGCCTCCACTGCGACATTGAGTTGTTTGAGCAGGTGGTTCTTGATCACCTTGAGTGCGGAGATCCAGTTTGCCATTTCCTCGTTGATCCGCGCCTGTCGTCCAATGCAACCTATCGTCCCTCCTGTCGTCGTCGAGGTTGTCAGTAGGGGCGGCTGGTTTGTCGCCGTTGGATCCGCAACCACATTGGTCGTCGAAGCCGTAGGGGTTGATCTAGCTATCGCGTCGCCTGCCACACCAGCATTCGTTGTCGCTTCAGGGTTCGCGTGCATCGGCACGTTCTCCTCCTACATCGCCGAAGTCGTCGCCGAAGACCCGCTGTTGGTCGTCGGTTGCGCTCGCTCGCCTCATGTCTTAATCGCAAAGTCTGCGAAGTCTTGACGTGGGAGATGTGCTGACGGTTCACGCGAGGTAGTCCTACGGATGGGTAGAGTAGTCCGATGCCTCTCCAGTACCGTTGCGCTCTGATACCAAGTGTTATGACGAACGGAGCGTAGATGGTGAACAGGTAGAAGTTGCGAGGTAAAACACAATTAAGAATTTGGGACACTTCAGCAATTCATAATTAGCGGTGAGTGTACTGTGAGGAAAAGTGTCGAAATGATTGAACATATGTATTCAAGTGTCGAGTTACAAATGAGGCATAGTCAAGGCCGTTGCGCCGTTTGTTGAGCAACACGTGTGGAGCCGCGTCGTGAGTGGTTGGATTCAGGAAGGTCCGCTGAGAAGTCGGGGGTCTTCAAGAATCAACGGTGAAGATGCGAGATGCATCTCTATAAAACTAGATTCATCTCGGTGTGTCGAGAAGTCGACCAAAAGGTTGTGATACTTTTGTCCTAGGTTTCGCAAGAGTGGTCAAGGTTGTCGGAAGGTTCGTGAAGGTTCAGTGAGGGCGGGGCAGTTGGCCGGTTTGCCCTCGACCGGTGGAGTGAATATCGCGGTCTCGCGACACGATGCATGTTTGTCTAATAACAAGAATGCCCACTCGGAAAGATTAAGGGGCTTGTTTATGTCTCGTACGTAACATGTCAGATCTCGCGACGCGATGGGCTGCTTAACTTATTTCTTCTTTTTGTTGAAAAGCCTTTGTGCAATGCTCTCCTAAAAGCATCACACAGGGGCACGTATGCTACTAACCTTACGGTGAACACAAAGTGCTTTGCAGCATTTTTTGTAAGATGTTGCCACCACTTGCTTTTTGTCAGGTTTGTGTTGAGCGTGAATTGTACACATTTTCCCCCTTTTTTGAAAAATGTTTGCCACATTTTTTTGCTACAGACGTCAGGGCGCGTCCTAATCGTTTAAAGGGCCCGCCTTGTGTAAAAAAACGCCTTGCGCCTTAAAGTATAAGGTGTCCGCCTTGCCAACACTGGCATAAACCAGACTTGTCAAGCTGATCACAACAATCCAGCTCTCAAGCACATTTAGAATGCATGGAGTGGGTGCTGCTTTTGCACCCGTCTGGGACGCCAGCAATGAATGATCCATTATGTGCGTACCAATGCGGCATCCGAGAGATTTTATTCAACTCTGTCACCTGCAATGATAGTGTGTGTCTGTGAATAGAGTCAATAGGTGAGTTAGGTGTCTTACACCCATTAACAAGAGAGGGGGAGAGAGAGAGAGAGAGAGAGAGAGAGAGAGATGTGTGCATATTAACTTTTGAGCATCTCGTTGCGCACTTGTGTCAGTTCTCNTATTCAACTCTGTCACCTGCAATGATAGTGTGTGTCTGTGAATAGAGTCAATAGGTGAGTTAGGTGTCTTACACCCATTAACAAGAGAGGGGGAGAGAGAGAGAGAGAGAGAGAGAGAGAGAGAGAGAGAGATGTGTGCATATTAACTTTTGAGCATCTCGTTGCGCACTTGTGTCAGTTCTCAACCTGTATGAACATGCGTACCATCAGGTCACATGGAAGTGATATGATATGATCCGTCCCATCTGTTTGAACAACTTGCTGTGACCATTCGGCCGTGTTGATGCTCGTGCAAATCCCTGATGCAGACCCAGCTGCCGCCAGAGCACTTGCTGGTGGTGGCTCCACACTCCTGCAGCTGCTAGATAGCTACCACAAAGTCTCGAGGGCTTGTTGGAATACTATGCAGTTTTTCTGCAAGCGCTAGATTTTTTTTTCGTGGGACTAGCTCTCCAGCCCGATTTGCATGTTCTACATTGTCCATCCACCAGTTGATGTTTCAATTGTACCTGTGACCAGTTGTAGAGTCCGTCTCAATATTCTGCATCTCCATCTTCAGAAGGTGTCACGTCTAGATGTCTGTGCACAAAAATATGTCCAAAACAATGGCTTTGAGCTGGTTTTTTGACAGCCTGACAGTGCCGCGAGCGACACCCGCGGTGCGCCGCTACAGGTATTTATGTTGAGGGCTTGTCATTCGGCATTCCTCTTTGTATCACTAAGCTATTGAAGTTTTTGAGACTTCGTGTGTCTCCCTAGCCTAATCCTTGATGTTTCTTGCACCTCCCCGCTTGTTATTGCATCGACCGACCGTCGACAACAACATTGCTGCCACGTCAACAACAAAGACTGGGAAGCTTCATAGTAGCTTTCCAGAGTGAGTAGGAGAGGTTGGAGAGAGTGATGGAAGGAGTGGGGAAGGGGCGGGGGAAAGTGTTTCCAAGTAATGGCCAAGAAGCTTGAAAGGGTAACACATCGAAAAGGAAGAAACAAGAAGGAGCTTGATGGTGCCCATCAAAGACGAATAGAAACTTCCAAACGATAGGGGCTTGTAGAGAAACAACTGAGCTCTACATCTTCACACTTCTTGCCTGGCGATGGACTCGCCTGGCTTGCACATCCTGCACCAGGCAGCACCGCTGTAGTGCATCTGGCCACACATGTACACAAGTATCTGGGCAGAGGAGGCCAAGGAAAAGAGTTCACGTCCAAGATTTCATGAACCAGCAGTGGATGAGGCACCTGGGCTGTCATCGTCCAGGGTGGCGGTGTCCACCCCGCTGACACTGAGGCGAGATTCGTCCACACCGGAGTCCTTTATGAGTCCGCTGACGCTCTTTTCCAGGTCTTCCAGACGTGCACCCATCTCGTCTAGTGCTCGTCCAAAATGCCACAGCCAGAATGTGACAGGTTAAGGTGCATCTTTCTTGTAGAGACGAATCAGAGGGTGGGGGGAGGAAGTCCGAGGGAGAGTGACCAGACAGAAGTGCGTGAGCAAGTAAGCCCGAGTGGAGGAAGATAGAAGCTGGACCAAAAGAAATGCATGCAGGATAGCCCAGAGTGGGAGGAAGGAGGGGGAGAAGGGGGGGGAGGGCACCACAGAATGAGTGAGGAAGGTTGGGGCTTTCACACGGAGGAAGGGAGACAGATGGGGAGGGAGAAGGGACTGGAGAGTCCTGCAGCAGCATGCATCAAGAAGGAGGAGACGAGAAGAGAGGAGGAGAGGAGGAGGAGAGTTGGGGTACGCATGCAACACACAATAGAACAAAACACAACAGAACACTTGACAATGCAATGCAATGCAACGCACCACAACGCAACACAACGCAACGCAACGCAACGCAACGCAACGCAACGCAACGCAGCGCAGCGCAGCGCAGCGCAGCGCAGCGCAGCGCAGCGCAACTAGCGCAGCGCAGAGCAGCGCAGCGCAGCGCAACGCAACGCAACGCAACGCAACGCAACGCAACGCACCGCACCGCACCGCACCGCAACGCAACGCAACGCAACGGAACGCAACGTAACGCAACGCAACGCAACGCAATGCACCGCACCGCAACGCAACGCAACGCAACGCAACGCAACGCACCGCACCGCACCGCACCGCAACGCAACGCAACGCAACGGAACGCAACGTAACGCAACGCAACGCAACGCAATGCACCGCACCGCAACGCAACGCAACGCAACGCAACGCAACGCAGCGCAACCCAACGCAACACAACACAACACAACACAACACAACACAACACAACGCAACACAACGCAACGCAACGCAATGCAACGCAATGCAACACAACACAACACAACATTAAAACCACAACGAGACGCAAGATAAGACGAGACAAGACAAGACAAGACAAGACAAGACAAGACAAGACAAGACAAGACAAGACGAGACGGGACGGGACGGGACGGGACGGGATGGGACGGGACGGGACGGGACGGGACGGGACGGGACAGGACGGGACGGGACGGGACGGGACGGGACGAGAGGAGAGGAGA
>SZWC01000763.1:101705-118193 GCA_023375785.1 Penium margaritaceum | reverse complement strand
CCCCCCCCCCCCCCCCCTCCCCGGCCAACTCACTTCTGTCCAGCCACCGCCTGCGTGCCCTATCCCCCCAGCTCTCCACACGCATGGACACCTCCTGGGCAAACTCGAGGGCAGGCCCTGGCCCCTCGCCTGCCAGCCTGCCTGACCATTTCCCTCCCCCCATTCCCCCTCCTTTCCACCTGCCTCCATGCCCACCCACACACAACCTCGGAATGGTGCAAGCAAGAGCACAGGCATGGGCGCATGCACACAGACACGGACACAGACGCAGAGGCGCATGTCCGCATGCCATCACACCTACCCACAGTCCACAGAATCATCGACATGCGCGGATGGTTCTGGTTCTGATGGTTCTGTGACAACACACTGCGCTCAGAGGAAGATGTCCGCAGCCGAGGACCGCAACGGCTCCCTACGCGGACGTTCTCTTTGCAATCGGGTTTGAGGTACGTGCTATGTGAACGTATTACGTTTTCACTCACAGCACGCTATGATACCTACGTGTATGAAGACACATTCATGACCATGAATGTGCGCAAAGCTGCATTTGTGGTGGGAACACAGACCGGTCTGAGAGAACAATAATCAGCCGCTGCCCGGACCAGCAGTGCCATCACCACCAACACGACACTCTAAATCGCTATCCACAACACTCCATCCTCCACCATCCAGGGCCACGTCTTCACAGTCACGCTCGAACCTCGCATTTGCGCTCTCCCCACTCCTGGGCCCCCCTCCCTCCCCCCTTGTCCCTCCGGGGTGAAAGGGCGAGACCATCCACTCTCAACCTAACTCCACGCCAGCTCACCGGACTTGTTGAGACAGAGGCTCTTCACCACGCCGCCCGTGCCCGCTGCCGCAGCAGCAGCAGAATCGGGACCAGCACGAGCGGTCGCCGCCGACGCCGCAGCAGCAGCTGCTGCTGCTGCAGCATCTGCAGAAGCAGACGTAGCGGCACGAGCCGCGCGCGGGTGCGCGGGCGAGACTGAGTGCGCGCTCAGCTGCGCGCTTGACTGCGAGTAGGAGAGATACATGGACTTGAGCGCAGATGCCGCCGCGACGCCCATGTCCGCACCGCCCGACCTCATCCCCCCGAGCGTGCTCCAGCGAGCCGACGAAGACTTGTCCAGGCCCCTCGGGCCCCCAGCCATGCGCATGCTTGCGAACGACCCTGTCGAGAACGGGCTGTATGGGATCGAAGCCTCCCCACTGCCGATGCCGTTGCCGACGTTGCTGCTGCTGCTGCTGCTGGTGTTGCCTCCAGCCGCAGCGGCTGCAACACCCCCTACTCCTTTGCTGCTCGTCGCGCCGGCGCCCCCGCCGCCGCCGCTGCCCCCGCCGCCGGCTGAGTTACCGCCGCTCCCTCCTCCAGCGCTCGAATGGGACGGCCGCGTTGCCCCAGTGGATGACAGTCGGCCACCCCATCGCTCCACCATGGCGACCCTACCTCTCGAGCGTCTCAGGTGGACAACCTCGACCTCAACCTCAGCAGTCTCAATCTCAATCTCAATCTCTCTGCTCAGCAGGCCGCCCTCCTGTGGGTGCTGCGCAATGCAGTTTTCCTGCTTCTCGTCTCCTGCTTCTTCCCTCCTGCCTCCTCTCCCCTGCCTTCCTGCCTCCAGCAGAACAAGTAGCGCACGCCAGAACCCGAACCCTGAACTCCGTGGTCGAACCTCGTGGTGACCTGCACCCGAGCGCGCGGAAATGCTCGAGGGAGGGGCGCGGAAAGATTCCCTCTCCTTCAGAGCATTTCTGCAAGGTCGCGATCGAGTGGGCCAGCCTCTCTGACAGTCGACAAGCCGCCGGCTTCACCTGCTACCCAAGGAAAAGCCAACGGGGTGGGATGGGGCAAGGGATGGGAGGGCATGGAGAAAAGGGACGCTGGCCGTGGCTGGGAGGGGTGAGTGGAAACATAATCAAATCTCATTCTCAACTTTTTTCACCCACCTCGCAGATGGGTTTGGGTGAGCGACCGGACATGGGGCGATGGACAGGTTGTCGCTATGCATATTTCAGTGATTCCACGAAAAACGAGGTCCCGTCGCTTCAGGTCTCAGCTATTGGTTTTAGGTCATTGTTTTCCACTTTAAGGACCTGAATCGCAACTGTCGATTTGTCGAAAGTGCGTTTTACAATTTAACCGATTTGTTTATTCCATGAATTCATGCGTCCCACCGGACGCGAACGGCGAGAATGTGGGTGGGGAGGGCCTCTTTCACCTGATTCTGGAAGACAATGTTTCCTGATGCTAAACATTTATGCCGCCAGCATGTGAGAGATGAGATCATGTTCCAAGACACATCTACCCAGCCACAGCTACTGGACGTACGGCTTGCGAGCAAAACCTACCGTTATAAACAATATCCGCCCAACAACGTAAAAACAACCACCGACCATTTTTTTGGCTCGCCATCCCCCCATTCGGGGGCCCACTGACGACAGACCGAGTGGGGACCCCACGCGGATCTCGGGCGGAAACCTTTTGAGATTGCGGAACCTTTGATTTTTGACTTGCGTTCACAACATCAGTGACTGACGTCAGCAAATCAAGTAGAAGCAAAATCGAAAACCATGGGTACAATCTGTAAATCGAATGCAAAGAAAAATAATACAATCGCGTCCGACGACTGGCGAAGGGAAATTTTCTAGAGATATTTCAGGTGTTTCTCACGTGTCCAGGAGATTGCTTCTCAATCTTCGGGATCTCCATAACGGCGCGGGATGAAATCCTCGAAATCGGACAACTGTCGCCCACAAATCGAGGTCCGTTTTCGACAATTCCGACAGAACCGGACATCACAGGAGACGCATCACGGTTAATCTCCAAACCGCCATTTTGATCGGACACTCTTCATGATACCCCCACTTTTGCCCCTGATTATCATTTCTCAACCCTGACGATGAGCTGCGGGAGAGCAGAAGACCTCAGAAAATGAAAAAATATTAATTTTTATCCAGCATAAATTTAAATATGATGAAAATTTTCAAAGATAAATTGACCCGAAAGCCAGGGTTGATAGTATGACAAGACATGATGTAACAGCTGTGGGTTGTTTTGCGACTAACTTCTGAAACCAAAACGTAGGCCCAGGTGTAGTCCAAGGAGGAGGGGCGAATGGTCGCCTCAGCCAATTTGGCTGAGACAAACCGTGCCAGAACGGACATAGTCGTCATAGGGCATCTTTACAAACATGCAATCTAAAACCCTATCGTTCCACGTGGCACGGCCACGTGGAAACAGGACCCTAGCGACCAACTAGAGTGGAGGAGGAGTGACGCGATGGATTTTCCATCGCGGCACTCCTTTCTCCTCAAATCCGGCCACGGGCTTTTTTCCGGGCTAGAGTCGAACTCGGCTCTAGCCCATATCTTTTTCCGGACTTTGGCTCCTCGAAACCTGACCCTCGAGTACCCGAAGCACCCGATAATTATTTAACGACCATTTTTAACCGTAAAAATGGTCCGTACGCTACATTCCTCCCCCTTTGCTTCGAACCGTCCCGGTTCGTCTTTGCTTACGGAGGTTTGATCATCGCGTACTTCATGATGTAAATCAAACAGCAAGGAATGCAAACAAGATCACCTATGTGAGCTCTTGTCATCCGCAACACGGTTGCGTCACGTTCACGCACAATCAACCACATACCAGTGGTTTTTGTGAGTCTGATCATTCGCGTGCAACATCTAGTGTTGATCGCGTGATCCTTGGCTCTTACCAAGATGAGACACGTACGATCCTTGTACGTTCTTCACAAGTGTTGGTGAGTCTTCACCGAAGACTCATCACACGTGTGTATCACTGGCATAATCGATGCCTTTTGGCACGTACATTGTCAACAATTTCCTGCCAGTTTGGAAGAGGATCTATAGGATGAATTTTCCCACATTTTGTGTGGTACGTGTTCAGCAAGCAGTTATGGTGACGCCTCCTCCCCCTTTGCAAGGAGCGTCCCTGCGACCAATTAACCGGGCGTCCCCGCGAAAACTGTCGAGGTCCACACAACACTTTCCATGTCGTTCGGACATGTTCTCTTCCAAGGGGTTGTTGCATTGTGATACCTCCCCGCAACATTATTAATACGTGCAATCCAAGATGATATCAATCCTCTCGGTTTGCAACCACGTGTTCATGACCACGTGTAGGTCTACTAGACCTCTTTCAGCACCTGTGGGTTGGTTGGCTGAACTCAACCAAGCTCCACTAAGCCCATGCAACTCGCATGCTAGCCTTTTCTTAGGGTTGGGAGGCACCAAGATCCTAAGACATGGTTGCTGAGCACACTTGTTTTTTCGTTCAAAGATTGCACTCATCTTTGAAGGAGGCGGCATTGGTCGTCTGGCATGCGCATTTTCTGTCAAAGTCCATCACTGGACACGACAATGCTCCGACCTAGATGAAGTTGGTCTCAACCATCATCCCCTCATTTCTGTCTGAAATGGGTACAGTAGGTTGCCGCTCACGTCCCCGTCAGAAGCACACCGCTTTTGAACTAGGTCAACTGAGATAACCAATCTCAACAACCATGGATTCCATCCACGGACAAAGTGTTCATCGTACAGTATTCACCAAACGGGTGTACCATAATCACAATCATCTCGATACAAGTTGGAAGAACACCTTTCGGGTGTCAGTTCCATGTGATTGTGATCGAACACCTCTGAATCACATCCGGTGATCCTGGAACAACTAGTTCCTGAATTTGTTTGCGATTACATAATCGCGTGCAAGGGTTCCATTTAGGATCCCGTCATTGGATTGTGTTTGCCAAGTTGCAACAATCCGTGCTGCTTCAATGTCTTCTATTATGTACATTCCGTACTTCCATTCAATAGAGTATTTTCCATATGCCTCGCCCGAGGCACTCGTGGAGGGGATCGCCCTCATTGAAGACAACCCAGCAAACATCCACCATTGTGGATACCACCGTAGCGACATCCAAAATTGTTTTGTACTTGCGTTCGGCAATGTACTTCAATTGAACCATCCCCGGAACCAAGGGGTTTGAGTTGCTTCACCATGACCTTTCAGGTCGGTGAAGCATGTTTCGACTACACCGTAGTCATTATGATCTCTCTCGGAGATTGGTTTTGTTCCAACAAATTGGATAGCTAGTGCTACACCATGCCTTGGTATGACCGGAATCCATCTGCATTATGTTTGAAGAGCGTGACGTACACAACTAGTGTACTGTGTCACGACGGCCTCAACGTTGAGACGTTTCTCAAAACATCAAAAGAATCTGATGAGAAATATCGTTTCTCAAGGTCCATCTTGAAGAGTCCCTTCACATCAACCTTTTTGACACACTGGTCATCATTTTACCTCTGTGTTGATTATGACTCGGTCAGACCACCAAGATGTAGGTGCTAACACACTGTTAGCATAAAGCTGCCGGCTTATAGATCGTCTCCACGGTCATAAGCTTTGATCACAAAGCCTAGACCTTGACGTGATCCCAACTATGTCGTAGTTGGTTTGTAGCAATCTATGAGCTCTGGAGCACCATTAAGTAGAAAATGAGTGTCGCTTATGTTCTCTGAAATGGATTTTCTCCGAACTGTGGATGAATTTATGTCATCGACGTCGGTTCATGTATTTTTGTCTATCAATATCCATGACATGTTCACTCACCGAGTGGTGATAGAGTGAAGGTGTCGTCTTCAAGTTTGTTCACTCTTGACTTTCGGTTAATCTTGTCATACGCCAGACTTGACTCTTGCGATCTTCGACCACCGCACTGCGGCGTCTCAAATCGTGGAGGACCCATCAAAGATTCTCCGTCCCTCTCTGGCGCAATAACAACCTCCATTGACAATAATCATTGTCTCCTGAACAGGGTTTTGAGTACACTCATGTACCTTTTTATCGTCGGTACCGGTCGGGTACCCCGATTTGTATCCATCACTCACTGAGTGAGAGGGTGTTAATGGTTTCACCATTGGAAATTTATTCAAGGGTATCATCCTTGACACGTTCCATCACGGACCGATATTTGCATCGGCCATGACTGATGATGCATAGAACCCCCAAAAGGTACTGATGCATCCAGTACACACTGTGTACAGGCGGCACGATGGCAATCCTCGAGGATTAAAGTCGGCGTGCTAACATATCAGGTCACATCTCATGACATAGTCATCACACGGACACAGTCAAGAAATGATCACATTTGTATTTGAACATTGTAGCGTAATGGGACGTACGAATGTCATGACACACGTCCTGCGCCCACCAGACTACTTGTTTGGTGAAATGGTGTCGCCATTTTTGTCTAAGACATCAACTGACATCGTCAGCTTGTTCAAATGTCACAAAACCGTTGTGATCATTCGATTGTCCAACTTATTCGTAACGGGGTGTCATGATCGACGCACCAACACTTAGTGGATTAGGTTTTTGTGCATGTCGTGCACGTATTGAAAAGTGGGCTGTCTTTGGTGCTTGATCATGTACGCTGACCCCTTGCGGTAATGCAAGCCGTGCATATTTTTGAATTGGTGCTCAACCGACTGGGCTTTTGTAGCGCGTTCCATCATGGACAGGGAGGAGTTCGTTCACCTTTAGCATGGTCTAAATTTAAGGAAATCGTCCTCGTCACACGTGATCCATCCGATAAAATTTGGTTCTTACTTCTTTGGAAGTACCTTCCCAAACTGCAATCGGCAGAGTGAATGGTCGTCACTGTCGGTGGTGACCGAGATCGTTGTGTTTTTGTTACGCCATTCGGGCATACCTCTGATCACCACAGTTGTCTGTGATTGTTTCTAGCCATACCTGTCGGTTCTTCATTTGAAGGATTCGACAGTATGACCATCGTCGACTTTGTCAAGATGACTTGCAAACGCCAAACGACGTGGTTTCGGCGCTTTGACAAACGCGCTTGACGCTCTTGCCAATAGAACCACTCCGCACATAGATCGTATGCTTTTGTCTGGTGGTGTATCGCATGCTAGCAGGACGAGGCCACGGCTGCCTAGTTTTTGCTAGTCGCGACGCGATCGGTACCTATGTTATCGGTGCAATCGGCATCTTATAACACATATTGTACCATCAAAACTAGCATGGCTAGTCCAACCAGGACTCATGGGCATAGTGCGAGCGGCCCCCTCATCGATGGTGCATTTGGCACCCATGACAAAAGTGCAACTCGCAGCTTTTGCCAATCGTGCAATCGGCGTTTATGACATTGGTGCATTCGGCACTCGTGTCAACGATTTAACCGACACACTTATCGGCCATGCATTCAACATCATGACAATTGTGCGTTCGGCACTTGTGTGAATGCTACGATTGCATTTTGAATGTCGGTCGTATTTCAGGTGCAACCGGGGGCACTTGTCAACCGACCATCACATGTGGATTTCCACCATCGCGTGTGTGTGTTGAGTGCGATCGGCACTCACATTCACGTTTTGTCGAAATCCATTCACAAATGACTTATCTAGCATTGTTGGTGCAACCGACACCCACATGGATATGCAATCAGCATTTGTTTTGGTCACAACTCCGTAGACCATGAGTATTGCGTTCGGCACAAGCATCACGAATGCATTCGACATCCGTGATCAAAGTGTAACTAGCACTTTTCAGTGTTCGACACCGGCAAAAGTTCTGCAACCAGCATGTGTGTTCTTGCCAGTAGTGCGATCGGCACTTATGTCGATGACGTGGTCGGCATCCATGTAACCTTGCAATGAACACACGTTGTGTTGTCTACGCATCTTGCACTGTTGCGACGAGTAGGTGAGTCGTCGAGTGGTCACAGCACATACGCTGCCTTTTTTTTATCTAGATCAAGAACTCGTCTCGATGTACGTCACCGCTGTGGTTTTGCAACCCAGTATCATAGTGACTCTTTTACGCAAACAAAATTGTT
Source organism: Penium margaritaceum (assembly GCA_023375785.1). Classification (NCBI taxonomy): domain Eukaryota; kingdom Viridiplantae; phylum Streptophyta; class Zygnematophyceae; order Desmidiales; family Peniaceae; genus Penium; species Penium margaritaceum. The sequence goes on along the minus strand of SZWC01000763.1, from coordinate 110,316 downwards.
TAGCGCATGTACGACCCGTGTTAAGCCATGTCGTGGCTCTCAACGCTCACCCCTTCCGGGTTTTCTTACGTATTACCCCAAACTTTGAGGTTAAATGCGAAAAATTTAGGCACTATCGGTGCTAAATTTCTCGAATTGAAACATTTCCAAGTGGGTTCCGTCCAGCACATTGAAAACTGTCGGTTTTCCTCCTTTTTGTGTGTCGGAATGGAAAATAAAAGGAAAAATCAGAACTGCTGATTTTGGAAGAGCTCAACTCGAGCTTTTAGATTTTTGGCGTCAAAACCCACGGTCAACTTGACCACATTCTCGGGTTCGACCACAACACTTTTCACCGTTTCAAACGTTTCTTGGAAACGGTTCACACAGAATTCCTCAACTTGAGGATTCATGAAAAATGAACGGAATCGTGGCATGTCAAGTGCCCTTTTTTTTAATGCTTGGAATCTTTCAAGCGTCACCTCGTGGTATGTTGGGAAAACTGCCGGTCTTTCCCTTTTTCCTATGAACAGGATAACATTGAAAAAAAAATTGATTGAGAAACTTCTCAATAAATTTTAGAGCATACAATAAGCTCCATGCCGCTTTTGACAGCGGTGAACCCACGGCCAACAAGGCCAGACCATGGGTCCAACTGAGGAAATCGTCCTCACCTCTAGTGCTAGTGGCACTTAGAGATTTGTAACCTTTTAGAAAAGGTTATTATTGAATTTGTTCTGAGCTTCAAATAGGTTTTTACGGCGTTCAAAACGGACGCCAAACGAAGGAACTATCCTCTGTTTCATGTGGAACCAGCCGGGTCCAAAACAGGAGGTATTCCGTGGAAAATGGTGGCAAGAAGTCCTCCCCAACAGTCGAACCCTGTACCTCCAATGTTTGCTTCGCACTCGCTACCAACTGCGCCACTCGCGCACGCCCAACTGAGCAAAAATGTTATATTTATCATTTCGTTTATGTTTCTTTTTTTTGCACGGCCAGTCATGACCACTGAAGCGACGGGGAGGTGGGAGGCCTGGCCCGTCCACGGGGGAAGGAAGGGGGCAGGAAGCTTCCTAGCCTCCACCCCAAGCCTCCCCCTCCTCTAGAACGTCACCCTCGAGAGGGAAAGGGGGAAACGCCCCCTCTGTTGGCCGTCGGCCCTCCCTCGACGAGGGAGAGGGGGGGAAACGCCCGCCTTTGGTCGTCGGCCCTCCCTCAATGAGGGAGAGGGGGGAAGACGCCCCCCTTGGGCCGTTGGCCCTCCCTCGACGAGGGAGAGGGGGGAGGCACCCCCCTTGGGCCGTCGGCCCTCCCTCAACGAGGGAGAGGGGGGAAGACGCCCCCCTTGGGCCGTTGGCCCTCCCTCGACGAGGGAGAGGGGGGAGGCACCCCCCTTGGGCCGTCGGCCCTCCCTCAACGAGGGAGAGGGGGGAAACGCCCCCCTTGGGCCGTCGGTCCTCCCTCAACGAGGGAGAGGGGGGAGACGACCCCCCTTGGGCCGTCGGCCCTCTTTCAATGAGGGAGAGGGGGGAGACGCCCCCCTTGGGCCGTCGGCCCTCCCTCAACGAGGGAGAGGGGGGAAGACGCCCCCCTTGGGCCGTTGGCCCTCCCTCGACGAGGGAGAGGGGGGATTCACCCCCCTTGGGCCGTCGGCCCTCCCTCAACGAGGGAAAGGGGGGAAACGCCCCCCTTGGGCCGTCGGCCCTCTTTCAACGAGGGAGAGGGGGGAGACGCCCCCCTTGGGCCGTCGGCCCTCTTTCAACGAGGGAGAAGGGGGAGACGCCCCCCCTTGGGCCGTCGGCCTTCCCTCAACGAGGGAGAGGGGGGAGACGCCCCCCTTGGGCCATCGGCCCTGTGAGAGGGGGGGGGGGAGATGGGAGAACGCCCCCTCTCCTCCCCTCTGGGCTGTCGGCCCATATGAGGGGGGAGGGGGAGATGGTAAGTCACCCCCTCTCCCCCTCCTTGGCGCAAAGGGGAGGGCGAGAGGGGACTCGCCCCGATCCTCCCCCCGACGAGCAACGAGCGCTCGGCTCGCTGCTCGTCACAGCTCAACGCGCGGGGTCGGGCACCGTTTGGAGGACTGCTCCAAACGTTTTTTTTTTTGGGTCACCGAGGTATCGGCCGCTCTCTCTCTCTCTGTCTCTCTCTCTCTCTCTCTCTCTCTCTCTCTCTCTCTCTCTCTCTCTCTCTCTCTCTCGCTCGCTCGCTCTCGCGCTTGGTAGCTCGCTTGGTGGGAGACTGGACTCCGCCCTTCGGGCGGCGTTTGGTGAAACGACCAAACATTTTTTTTTGCGCCTTAGACTTACGTGGTCCCTCGATCGGAGGGATCCGACGTCCAGAACTTCGCGGAAGCGCTGGCTCTGATGCCAATGTAACAGCTGTGGGCTGTTTTGCGACTGACTTCTGAAACCAAAACGTAGGCCCTCAGAAAGTGTAGTCCAAGGAGGAGGGGCGAATGGTCGCCTCAGCCAATTTGGCTGAGACGAACCGCGCCAGAACGGACATAGTCTTCATAGGGCATCTTTACAAACATACAATCTAAAACCCTATCGTTCCACGTGGCACGACCACGTGGAAACAGGACCCTAGCGACCATCTAGAGTGGAGGAGGAGTGACGCGATGGATTTTCCATTGCGGCACTCCTTTCTCCTCAAATCCGGCCACGGGCTATTTTCCGGGCTAGAGTCGAACTCGGCTCTAGCCCATATCTTTTTCCGGACTTTGGCTCCTCGAAACCTGAGCCTCGAGTACCCGAAGTACCCGATAATTATTTAACGACCATTTTTAACCGTAAAAATGGTCCGTACGCTACACATGAGGAACCGCATTGCTGGATCCATCAGCGCGAAAGCCGACGTTCAGGCGGCGAGCAACGCGAGGGCTCGACGGAGGGACTCGCAGCTCGCAATAGCCGATTATTCTGTAGGTTCAGAGGTCATCGTCCTTATAAAGAGCCCGTCAGCGAACACGTTTGGAAGCTAGTTCGTTTGCATCATGAGTGATTGTTGTGAAACAAATGGTGCAGGAAAATCCGCACCACAAACCAGTGTTAAAGATGGAGTTCGACTATAAAACGTACATATCCGAATTGCACCTTCTCACGACATGGCTAAACGGGTCTTGCACCCGGTGTTCACTCAGCCTTCGCTCCGGTCGGTCAAGGGCTGATGTCAACCCTCGACTTGACCAGATCCTGATTCTGAGCTGAAGGATTCGCTCGAAGGAATATCCTATTGCTGAGATTAAGTGGTGGGGCTCCGCGTTTCATGAGATTGGCCGTCGGGGCCCCATCATTCTCGAAGGAGTGAAACAAGTTGCCTGATCGAGCCGCTTGACCACACGGGGCCCTGAGGTCAAAGTGCCCAATTTTCTAACATGTCGAGGCCATGTATACAATGACGAGAATCACAATGAGGCACAGTTTCGGTCTTTCGTGCTCAATCTAACCGTCACCTGTGACGTCACATCGTGATTTGTCGCTTCAAGAGACTCCTCTGAGAAGGAGTTGTTGTGTGTGTCGTACACCGCTTACGGTGACCCCTCAGCTCATGTCCATTCACATGCAGATCCTTGACATGGCGACGGTGGCAGAAGACCGGCGGTTGGACGGGCGTCCAGAAGACTCCCTTCATATTTAGATTTGTGCTGTGGGACAGCACATAGGCGTGCAGCCTATCAGGACGTAGATCTCGTCGATGCGGCCGTTCGGGTTCAGACGGCTCGTCGTTCTGACGTGTCTGTAAGGAGTTATGCCCAAAATTGTATTTTTTGCCAATGTTTTGTCTTGCTATATATTGTGCGCCCTTGCGCACCGCGTGTGTGTGCACCCACTAATTCAGAGACACTATTTAGGTTGTCTAGGCCTCAGTTGTTAACTCTCTCTGCACATTGCTTGCAGCCAGACGCGTTGATGCGTCGTGCTAGTTAGACCCTTGTAATTGATTTCTGTCCCTCTGCCTAGCACATGCTTGCATGCATTCTGTCATGGTATCAGAGCAGCGAGGCATCCCTCGCTAGGTGCACAGCAGAGACGCAGCTCCAGCAGCGGCAGTGAGAGTCACCACTGCCACTGGTGCTCCTTGGAGCTTCCGCACCCCGTGAGAGGTGCATCGCCGCCGAAGAGTCAGCAGCAGGAGCAGCATCCACTGTGGTAACGTGGGTGGTGTTGCCCCCACGTGCCACCACCGTCGACGCCGTGGGCATCGTCGGCCATCTCCACCGCCAGTAGCGGTAGCCGCCATTGCCAGCACCCCCACCAGCGGCGGGAGCCACCGCCACCAGCACCCCCAGCAGCGACAGCAGCAGCCGCCGCTAGTACCAACGCCAGTGGCGACAGCCGCTGTCGCCAGCACCGCCGCCGACGGTGGCACCGTCGCCAGCAGCGAAACCAAGAGTGGTGGCCACTGCCACGACAGACACCGCGGGCATCGTCGCCAACGGCGGCCACCACCGCCGGCTACTCCGCTGGTAGCAGCGGAGGTCGCGGACGGGAGCCGGCATCACCGCCGGAGCACCGCCAGCAGCACTGCTGGCAGCACCACCAGTAGTACCACCGGTAGCACTGCCGGTATCACCACTGGCAGCACCACCGACAACGCCGCCGGCAGCTCCGCTGGCACAAAAAAAAAGGAAGGACAACCGGCCGTCATGCCGAAACAAACCTCCGCCAGCGTCACCACCGATGTAGCTACCGAGGGTAGCTCCGTCAGCGGCCAACGCCGGCCGCTGCCATCATCACCACAACGGCAGCAGTGGCAACAGCAACAGCAGCAGCGGCCGTAGCAACAGTCGTAGCCACAGCAGCAGCAGCAACATTAGCAGCAGCAGTAGCAGCAGCAACGGCAGTAGCTGTAGCCACAACAGTAGCAGCAGCGGCCGCCCAGTCCGATGACCTTGGCGCGCCAGGTGCGCGCGTTGGCTGACGTACAGGCGGAGAGCCGCCAGGCAGGTCGCTGAGGCGGAGGACCTGATCAGGGGCTTGCTGCCCTAGCAGCAGCAGCCCTAGCAGCAAGAGCAGCATCAGTCAACAGACCCGAGCAAGGACCACCTCGCTCATGGCAGCAATGCTGATGAGGTCGTGGACACCCTCTCCGACTTTGGTGAGGAGGGTGAGGAGGAGTTGCTACGAGCACGCCTCCTCTGCCTGGAGGCGTGCCACAAAGCGCGTGAGGTAATTGCAGCCCTCCAGGGCACGAGCTCCAGCGCCGACGCCGGCCTGAGCTCATCTCGCCGCCCTCTGAGCTTTGAGGAGCTGGCTCTGCGAGCCCGCCTGGGCAAGGGGGTTGCCTCCTCTATGCCCGGTCATGTAGAGGCTTCGACCGTCGCTCTGCCGACGGTCAAGCCACCCAAGTGGTTTGAGTCAAACCCGCCCCTCTTCCGGACTGGGAACGACTACAAGTCATGGGAGCCGCGCTTTCGCATGTGGACCATGAGCGAGGGAGTCCTCGCCTACTACCTCACCCATTACCAGGTGTGTGACCCCGCCTCGACAGAGATGGCGGTCATCGCCGCCTCCGGCCTGGTGAAGGCCGCCCCGGACTTCACCAAGGACTTCAGTCGTTTCCTTGTCGACCCACTGACCGGCTCGGGAGCTGATCCTTGCATGGCGTGGACACTGGCTGTCACCCTTTTTGAGGGCGCCACCTTGGCCCTCACGTCCCAGTGCCTTGCCGACTTCAACTCCCTCTGCTAGACTGCTCAGGAGTCCGCAGCTGACTACTGGCACCGGGTGGTCCAGCTGTACGAGGAGCTGGTGAGATTCTTAAGGCGAATCCATGGCAACTGATCTTGCTTAAAATGATGCAGAAATGACTAAGCTAGGGTTGGGTTTGCAGCCATAGGGGTCCCTACAAGTGTCGGGGGGAGCAAGCAAGAGCTCACTCGGGTGAGTCTCGCTAGTCGAGACCCACCCATTGGGCCGGCGAGCGAGGCTCGCCGGCACGCACCCTAGGCGCGAGGGCAAATCGCCCTCGTGCGCCGGAAAAGGGCCGGCTAGTGCGCACCCTGCCCTGCACATGTTAGCACAACCTAGGTCACTGTTTTTAGCTAGACTAATCTAGGTGCCTGTTACGGAGTACACGTATGACCCAAGGAAATAACAATGGACAAATGTAGGTCAATAAAGAGGTAGCAAGGTAGTGCGCCAGCACTGAGCGATGGAGGAAGCGGGGGGTCATGCTAGCAGGGTGGAGGCGACCACGCGTGCGGGACGGGGAAGTCGCGAGCCGTCACGGTGCGTCGCCTCCACTCTCTGCTCCAGCATGCCCTGCGCACTCACGGCCATCCACAAGCAGACATATGTACACTGAGAGATTAACACGCCCCCTTGGATGGGAGTGCGGTGGGCATGCAACCAAGATGATGCAGTTGAAGTGGGAGGGAGGAGGATGGAAGTGCCTTTGTGAGGAAGTCTGCTAGCTGGGCTTGACCACTGATAGCACGCACTTCGATTGTTCCAGTCTCTACCGCCTCACGAACAAAGTGATGTTCGACACTGATGTGCTTCGTGCGTGGATGCAAGACACCATCATTCGCTGCAATGCGGCGAGCTGCTGAGCTGTCACTGTGCACGGGAACAGCAAATGTGCGCACGCCCAGTTCCTCAAGCAGACGTGCAAGCCAAATCCCCTCACAGGCGGCCTCACCCAACGCCATGTACTCTGCCTCAGCCACGCTGCGTGCCACACATGACTGTTTGGCGCTGCGCCACGACACAGCAGTCCCCCACACACGAAACACAAATCCACCCCGACTGCGAGCAGCACGGTCACGCGCATAATCACTGTCACAATACCCATCAAGAACGGGACCTGTGTCAGGGGAAAACACTAGACCAAGGGCAGCCGTGTCCAGCACATAACGCAATAGCTTTAACAGTGCTTTGTGATGCGTGCTGCATGGTTGTTGGCTGAACTGGGCAAGCACATTGACTGCACAGGCAATGTCCAAACGTGTGGTGGAGGCAAGATATGAGAGGCTGCCAGTGATCTGCCTGTACAGTGTGGGGTCTGTATCTGGGCCATAGTCCGTGGTGCGTGCATCCAGCAGGTGTGCGTAGACATCAGGACTCATGGGTGTGTGCTGCTGTGGCAAATGTTGTACCAAGTGCTGGAAACGTTCTGTGAGATGAGCAAGGAACCGACCTTGATGAAGGGTCAGGGTCCGTGCTGTGCGGTCACGTGTGATGGTCATGCCTAGAAAGTTTTGTGCCTCACCTAGGTCCGTCACCCTGTAGTAGGCTGTGAGCAGTGCTTTTACCTGTCCAATGAGTGTGAGGGAAGGAGACGGGAGCAGCAGGTCATCCACATAGACCAGCAATGCGATAGGCACACCACTGTCCCAGCGAAAGAACAGCGAGGGGTCGCATGTACTTTGTGTCAATCCACCACTTTCCAGGGTTCGGCGGATCTCTTTGTTCCAACACCTAGGTGCTTGTTTTAAGCCGTACAAGGCCTTTAGCAAGAGCCACACCCTGTCTTTTCCGTCCTCATGGCCCTCTGGCTGTTTGACATACAGTTCTTCTTCCAATGGTCCATTCAAGAACACATTTTTGACATCCATTTGGTGAATTTCCCAGTCCTCTCTTGCCGCTACTGCCAGCAATGTACGACTGGTTGAGACTTACCCACGGGTGCATATGTGTCAGTGAAATCCTGTCCTGGGATTTGATGAAAACCTTTAGCCACAAGTCGTGCCTTATACTTCTCAATCAAGCCCTTGAGGTTCCTTTTCAGTTTGAACACCCATTTGACATCAATGGCCTTGCGGCCGGGTGGCAAGGGCACCAGCTCGTACACCTCATGTTCCAACAGTGCATTCAGCTCAGCGACCATTGCCTTTTCCCATTCAGTGGCATCTGGACGCCCCCTAGCCTCAGTCAGGGTGAGTGGTTCGGTTGCACTGTGATCCAAGGATGCAGTGGCGACAGTGTTATAAAATTGCTTGTAGTCGACTCTGGGGAGGTCACGCAGCGATTGTCGCACTGGTTTGGGCGACGGAGTTTCTGTACTTTCAGTCTCAGTTGGAGGGGTCAGAGGCTTGAGACCTGGAGGTGCCTTAGAGGCACTGGACTCTGTGCTGGCCAAATCTGTGGGTGAGAGCAAGTCTTTTGGGACAGGAGTGGCCATCTCATTGTCTTGCATTGGTCGAGGTGTCTGACCCACGTTTTGTGATGGGGAGGACATGAAGACAGGTACACTCACATACTCTGGGTAATGATGCTGTGTGGGGAGTGAGGGAGCGTGACGCAGTGTACGGAACACCTTGTACGGCATGTGTTCCAAAAAGGAGGCATCGCGACTTTCGACAAAGCTGTGATTTGTGGGATCCCAAAATCTCCAAGCCTTTGAGGCGTGAGAGACCCCGACAAAGACGCACCACCGACCACGCGGACTCAGTTTGTTATCTCGTTGTGGTGGTGCAAACCAGACGCATGCCATTGTGCCCCACACCCTAGCAGGCCGTAGGTCAGCCTTCTCTTTGAACCAACGCTCCCACGGTGTGACTGACTTGGGAAGTGGACCTTGTGGAATACGGTTCCATACCCAGGTGATATACTTCACGGCCTCCTCCCAAAACCCAAAGGACAGGCCGGACTCGGTCAATAGTGTACGCAGTGCATCGCCAAGGGTT
>SZWC01000763.1:69519-91666 GCA_023375785.1 Penium margaritaceum | reverse complement strand
CCCCCCCCCCCCCCCCCCCCCCCCCCCAAGGACTTGGACCCGGGATTCGCGAATCTTGAACGAATCTGATTTTGCAGATTCGGATTCGCGAATCCGGATCTTGGACCCGGATTCGCGATTCCGATCCCCGAACCCAGGATTTGGTGTGCACCCTTACCTGTGAGTCATCGGCTCGCTCATGTACTTGGCCACCACGACACGGCCCGACATTGCCTTCAATGTCAGCCTGCTCGCTTAATTCTCGCAGGCTCCACGCCAGCGAACACTGGAGGCTGCAGTCCGATGTGTGTGCTACATCCTATCCACCGCACGCTTCGGCCTGTGCTTTCACGAGCAGGTGTCCGTTGTGCTCGATGGGTACACAGACAGTGACTGGGCGTGGATTCTATATGGCAAGAGCCGCACTGGCTACATCTTTCTCATTGGAGGCACCGCAGTCTCCTGGCAAAGTGGGAAGCAGGGCTGCGTTGTATGCAGCACTGCTGAGGCAGAGTATGTTGCTCTAGGCGCCGGTGCAGCTGAGTGTGTTTGGCTCGTCCGTCTGTTGCGTGAACTGCGTCAGTCCATTCCCCACGTGGTCCTTCAGTGTGACAACATGAGCGCGGAGGCCATCGCCAAGAACTCAGGTGTGTTCCATGCCCGTACAAAGCACATCAATGTCGAGCACCACTTCGTGCGTTATCTAGTTGACCGTGGTGAGATCCGAGTCATGCACGTGGGCACTGACAGGCAGCGCGCGGATTTTCTGACCAAGGCTCTGGGCCATTCAAAGTTCATGCGGCCACTCGTTCCATGGGACTCTGCCTCATTCCTGTTGCAGGTTGACTCCACATGCGCCACCTTGCGTGTGTTGTGCTTGCTGCCTGCAGCGGCTGTGTGTTTCTTGCTCTGTAAAGTGTTAGTATCTGCATATGCATGGATGTGTACCGCCCTCCGGTCATGGGGGAGTGTTGTTGTGTGTGTTGTACATGGCTTACGGTGACCCCTCGGCTCATGTCCATTCACGTGCAGATCCCTGACATGGCGATGGTGGCAGAAGATCGGCGGCCGGACGGGCGTCCAGAAGACTCTCTTCTTATTTAGATTTGTGTTGTGGGACAGCACATAGGCGTGCAGCATATCATGACGTAGATCTCGTCGATGCGGCCGTTCTGATTCAAACGGCTCGTCGTTCTGACGTGTTTGCAGGGAGTTATGCCCAAAACTGTGTTTTTGCCACTGTTTTGTCCTGCTAGAAATTGTGCGTCCTTGTGCGCCGCGTGTGTGTGCACCCACTAGGTCAGAGACAAAATCTAGGTTGTCTGGGCCTCAGTTGTTAACTCTCTCTGCACATTGCTTGCAGCCATACGCGTTGATGCGTCGTGCTAATCAGACCCTTGCAGTTGATGTCTGCCCCTCTGCCTAGCACATGCTTGCATGCATTCTGTCAGATAGGGGGTTTCGAAAATATCAAAGCGCGAATTTGTAAAGGATAAAATTGTCGGAATTGCCTTTTTCGACTTTACTCTTTATCTACTGTCACGCCCGCCTTCCTTCCTTGATACCCAATGGTAAAGTAGGTCCTCATAAAGCAGAAATCTCGACTATCAAATCGCATGTTGTCCGGATGCCTATAGTGTTATGCCTAACAGAGCGTACATGGTGAACATGTAGAAGTTGCAAGGCAGAACAAGCTTAAGAATTTGGGACACTTGAGCAATTTATAATTAGCGGTAAGTGTACTTCGATAAAAAGTGTCAAAAGATCACACACAAATATGCAAGAGTCAGGTTATAAATGAGACGTACTCGGGATCGTCGAGTCGATTGTCGAGTGACGCGTGTGGAGTCGCGTCATGAGTGGTCGGATTCAAGAAGTTTCGCCCAGGAATCGGGGGGGGGGGGGTGCTTCGAAAATCGACGACGAACATGCGAGATGAGTCTATATAAATATCGATCTTTCTCTATGTGTCAAGAAGTCGACCGGAAGGTCGTGACACTTCTATCAATGATTCTCGAAAGTGGTCATAGTTGCCAAAAGTGTGAGAAAGATCGCTAGAGGGCAGGGCAATTGCCTGAAGTGCCCTTAACCATCAAAGTGAAAATCGGGGTTTCACTACGCGGTGGGCTATTAGTGCAATGACACAAATGTCCACTCCGAAAGATTAGGGACTCATGTACGTCCGGTATGTAACACTTCCCCCCCTTTTAGACGCGATGTCCCGACGCGCGTATAGATGTGGCCCGGTGACGACGGTAGAATCTGTCGATCAGATGATCGGCGTCAAGGAGGTTGACATAAAGTTCCCAACTGTTATGCGCGGCATCATAGCCGTGCCACTTGACAAGATATTATGTAGTTTTGCCACGTCGTCGATGGCAAAGGATGTCCTCGATGACGTATATATCATGTCCTCGTCCACTTGTATAGGTGGAGAGGGGAGCACATCCCTGCCGTGGAAGTTTTCTCCGGGGTCCCGATAGTGCTTGAGTCTGTTGATATGGATCACCGGGTGAACTTCCATAGTGTCAGGAGTTTGAGTAGCGCAACCATGGGGGTTTGCATGCGCGCGATCTCAAACGGTCCCAACCATCAGGATTTGAGCTTCAAACAGTCACCTCCGCGCAGTTTGATGTTTGTCAAAATGAGAACTTGGTCGCCAGCGGCGAAGACATCGTCGCTACGATGTCGGTCCGTTGTTCCTTTCATTGTTGCTCGTTTCTTTGCGAGTGTCTGTCGTGTTTCAACCCAGATGATGGAGAAGCCGCGGTGTTGGACGTCAACCGCGTGAATGTTATTGTGGCTGTGTAGTTTGGCTGGTGTGGCGGGAAGTTTGCCATACACCACTTTGGACAGATTTTTACCCGTTGCCGTGGAAATTCTTTAATTATATGCCATTTTGTTGGTTGGGAGTTTTGCAGCCCAATCCGTTCCTTGTTGTTCACATAATGTTCGGAGAATTTATTTGAGTGTCTGATTGGCCCACTAGGTTTGGCCGTTGGTTTGATGGTGGAACGCCGTTGAAAGCATGATCTGACTGCCATAACGAGTCATCAGTTCGTGCCGAAAATGACTGGTGAATCGACCGTCTTTGTCGCTCGTGATCGTTCTGGACACGCCGTGTAGCCGTACGATGTTGCTTAGAAGCATCCGTGTTGTTCCTTTGGTGCTGACGATAGTCGTCGTCGGAATAAAGTGAGCCTTTTGGAAAACTTGTCGACCACCACGAGGATTGAGTCATATCCCTCGGGTATGACTGGTCGTCTAGTGACAAAGTCTATGGAGATGTCGGTCCACTGTTGTGTCCGAATGGGGAGCGGCTGTAGAAGTCCAGTGGCCTTTTGGGACGGGATTTTTGTCGCTGACACGTGTCTATGGCTTTGCAGAAACTGGCCACGTTGGATTGCATCTTGTCCCACCAGTAGTGCTTCGACAGGTTCTTTAGTGTCTTATCTTCTCCGATATGTCCACCTAGACTGGTGTCGTGTCATTCTTCAAGCATCATGCGGTGGAGTTCATCGTTCAAGGAAACGACCACCTGGCGAGTAAATCGTCGCTGTCAATAGGGTACGTCACACCATAATTATGCCTTTTTGTATCCGCCATGCCATTTTGCCGCTCTGGCTGAGCACGGTGTGCTCGAGCTGGCCAACCTTCCCCCTGGTCGGACAACGATCAAGGCCAAGTGGGTCTTGCGCAAGAAGTTCACCGCCTCGGGTGCCCTCGACCGGTACAAGGCTCGCTCACTGCCAAGGGCTACTCCCAGGTTCTTGGCGTCGATTTTAGTGACACCTACGCCCCTGTTGGCCGTTTTACGATGAGTTGCGTTGTCATATGTGTCACCGCTCACTTTCAGTGGGAGCTCCACCACATGGACGTGAACAACACATTTCTCCACTGCCGCCTCCATTGCGTGCTCTACAGTCTCCGTCAGTCTCCTTGTTGTTAGGGCAAGGAACTCTCATCCACCCTTGTACGTGGTGGTTTCCGTCCTAGTCATTCCGACCCCTCCCTCTTCGTCGGTGGCACCTCTCTCATGCCCACCTTCATTCTGGTGTATGTGGATGATCTCCTCATCACCTCCCCTTCCTCCTCTGCGATCTCCGAGACAAAGGGTCTTCTCTCCTCGACGTACCGCATGAAGGACCTAGGCCTTACAGCCATGTTCTTAGGGATGCAGATTGAGCGCCTACTGGACTGTCTCTTGGTCCATCAGGAGCGTTATGTCCAGACCCTCGCGGACTGCTTCTCCTTCGTTGTTGACCTCTCCCGTCCTCTCCTTGTTGCCTCCTCGTCCATGCCATCGGGCGGGCACCCAGCTCGCTCTTCGTATGGGCCACGACGCCGAGTTGGGTGCACTGGAGTCCGCCGTCACATTCCAGTCCATCATTGGTGCGCTCACGTACTTGGTTGGCACCACTCGCTTGGACATCGCCTGTGCAGTGAATGTCCTTGCTGAGTTTGCCCGCGAGCCTCGCACGGCTCATCTCCAAGCGGTCGCGTACCTCCTTCATTATGTCCTTGGTTCTGCCCGGGCCGGCCTTGTCTTCCAGGCCGGGTCGAGCGTGCCGCTCTTGGAGGACTATGCTGACAGTGACTACGTCCGCGATTCAGATGCTCACAGTCATAACGACTTCGTCTTTCTCCAGGGTCCTGCTGCCGTGTCATAGCGTAGTAAAAAATACGGGTGCGCGGCTTGCAGCTCTAGGGAGACCAATTATATGGCTCAGGGTGGTGCTGCTACCGAGGCGGTATGGCTCCGTCGCCTTCTTGGCGAACATCGTCTCCCCACTCCGGCAGTACCCCTCTACACGGACAGTGAGAGTGGGTTGGCCATTGCCAGGAACGCCAGTGCTCTTCATCGCCACACCAAGCACATCAATGTTGAGTATCGCTACGTGTACGACGTTGTCGCGGCATGCCATGTCTCTATCTGGTTCATCTCTGTTAAGTTTCATTTCGCAGACTTTCTCACAAAGGATCTACACCAGTGTACCTTTGCTTTGAGTATTGCTGCTGTCGGTCTTCGTACCCTTCCCCCGTTGGACCGATACCCTTCTTTTCTTCCCATTGCCCTTACCTACATCATTTGGTCTTCTGCTCGATGACCGCTTGCATGCTGCATCTGTGGTGTTTTTTTTTCGTGCCCTTTGTGTGCCTCTGTCGTGGTGTGTCTCTGGGCGTTGGTGTGCAAGCCCTTGGTGATATGTTGCTGTTCTTGGCGGTATGGCACTCCGGGTGGGCTGCTCCAGTCGGGTACCGCTGGCTGGGTACTCCTAGAGGGGTGCTCCTGGATGGGTGCTTCTGGATGGGTACTCCTGGCGGCGTGCTCCCGGATGGGTTCTCCTGGTGGGGTGCTTCAGGATGGGTGCTCCTGAATGGGTGCTCCTGGATGGGTTCTCTTGACGGGGTCCTTCCATCGCCTGCCTCGGTCGTGTGCTTTGGGAGGGGTTCACCAGGCGGGATGCCCCCGCCGGCATCCTGTGTCGCTGTCTCCATGGCAGTAGGTTCCGGCTCGCTAATGTCCGTCCAGGGGCTTCACCTAGTGGTTCTGCCGGTTGCTTCTTGTGATCCTTGGGTGCTTCTGGTGTGGTGTTCAAGCTTTCTGCTCGGGGCATCCATCCTCGCTTGCGCTATTATGTTAAAGTAGCGAACATTTTGGTGCTACTTGTGCTAGCAAACCAAGTTTAGTCCTAAGCTTGTCTCTTGGTTTGTTTTCCTTATGAGACACACGTCTCCTTATGTTGTGCTCCTTGGGACATGCTCGACTTTTGCTCAAGCAACTTCGCATGTGTCTCGCGTGGCTCACCACACCATGTGCCGAGCCACACGAGGCCTGTGGGCGACCCGATAGGGGTCACGCCACCAAGTTGCTCGCTCTCACTTTTCATTCCAACCTTTGTAATTTGCGCCTCGATCCACTCTCGCTCTCACATCTCGATTCTCCCCTCACAACTCTCGAGAGCCCTGCTCCTCACAGCTCTCGAGAGCCCCGCCCCTCACAACTCTCGAGAGCCAATGACCCCATCAGCAACTAAGTGTTGCACTCTCCCTCTCCTAAACCCGAGAGCCCTCGCTCTCAGGTTTCTCTCCCTCCTCATCCACCTCTCTCCCTCTCTCTATCTCCTAGGCCTGTACGGCCCTGTTCAACACTTTTTTTCAGGCAATAGCAAGCCATTCAGAGTTTCCAATAGCAGTTGATGGCCAATAGGAACGTGGGTTTGTAATTACATTTGTATGGGTTTGTTGGTTCATTGTGGCAATATCTGATACTTGAACGCAAGCCAATATGCCACAATGGTACATATTATAGTATCATGTTAACTCTATATATAGACTGAATTGCACGTTTGCCGCTTCCTCCCGAGCCGTTGTATCAAGTGGATTTCTAGGTCTTTCTTGTGCCTCTTACACATGCAGTGGGTTGTGCTTTTTTGAGGGGCTGGCCTCACATTAAAAATTGAAATTGACTAAAGATCATGTCTTGATCGCATATGGAAACCGACAGTTTGTGTTCTTGTCTCATATCGTCTTGTCTCATCTCGTCTCGTCTCGTGCTACATAAAATAAGACACTCTCACTCAAATCAGTTATAGACAACAAGACGATGAAAACTAATTCATGGTTGGTCTTGATCTTGTATCAACACCACTAGGCCTATGGGTGCTGGATTGGTCGTCAAAGGGTGGCAAAGCCTCAAAGGCCGAGGCCCAGTGGCCTTGAGCGCTCTATCATACTCCCTCTACTTGTCAGCATCGGCTATCAAGACACCCTCATTGACAACTATGTAAAAAAATCTTGATCAACAATAGCTTTATCAGACAATGATTGTGGAGTGAAGGTGCCATGTCTCAGTACGGTTAAAAAATCATCAAGAAACTACCTCAGTAAACATGGGCCTCGTCCTTGACAAACCATGTATCGAATTAGCATGGTTTATGAAGGATAAACAAAATAATGTTGGAGACATCTCATCTCGATCTCAACCATGAGCAGCGGCTGCGACGCCAACCCCTTGGCTGCATAACATCGTAGTGCAGCAGCTAGAGCAGCCGCACCAACGACAACGACTGCAACATCATCAGTTGTAACCATAGGAGAAACAACAACTGCAGTAGTAGTATCAGCAACATCCGTACTCCGCATCCGCAACATAGTAGTAGGAGCCGACTTGTAGCAGCCCCAGCAATAATAGCTGTGGCAATAACAACTACAATAGTTATATAGACATCTGCACTCGTAGCATCAGTTACAACAGCACCTACAAGAGCAGCTACAATAGTAGCTACACCAGCAATCGCTATAGAAGCAATTGATGTAGCAGCAGTAGCTACAATAGTAGTGGTCGTAATCACATTCGTAGTAACATCTCTAAGAGCAACTACAAAAACAACAGTTTCAGCAACAACACTCGCACTCGTAGCTATAGCACTAATGACTATTGTAGCAACATCATCATAGTAGTCACAATCGTAGTAGCAGCTACAAAAGTGGTTGTGACAGTAGTTGCAGTAGCAGTACTAATGATTGTAGCCACTCAAACAGCTACAACCACAGCCAGCAGCCACAGTAGTAGCAAAATAGTGGTAGCACAACAGTCGTAAGAGCAGTACAGCAGACGCATCTCTGCTCATTACCACCTCTCGGACTCGCTTGTTGACGGGTTCAGGCTGTTGATCAATGGGCTCGTCCATCGACAAGCCAGTCGGTCGACAGGCTCATCGTTTGACGCGTCCCCTGCCCCTCCCCCCGCTTGCTCCTTGATCGCCAAAAAAGATCGAGCACACCCTATTTTGAAAAGAGAAACAAAAATAGACAGTCGACTGGTGGAGAGGAGGCTTGTTACCCCTATGCACCCCGAGTGAACCCGGTAATTCTCTTGACTATCAACTTTCCCAACTTTCTTTCTTTCTTCCCTTCAAATTTTCCTCTTATCCCTCCTTTTGTTTTTCATTCTTCATTTCTCCCATCCTGTTTGTACGTGGTCGAGACCTATGCATTCAGGAATTTGTCTCGTTGTCTTGGGAGATAGTGTGCCCCCCCCTTTTGCCCCATCCTCTTTGGCTGAGACCCTCACATGTGGGAATTTGACCCCATGTAGTG
This sequence comes from Penium margaritaceum, assembly GCA_023375785.1. Classification (NCBI taxonomy): domain Eukaryota; kingdom Viridiplantae; phylum Streptophyta; class Zygnematophyceae; order Desmidiales; family Peniaceae; genus Penium; species Penium margaritaceum. Next base: position 83,584 of record SZWC01000763.1, on the reverse strand, counting down.
GGAGACCACCATTGTCATGTCCTTGATGGTTCCGACGTTCGTTTGGGCATTTTTTCCAGCCTCTTCCGCGTTGTTTGTTCCCCACGTGGGATGGCGCTGGCTTCTACAACCGTACTACCCTATAATCTATGGGTCGCCTTCTTCATCCTTCATCCCTCCCTCGTATCTCTAGTTCACATCTCCATCTCTCTTGTTACCGACAACTCCGTCCTATTCCAAGCTGCCACACAGTTCGGACACCTCTGCACCGACCTCCACATTCCATCTTCATCCTCAGCCTCAGGATTTCCACTCTGGTGTGATTTTGACTATCAAGTTCGGGGGTCATCATTATCCATTGGATGGGAGCCCATCGTGTCACGTCCGATGGTGGGACTGTGTCGTGCGTAGAGTGGATAGAGCATTGACAATAGTTTACCCTTCCCCATCTCCTTACTCTGATTTCTGTTCACACTACGTCCTCTCCTACCCTTGCTTGTAGCGTCACGCAATGTCATGTGACCGCTCCGTCTCATGTATCAAGTGGTTTCTAGATCATTGTTTCTGGAACCACTCATCACATGACGTCTTCTCGTGCAGCACTTGCCATGTTGGAGCCTTTCGGTGACGTCTACTTTGTCTGTATTCGCTCTGGCCAGATGTTGCCAGTTCAAGGCACTGGTGTTGTGCCTTTTTTTGGTCCGTCGGGGGAGATCATCTTGCCTGATGTCCTCTTTGTCCCTGCGCTTGAGGTCAGCTTGCTTTCTTTCACTGCCTTGGATGATCAGGGCATGAAATTTATCTCCTCTCGTGGCGTTGGCATCATGTCAGTGTAATGGTCTGGATATCCTGTTCTTTGTAGTCTGCGATGTGACAAAATTGTATCATGTGCCCTTGTTTGCACCGTTGTCCGTGGCCACTACAGCAGCGCATGTGCATGTTGCTCCATCAAGTTTCCTTGTACACACATGTTTTCTCCATCACCACTTGTCTCATGTGCACGTTTCAGCCATCCATAGCCTCTTGCATCATGAGCCTACTATTGGTCTTGACCCTGACACATTTCCTGTGCCATGCACTAGTGACTGTCGTGAATGCGTACAAGGCGAATTGCATTGTCCATCCTTTCCTTTGTCTGACTCCCGCACGCCACACCCCTTTGTCCTTATCCATGCGGATGTCATGGGCCCGCTCCCTGATGCATTTTTAGGGGGTATTGGTCAGTTCGTCTTGTGTCTTACGGATGATTTCTCTCAATTTTTATGGATCTTTGCCCTTCGCCAGAAAAGAGATGTTGGGCCCACAATCGAGTCCAGGCTGGTCGTGCTTGCTAGGACAAGCTGATAGCATTATGCTCTGATCGAGGTGGGAAGTTTATGGGTCCCACGATCCGCTTCCTCCAGTCTCAAGGAGTGCATTTGGAGCTCTCTCCTCCATATACACCCCAACAGAACGGAGTGTCGAAATGCTAGAACCGCACTCTTACTGACGGTGTTCGCACCCTTCTTGACGAGTCACGCCTCCCTCCGCTCGTTGTCTTTGAGGCCATGCTCTACATGACGTAGGCTTGGAACCATGTTCCCCAGGGTCCGCTGCCTCGTCATGTCACACCATTTGAGAGATAGTATGGTTCTCGTGCTGACCTTTGCCTCGCTTGTGCCTGGGGTAGCATCGCCGGCGTTTGGCTGCTTGAGGACCAACATGATGACAAGCTGTCTTCTTGAGGTCGCCTCTGCCCTTTCCTTGGTGTTTCATCTCATTCCAATTCCATGCACTTGTGGGACCCCGAGCGTGGTCGGGTTGTCAAGGCTCGTGATGCTCTCTTCTTTGAGAGCACCTTCTCATGCGACATTGCTCGTTTCGACCTGTTGCTTGCGCCCTTCTCTTGTCCAAGGAGAGGTGGTTTACGTGGAGTGGCCTTCGACAGTGGTTGCTCTATGTATTCCAGTCCATCGTCACCTATGTCATCTCTTGTCGCATCTCCGTCATCACCTACATCACCTCCTCTTGCGTCTGCGTTGTTGCCAGCGTCATCTCCTATCGCATTTGTGTCAACGTCTACATCACCTCCTGTCGTGCCCACATTGTTGCCAGTGTCATCTCTTGTCAGTTATGTATCATTATCTATATCACCTCTTGTTACGTCTACATTGTCGACAACGTCATCTCCTACCACATGTACATCATCGCCTATGTCACCTCATGTCGCGTCTGTCTCATCTGTGTCATCTGCTGTCACGTCGGCATTACCTGCACCATCTCCTGCCGCATCTATGTCATCTTTTGTTGCGTCATCGCCTCCATCACTATTGTGGTTCCATCGGCAGCGGGCCGAGTCGCACCCTTGCAGCCCTCAATCTCATCGTCGTTTGCTCGTGCACCAAGTGGTCGTCAGCGACATTTGTAGTTTGTACCTCACAATTTGCCGCCTTCAAGTCGTACAGCCTCGGCCGACCACTCTGGGCCCGTGCAGTCAGTGCGACCAGTTTACGGTGGTGCCATTAATCCCACACAACCTACTCCTGTATCTCGTCTTGATGGTCTTGGCTTGGCGGCTACCATGTCACCCCGTTTGAACGTTGGTTCAATCATCGCGCGGACCTCCGCCTTGCTCGCGTTTGCGGGTGTGTCGCAGCTATCTGGCTTCCCAAGAACCTTCGCGACAGCAACTCAGTCCTCGTGCACATCTTTGTAAGTTTCTTGGTGTCTCTGCCTTGTCCAAAGCTTGGCGCTTTTGGGACCCTGACTGGACACGTGTTGTCGAGTCCCGTGACGCCCTCTTCTTTGAGGATGTCTTCCCTCGCGACCTCTCCCATGTCTCCCCTCCCTCTTCCCTTTCTTTGCTTTATCGGCTTGAGGGGGGTGGATCTGTCTCAGCCTCTGATCTCGCAAGGGCTCCACAAGCTCTATCTAGTTCGGTCCCATCCTCCTCCAATGTCCCTTCCTCCTCTGAGGTCTCTTCTTCCTCTGGAGCCTTTTTGTCTGACATGCCTCCCAACGCCTCACCTTCTCCCTCTTTCTCCTCCGAGTCCGTGTCTGCACCTCTCAGTGCTACGCCAGTGTCTACTATCACCCCGACACAGTCATCCCCACGTGTCATCCCTGACTCCCCTCCAACACCCACCTTGCAGTTCGTAGCTTCCGTCGGTGAGACAGAATCCCCTCCTTTCGCTGATCTCCCTCCAGTCGGGCCAGAGCCATATACTTGCGGAAGGAGACTTCGCTCTCTTCCGCCGCATTCTGTCTCACAATCCACACAGCTTCCCTAGCGTCGCACTCGATCCAGTGCATCCTCCACTTCAGCGAACTCCTCTGCTAGACCTACTGGAATGGATGCACTTGGTCTTGCTGTCAGTGTGGTCAATCCCAACTTAGTTGTGGGCTATGCACTCGTAGCTCACGAGTTTCACAATGCCCTTGAGGCACCTGTTGCCTTCTACGTCGTTGCCTGCTTTGCAGCGAGTGGCCTCCTCCCACACCCACCTGAGCCTACCACTGTACGCCAGGCGAGGGAGGCAGCTGGTGCTGACCTCTAGGAGAAGGCCATGCATGAGGAACTCACCGCTCTCAAGGAACATGAGGTTTTTGAGCTTGTCAATCTCCCACTAGGTCGCAAGGTCGTTTCGGCTCGCTGAGTTCTTTGGTGCAAGCTGAACCCTAACGGCACGATCGTCAGGTATAAAGCCCGCCTTACCGCCAATGGATTCACACAGGTCCCAAGCATCGACTTTGATGAGACGTTTTTGCCAGTCAATCGATACACCACAGCCAGAGCTCTCCTCAATCTGGTCGCTCAGCATGATTGGGAACAGGAGCAGATAGATGTCAACTACGCATTCCTGCACGGAAAACTAGACGAGGACATCTATGTGATACTGTCCCCAGGCTTTGCTGCTGGCACAAGCAAGGTCTGGCGGCTGTGCAAGACGCTTTATGAACTCGAAAATTTCCCTCGCTGCTGGAACAAGGAGATCTCCTCCACACTCAAGGGAGGAGGATACTGTCACAGCATAGTCGACCCAACACTCTTGTTGAGTCCGCCCTTGCAGCCCTTAGTGGCCATACTGGTCTACGTGGATAACCTCCTCATTGCGTCACCTAGTCCTGGAGCAGTGCAATCGGTGAAGACTCTGAGTAGTCTACCTACAAGATGAAAGACTTGGGTCCTACTTGAGTGTTTCTTGGCATGGAGCTTGAGTGTGACCGTCAGCGCCGCACTCTGCACGTGCACCTGACTGCCTCCATTCGCTGTCTAGAGGAGTGCTTTGCCTCCTTGCTCGTTGACACTCCCACTGCGTCCACACTGATGACACCAGCGGGTCAGCGTCTGCTGAAGTCACTTGACACGTCTCAGTTGGGTGAGCCTGTAGATGTCACCAAATACCTCAATGTGACTGAATCCCTCATGTATCTCGTCACCACCACTCGGGCAGACCTGGCCTTCTCGGTCAACTTTCTCCCTCGGTTCTCTCAGTAGCACTGTCAGAGGCATCTCGAGGTAGTATTGGGTGTCATCCACTATGCACTGTCCACCGCATGAGTAGGGTTGTGCTACATATCACAGCCTTCTGTGGTTGTTGACAGGTACAGTGACAGTGATTGGGCTCATGACACAGACGCACATAGTCGCATCGGCTACATCTTTCTTGTGGGTGGGACTGTTGTCGCTTGGAAGAGTGGGAAGCAGGGATGCGTTGCTCGCAGCTCCTGTGAGGCAGAGTATGTTGTGCTTGGAGCAAGTACGTGTGAGATTGTGTGGCTATCACGTCTGTTACAACAAATTCGTGTGCCCATTTGTTGCATCACACTGCGCTGCGACAATCAAAGCACCAAGGCAATCGCTGAGCATGATGGCATGCATCACTCGCGCACGAAGCACATCAACATTGAGCACCACTTTGTTCGCGAGCGCATTACCACAGGAGAAGTTCACGTTGTCTGGGTTGACAATCGTCAACCGCGTGCAGACTCTCTTACCAAAGCTCTTAGCAATGGAATGTTTAAGGCAGTCATGCATGCAGTTGGCCTGTTGCGTGCACGTGATCCCCCTGGTTAATGTGTACACTCTCTGTCTGTTGCCTTAATTGTTGCTTCTTTTGGTGTGTGGACTAATCGTCTGTGGGTCATGGGAGAGTGTTGGTTGTACGTGTCAGACACGCAAGTGACCTCTTGACTCTGTCCACTCACACACATTATCACTGCAGGTGACTAAGCAGACATGAAGCTCAAGGCGCATACGTTGTACGCATGCGGGCCACGCATCGTTGGCATCTCAGCCAGGTGCAAGAATGGCACGAGCTCAGTTGTGCTTAGTTTTATATGCAAGCATGCTTGTACTTTTCAGTGTGTGGTGATAAGCTCTCACATGAGAAAACTACTAGGGAGCGCATGCACCACATCCGCTCGTGGTCTATGTGGTTGATTTTTGCTCTTTGCATGGTTTTAGCTCGGTGAACCAGGTTGCTGATCCCTTGGGACCACACATCCGGTTTATACCGGCGTGTGAGAAACCGCCTGGAGCTCGTTCGCTCCAGGATCGGGTTCGATCCCTGGGTGGCGTCCGGGCCCGACGTTGAGAGCCTCGCGTGGGTGGCCCGGTCAACTGTGATCTCATCACCTCGCTAGCTCCTTACTCACTCACTTGTAGTTTGTTCTTGACTGTGGCTTAAGCATTGCTTCCAGTCTCTCGCCGCCCACGCTGTTGTGATTCTTGTGACGTTCTTCTACAGTCTACTGTGACCACTCGGCCGTGTCCATACTCGTGCAGATCCCTGAGGCGGGTCCTGGTGACATCGGAGGGACGACGGGCGGCGGACTACTAGCTTGGAGCCGGCCGACTACCGCTCCAGAGCCCCAGACACTGCCGGGACTCCCTGCTGTTTTTCTACAGCCTGCAGGAGTCTTTTCGGCGGACTGGCCATGAGCCCGATTTGCATGTTTTTGCATTGTGTGTCCACATTCTGATGATGGATGCATGCATGTGACCAGTCGTAGCGTCCGTCTTGTGATCCTGCACGTCTAGGTTCAGACGGCGTAGCATTCTGGCATGTGTGCGCAGAGTTATGGCCAAAACAGTGGTTTTGGACCGGTTTTAGGACAGCTCTTGGACCGCCGCGTGCGACACCCGCTGTGCGCCGCGGCAGGCATTTAGGCCATGGACCTGTCATTTGTTCTCTCTCTCTCTCTGCAAATGCTATTGAAGCATTCAGACACTTTGCCTTGTGTCCCCTAGCCAAACTCTTGCCGTTGCGTGCACGACTTGTGACTGTCGTCACCGTCTAATCAGGCACTGACGCCTGGTCAACGGGAGTGTTGCTAGGAAGATTCCTTGCATCTTCTCATGGTATCAGAGCAGTGAGGCAGTTCTCACTGAGCTGCTCAGCAGAGACGCAGCAGAGCAGCATCAGTGAGAGTCATCGCTGCACCAGATCCACTGGAGCCTGTCGGAGACAGCCGGTCGCCGTCAACGCAGCCCACACCCATCACGTGAGACCGTAGCAGCGGCGTTGCCACCATGCCAGCAGCAGCAAAGCAGCAGAGCAGTAGCAGCAGCAGCAGCAACAGCAGCGCCATAGCAGCAGCTACAGTAGCGCGTGGCGGCTGCACCGAGTGCAGCCGCCGTCCGCAGCCGCAGCGGCGGCCGCGGCAACAGCAGTGAGCGGCGGCAGCGGCGGCAGCAGCAGCGCAGCAGCGGCGGCAGCATCAGCAGCGCAGCAGCAGTAGCGACAGCCACGGCGACAGCAGAAGAGCAGCAGCAGCTGGAGCAACAGCAGCAAAGCAGCAGCAGTAGCAGCAGCGCACGGCGGCGGCAGCGAGAAGCATCCGCAGCGCGCAGTATCGGCAGGGGCATTGCGCAGCCACTGCTGCCACTGCTGTGCACGCAGCCACGCAGCTGCTGCTGTAGCTGACAGCACAGCTGCAGCAGCAGCTGAGCGGAAGCTGCTGCGCAGCCTCCGCGCAGCTTCCGCGCATCCGCCGAGGAGCGGCTGCACACTCGCGCAGAACCGCGAGAGAAAAAAAAAGGGGGGGAAAGGAGGAGTCGAGCCGACATCAGCATTTTTGCTTGCTGATGTCATCAGGTCGTGCTGACGTCAGCAACCACCTGCTGACATCAGCACCATACTTAGCCAAATTTTTGGCCAGACAGTCAAAAATTGCCATTGTCTCAACTCCTCGAGAAACGCTGACGCTTTCGCAATCCGACAAACCTGACCTGTCGGCCCATACTGAGAGGCGACATGGACTCGTCGGACAACAAGGGGAAGGCGACAGGTGATCCCTCCTCCCCTCTTCCGGGGTCCTAAGCCCACGCTCGCAGGCCATTGAGGACATGCGGAGCCAGCAGGTTGAGATGTGTCGCCTACAGCGGGAGCAGACTGATGCCATCCGCACGCTGACTGAGCTTCTGCGTGGCCAGCCCACAGTCCCACGGCAGGTTTCCGAGGGAGCTGCCGGTGTCGCGGTCTCTACACAACAGTCGGCTCAGGCACCCGTTACAGGAGCGCGACCTGACCCACCACCTTCTGACCTCCTGGATGATGATCCATTCATGCCAGGCATGACAGACGACTCCCCGGATCATGAGATTCGAGTTCTTCAAGAGCGCCTCCGTCAGCTACAGACAGGTACCAGATCTCCTCGGATTCCTATGGTGCGATCGCCACCCGACTATCCCGGTGAGTATCCCCTTCCAGGAGTCTTCCGTGTCTCTCGTGCCCCTCGGCCTGCGGTTGCTCTCCCCACAAAGCGGCAATCCAAGGACTATGAGACACCACCTCCTCGGTACATCACTGAGGACGGCTTCGACTGCTGGGAGATCCTCTTTCAGGTTTGGGCTACTTCAGAGGACGTGTGGCCCTACTACCACAGCCCGTATCAGCCTACAGACCCAGCACAGGTGCTGACAGCAGCCAGGGCGATGCGCGGACTCCTCTATGCCATGCCACGCGAGACCGTCGTCGACTTCCGCCCCTTTCTTGGCGAGCCCGACACAGGCACCGGCGCCGATCCACGCGGAGGTTGGGATCTGGCCTTATCCCTACTGGCCGCAGAGACCCACGCCACCCGTGTAGCACACATTTGTGCCTTCCACTCTCTCCTTCAGGGACCTGCAGAGCCTGCAGCCGATTACTGGCGTCGCGCCATGCGCATCTACACGCGCCTTGGGACCTCAGGAGGCACACAGTTGTGGGCGCTCCAGACGATGATGCTCGGAGTTCGCCTTGAGTATACTGACATCTTCACACGGTACAGCGACGCTGTCCTCGAGCCCTTTTCAGCCACTCTGCAGCTTCTCCCTTGGACGCATCAGCTCTTCCTCCAGGTGACTTCAGGCCGCGAGGCAGCCGTGGCCCATCAGGAGACTTCCCTTGCTGCAGCAGTCGTCGCATCACCACCATCTTCCCTTCTGCAGTCTCCTTCTTCATCCTCCATCACGTCCTCATCTTCCTCCTCCTCTTCGGTCCCGCCCACACCCACTCAGACACAGGGTGTTGTAGCAGCAGCTGAGGGGAAGAAGAAGAAGGGGAGGCGTGGATCAGGTCAGCAGCAGTCACAGCAGCAGTCGTCCTCCAGTGGAAGTAGTGGACGTTCTGTTCACCGCTACAACTGTGGAGGCGCCCATCGCTATACCGAGTGCCAGCAACCGCTCGACTGGGCGCAAATTACTCGTGGGCTCCAGGCTGCACATGCCCTCCGTTCCACGTCCAGCACATCATCCTCGCCATCCTCCGGACGCGTGGCGGCCACGACTGCAGCTGTTCCTGCTTCTCCACCGGCGAGTAGCAGCGATCCGGACCCACGCGACCGCACCATCGCTGAGCTCCAACACCTTCTGGCGCTCCGCTTTCAGGTAGGTGCGAGTGTGTTGTCATCGTCGGGTGGTCCACAGACTGTCTGTTCGTCCGTTCCTGTGACTCGTGACGACGCGTGTGGGGGAGCACAGTCAGCATGTGATGATGATGGGTCTGACTGCACCGATTGGGTTCATGAGTCTCATCTTCGTGTCCTGCATCGTTCCTTCCCACTGACGGCTCAGCGTCCCTCTGATGCCAAGTGTTCCATTGCCCGTTGTACAGTGACGTCCACCAGTCGTGACTCCGGTGGCAGTTGGATCATCGATTCTGGTGCCACTCATCACATGACGTGTCGTCGTAGTGATTTTGTTGTTCTCGGTCCTGTCACGTCTGCCCGTTCCGTCCGTACAGGCTCTGGTCAGTCCTTGCCAGTCCATGGTGTTGGGGTTGTATGTTTCGACGGTCGGTCTGGCCCCTTGTACCTTTCTGACGTGTTGTTTGTGCCTGATCTTGAGCTCAGCCTGCTTTCTGTGCGTGCCTGCACACTGATGGGTCTCTCTGTGGAGCATACCGCAGATTCTGCGACTGTGACTACTACTGACACTCACAGTGTTGTCCTTCGTGCCTCTTTCGTAGATGATCTGTATTGCATCTCTCGTAACTCCTCCCCTTGCTCCCCTTCCTCCTCCGCTCGGGTTTTTGTCACTGGTGTTGTGTCTCCGGAACACCAGCGGTTGCTTCATCGCCGTCTGTGTCACGTGGGCTCCGACACTGTGTCAAAGCTCATTCAGACAGAGCCAGCTCTCGGTCTTGACGCGGCTTCTTTTGAGAAGCCACCCAAGACCGACTGTCTCTTTTGCGCTCAGGGGAAGATGCACCGATGCACCTACTCTGACTCTCGTTCCCCAGCGCTTCGGCCTCTCGAGTTAGTTCACTCGGATCTTCTCGGTCCTCTTCCGGTCGAGTCCCTATCTGATCGGGGCCAGTATGTTCTGACTCTGACTGATGACTTTACCCGGATGCGGTGGGTCTACAGCCTACGTCAGAAGAGCAACGTCGCCCTTGCAGTTCGACTCTAGCTAGTGATGGCTGAGCGTCAATCATGTCACACGCTGCATACTCGCGGCAGTGAGTTCCTTGGCGAGATGGACGGATTCTTTGCCGAGCACGGGATTTTTCACCAGGTCTCCGCTCCTGCTACCCCTCAGCAGAACGGTGTTTCCGAGCGTTGGAACCGCACCATGGAGGATGCGGTTCGCGCTATGAGGTCTGAGTGCGGTCTCCCTGAGACCTTCGTTTTTTAGAGTTTCGCCTACATGACTTCGGTCTGGAACCGCCTCCCGCACGGTCCGCTTCCGGACCATATTACACCATATGAGCTCTGGTTTGGACACCGTGTTGACCTTCGTCTCGCTCCCGTCTGGGGATCCCTGGCCTCCGTGTGGTACACCGAGGACCAGCAGGGGTCCAAGGTCTCACCTCGGGACCGCTTGTGTGCCTTCGTAGGCATTTCCCCGCGGTCAAAGGCTTGGCGCTTCTGGGACCCTACTCGTTGTCGCGTCATTGAGTCCCGCGACGCGCTCTTCTTCGAGTCTCTCACCTACCGTGACCTGACTTCGATCACGGCACTCTCCGCCACACATATTCCTACCTGTGAGGGTTCTCGGCAGATGGGGAGACTTCTACGCTAGCGAGCACCTCGCATCAGGCTGATGTGCCCGTTCGAGCCCCCTTCACCTCTCGGTCTCCGGCCCTTGATGACCCGGCGATTATCGCTGTCGGTCCAGAGACCTCGCCCGTACAGCCTGTTTCACATCCCACAGGTGTCCCTGCTTCAGCTCCCGCGCCTACTTCTGTGCCAGTACCTGCGTCAGCCGGCACTCCTGTTTCTGTGTCTGTTCCAGTCTTGCCTACTCCCGTACCCGCGTCTGCTGGCACTCCTGCCTCTGTGTCAGGTCCAGTCTTGCTTGCTCCTACTGTCACATCCAGCCCCGTGTTCCCCACACACGCGTCTCCTCGCACGGCATCACCGGCTACCTTGCCTTAGCCCCCAATAGCTATGGTCGTGCCTGTCCCTGAGCCTGAGGTGCCCCCCTCGAGCTCAGGTTACTCCCGTGAGCCTGGTGGCCGTCTTCGACCACTCGATTCCAGAGCTCAGCGAACATCGGGCCCCGCACCCAGGCGCCCCTCTCGTAGCATCACGATTGGTGACCCCAACACAAAGGCCCTAGGCCTGAGTGTACGCACTGAGCTCACAGAGGTACATCCAGCGTGCCCCGTAGGGTACGATCTCGTCACTCGCGAGTTCCATATCGCTTGTGATGCAGCAGCTGATCTTGTGGTCGTCAGGCCTAGCACCGAGGTGTGTGCCCTTGTCACACAGAGCTCTCCCTCTGTGGCGCCCGACCCGGGCACCCTGAGGGAAGCCCTCTCATCACAGGATGCTGACGCCTGGCGAGCTGCCTGCGAGGATGAGCTTTGCGCTTTTCGAGAGAATAGAGTCTACGAGCTTGTCGACCTTCCGCCTGGGAGGAAGGCTATTCAGGTCAAGTGGGTCTTTCGCAAGAAAGTGAAGCCAGATGGCTCACTGGAACGCTACAAGGCCCGCTTGTCGTCATTAGGTACTCTCAGATTGAGGGCGTCGATTACACTGACACTTTTGCCCCTGTCGGCCGCATGACCTCAGCTCGAGCTCTTTTCGGTACAGTGGCTCAACATGACTGGGAAGTGCACTAGATGGATGTGAACAATGCATTCCTCCATGGCTCTCTGGATGAGGAGATTTACGTGGCGCAGCCACCAGGCTTTGAGGACGATGACAAGGTCTGGCGCTTGCGCAAGTCCTTGTACGGCCTCAAGCAGTCTCCTCGGTGTTGGAACCGGGAGATCACAGGCACTTTCACTCGTGTGGGATATGTACAGAGCGAGGCAGATCCCTCTCTCTTCATCCTACCGACACCCGAGCGGTTCACCGCCATCCTGGTCTATGTCGATGACCTTCTGATCGCGTCTCCGTCCCTGGAGGCCGTGAAGGAGGCCAAGGCTGTCCTTCAGACTGCCTACAGGATGAAGGACCTCGGTCCTGCATCGGTGTTTCTTGGTANTTGTACGGCCTCAAGCAGTCTCCGCGGTGTTGGAACCGGGAGATCACCGGCACTTTGACTCGTGCGGGATATGTACAGAGCGAGGCAGATCCCTCTCTCTTCATCCTACCGACACCCGAGCGGTTCACCACCATCCTGGTCTATGTCGATGACCTTCTGATCGCGTCTCCGTCCCTGGAGGCCGTGAAGGAGGCCAAGGCTGTCCTTCAGACTGCCTACAGGATGAAGGACCTCGGTCCTGCATCGGTGTTTCTTGGTATGGAGATCGTGCGAGATCGCAGGCGTCGGATACTGTTGCTGCACCAGGCCCGATATGCACGAGTCGTGGGGGAGCGTTTCAGCGATCTCCTTGGTGCAGTGCCCACCGCTTCGACACCTCTTACACCCGATGGGCAGGACGCCCTGAAGGTGGATGATCCCACACAGCTGGGGGAGACAGTGAACGTGACCTTGTACCTCCGTCTCATCGGACCTGTGATATACCTGGCCACTACCACACGTCCTGACATCGCTTTCGCTGTCAACCTCCTCGCTCAGTTTTCGCAGGCTCCTCGTGCCAGAGCCCTTCACGCGGCTGTGCGAGTGGTGCGGTACGTGGTCTCCACGCCGTACCTCGGACTCTGCTTTTGCCGGCAGTGTTCGATGGTCCTTGACGGCTACACTGATAGCGACTGGGCTTGGAGCCCAGATGGACGCAGCCGTACTGGCTACGTGTTCCTGCTCGGTGGTACCGCTCTGTCTTGGCGAAGCGGGAAACAGGGTTGCATCGCACGTAGCTCCTCGGAGGCAGAGTACATTGCTTTGGGCGCAAGGGCTGCTGAGGTGGTATAGCTGCAGCGCCTGTTTCTTGAGCTTGGTCAGTCAGTACCCTCCATTGTGCTTCGTTGCGACAACCAGAGTGCTCTCGCCATTGCGGAGAACTCCGGTGTCTTTCACGCTCGCACGAAGCACATTGTGGTTGAGCATCACTTTGTGCATGATCTGGTGGAGCGACACGTGATCTCTGTCATGTGGGTTGGCACTGACATGCAGCGTGTTGATTTCTTGACGAAGGCACTAGCTCGCGGAAAGTTCCTGGTGGCCATTCGTTCTGTTGGGCTTCGCCCCATGCCTGAGGGTGGTTAAGTGTGGGATGTGTGTCTGTGTCCCATCTGTTTCACCCTCATTATTGTACTTGTCCCAGTGCTGCACGTGTATGGACATGCGTACCATCGGGTCATGGGGGAGTGTTGTGATTTTGTGACGTTCTTGTACAGTCTACTGTGACCAGTCGGCCGTGTCCATACTCGTGCAGATCCCTGAGGCGGGTCTTGGTGACATCGGAGCTGGCCGACTACCGCTCCAGAGCCCCAGACACTGCCAAGACTCCTTGTTGTTTTTCTGCAGCCTGCAGGAGTCTTTTCGGCGGACTGGCCATGAGCCCGATTTGCATGTTTTTGCATTGTGTGTCCACAGTCTAATGATGGATGCATGCATGTGACCATTCATAGCGTTTGTCTTGTGATCCTGCACGTCTAGGTTCAGACGGCGTAGCATTCTGACATGTGTGCACAGAGTTATGGCCAAAACAGTGGTTTTGGGCCGGTTTTAGGACAGCTCTTGGACCGCCACGTGCGACACCCGCTGTGCGCCGCGGCAGGTATTTAGGCCATGGACCTGTCATTTGTTCTCTCTCTGCAAATGCTATTGAAGCATTCAGACACTTTGCCTTGTGTCCCCTAGCCAAACTCTTGCCGTTGCGTGCACGACTTGTGACTATCGTCACCGTCTGATCAGGCACTGACGCCTGGTCAACGGGAGTGTTGCTAGGAAGCTTCCTTGCATCTTCTCACACGCCGCCATGGCTCCAGCGTGAGCGAGTCCAGTGCGTTAAGGTGCATGTCCCGATCGTTTGTCCCTTCCTACAAGACTAACGAGACAATCCCCGTGTGCACATAGGGATGTTCAAAATGAAGCGGATACAGCCACAGCAGCCATTGACCACTGTAACCTGCCTGCATGTGAGTGGCATCAAGCCCAGAGGTCACCAAGACTGACAGATTTACATGTGTACTCCGTATGATAGACACATGATCTGAATTTCAGAGTTGTACTCGGCAACCCTGAAAAAAAGCCCGAGAGTGATGGAAAACAGCATGGAAGAAGTGAATTACATCAGGGGGAAGACACCGGATGTTTGAAGCGTTT
>SZWC01000763.1:30165-52978 GCA_023375785.1 Penium margaritaceum | reverse complement strand
CCCCCCCCCGCCCCCCAACCCACACACACAGAGAAACCGACAACCGCACAGCAACAGCAACACATGCACAGCGACACACGCACAAGGTTAGGGCGAGCAGCAAATTTGACATGCATTCCAAGCCATCAGAAGACACTGGCATGCACTCAATTCCAGGAAAGACTGGGGGGGAAGGCGGGAGACATGGCGGTATCTCCGAGTTTGGCATGAGAAAGCATCAACACTAAGTGCAGCTCAGCCCTTCTGCTGCGCGCGCATCGCGAACAGACGGCAGGCAAAGCCCCAGGTGGTACAGCAAGCGGGCACCATGTCGTCTGCTCCTCCTTGAGCCAGGCACTCCACTGGGACTCGCAGACAAGGATCAGAGCCTAATCGTTTGTACCGAGAGACAGCAACGCCTTGGCGGAGCATGGACTCCCTGCCCCTACACTTGTTCTGCTTGATCAACGGAAGGGGAGGACATGCCGCGAGATTCTGACACAGCTGGTCCGCACCCACAACTTTGATAACCGTGACACTTTCAAAAAGATGTTCTATGCATCGCAAGATATAGCACAAAGAGGAAGTAAGAAATATAGACGTTCTGCAGAACGTCTAACTTCTGTACTTCAAGACCACGACTCCCACACACAATCCCATGCAGATTATAGCACAGCGACAGCAATGTGGAAGAAACACACCAACTCCAATCATGCTTGGGCTGTGCCCTGGCCTCGGTGTAGTGGAGCCAAATAAGAGCAAAAAATATTTTTTTTCCGGAAAGATCTATGACAGCTGAAAGGGTCCCGCTGCTTCAGGTGCAAAGGTCAGGACAAGCAGCCGCATCGATGTCTTTTGTCGACGCAACTTGGCGCACGGCCGTCGCATGCCACATGCCGCATGCCACATGCTGCATCTCGTATGTTGCGGCATGCACATGCACTTCAGAGTTGGTCGGCGGGAGCTGTGCCAACGGGAGAGAAGGTTGTGCCACGCAACCTCATCTCCGTCCATGTGCTCCCATGGCATACACATACCAGACGGGGCAGCAGGGCAGGACTGAGATGGGACATTATCTCTGCTGAAAATGGTGGAGAAGTCCTGCTAGGCTTGCGAAGGCAGCCCCCTGCCCATGGGCAATCTGCAACAGCCCTTCCGTCTTGTTGTTCCGCATTCAACAACCACACACGCAACAATCCCTTGCGCTTGTACCGGACACAACACACCAAGTTCTAGGCCACATAGTCGTGCAGGCCCCACTGGCAGTAGCACACCCGGCAGGAAGACTGCGACAGTTGCCTGCTTGCCTGCCGCATAAACAGCCCTCCAAAGCAGCATCACACTCACCATGAGGGGCAAGCTGAAGCCGACGGGCGCAATGCGACGCGACGACGGCCTCGACCGCACCACCCTCGCTTGCCGCGCATGGCTCGGCAGCGGAGCATCGAGACCATGGGGGCCAGCGCGAACGCCGTGCCCCTGACCCTGCCAACAGCCGCCGGCCGTCTGGCCTTCTGCTGCTGATGCTGCAGCTGCTCCCGGCGCCGCTGCTCCAGATGAGCCTGCTTCGTGTTTCACAGCCCGCGCTGCTCCTCTTGCAACTGCAGCAGATGCAGCTGCTGTTGCTGCACCTGCTGCTGTGGTTCCACAAGCAGGACCAGCGGCAGCAGCGACTGGCCCAGAGCCAGCATCCATGGATGGGCTTGCTGAAGGTTTCTGTACCGCGGATGCAGCTGCTGCTTCGTCCGCTTCGTCGTCTGTCTTTCTTAACTTTGATGATGCACCAGAATGCTCCACATTTGCCTCGCCCCCACTTTCTCTACAGGCATCTCTTGCAGCTCCTCTTGCTTCAACAGCAGCAGCAGCAGCAGCAGCAGCAGCAGCAACTACTGCCAGAGAGAGATACCCAGTGGAGCAGCCATCAGCCACAGCAACCTCTCTTTCACCCACACAAGGTGAGGGCAAGACACCGTCTCCACCAGTGCCTGGAAGTGATAGGGGACCACTTTCAACGTTGTCCTTCGTCGTGGCCAACTCTCCTCCTCCTGCTTCTGTTCCTGCTCCGGCTCCTGGTCCTGCTCCTGTTTCTGCTCCGGCTCCTGCTCCTGTTCCTGTTGCTGATCCTGGTGCTGTTGCTAATTCTCCTGCTGCTGATGCCGCCACTGCCACTGCCGCTGCATCGGCTGATGATGCAGCTCCTCCCCTCGGCTTGCTGCGCTGCATTGCACCACTGCTGTCCTCAGAGAGCGACGGCAGCCGCGCACGGGACAGCGGGGACAGCGCCACTGCTCGTGCCACTGCCGCGCGCTGCGAATCTCCACCTCCCATCTGTTCTGGCTGTCCTGCCGGAAAAAGGCGCACGAAAGAGCGCAGACAGACCATTGCTTCCGAACTCCCAGGTCTCACTGTGCTCTGGGATTCTCCGACGGTGGTGTCTCCACTGACCACACCATGCCAGTCCATGCCATGCCATCACGGCTTGCCATGCCACACCAAGCCATGGTATGACCTACGTGCCATGCTATGTCATGTGTGCCAAGCTATGCTATGACGCACAACGGCAAACTGTGTCAGGGTAGACAGAGTTGGTCCGACCAACTCTGCGCCTTTCCTTGTCATGCAGTTCTATTCCTTGTCATGCAGTTCCTTTCCTTGTCGCGCCATCCCACCCACTCCACCACATGACACATGATGAAGCGTACCTGCTGGCTCAGCTGTGGCGAAGACGCAGCTGCAGCCGCAGCAGCAACTGCCGCCATGGACAGGCGGGACAGCAGCATGGTCCACTTGTAGTCTGCCCACCGCCTCATCTGGCTCGCAGAGTTGACGCCTGCGACGACCGCAGCACGGCGATCGGAACTTGTGGCAAGCAGTTGCACACACGCGGGATGAACATACGGGATGAACACATGGGTTCCTTAGACGCAGAGCACTTCTCAAGGCGGCTGGAAATCTAGGGGAGAGAGGAAGGAGGGAGGGCGCAGCACATGAAGGGTTAGAGGAGCAGAGGGAAGGAGAAAGCAAGTCAACCAAGAAAGGGGGCCCAAGCAGGACGAGAGGGGGGGGACATGGTGGGATGGAGCAGAAGGGTTGGAGGAAGAATTGAATGAGAACAGGGGGGGAGGGGGAGAGATAGGGAGGGAAGGATGGGAGAGGGTTGGAGGGAGAGAGGGAGGGAGAGAGGGAGGGAGAAAGGGAGTGAAAGAGGGAGTGAGGGAGGGAGGGAGGGAGGGAGGGAGGGAGGAAAGGTGGGGGAGAGGGAGGGAGAGAGAGAGAGAGAGGGAGGGAGGGTTGATTGGAGAAGGAAAGGGTGAAGGGAAGGAGAGATGGAGGTCAGGGAAGGATGGAGGAAAGGGGGCAGTGAAGGGGGAGGGAAAGGGGAACAAGGGGGGGAGGGGAGCAGAGGCATTCGGATAGCAACAAACTAACTGTGCAGCTGAAGCAAGACAAGAAGAGCCAACACTCCAAACAATCATTACAAAACAATGATTGCACACAGAACGAAGCAGCACAATGGAACCTACCAGAGTATTCTTCCAGCTGGCTACCAGCAGCTAGCTCTGCAGCCATCACCTCATCAGCCACCGCCTGCTGCATCCTTTGCGTTGATCTGCACTCACAGGGGAAAAGGAAAGCAACAGGAGAAAGGGGGAGAGAGAGAGAGAGAGAGAGAGAGAGAGAGAGAGAGCCTCCTGCAGCTGCCTGTCTGCCTGGGTCACATCGGATACAAACGAAAGAGTCATCCAAGGCAGCGTTGCGTAGCTTGAGCGGCTTCAAAACGCCGCCGCCGTGCGTGGGAAGTTGTCAAGAGGCGTGGCATGGTCGCAAAGATCTCACGACCATCGCAGCTCCACGCAGGAACATTCCGCGCAGGAACATTCCGCGCAGGAACATTCCACGCAGGAACATTCCGCGCAGGAACATTCCGCGCAGGAACATTCCACGCAGGAACATTCCACGCAGGAACATTCCGCACAGGAACATTCCGCGCAGGAACATTCCACGCAGGAACATTCCACGCAGGAACATTCCGCGCAGGAACATTCCGCGCAGGAACATTCCACGCAGGAACATTCCGCGCAGGAACATTCCGCGCAACGAGGCGCTGGACAGGAACATTCCGCGCAGGAACATTCCGCGCAGGAACATTCCACGCAGGAACATTCCGCGCAGGAACATTCCGCGCAGGAACATTCCACGCAGGAACATTCCGCGCAGGAACATTCCGCGCAGGAACATTCCACGCAGGAACATTCCACGCAGGAACATTCCACGCAGGAACATTCCACGCAGGAACATTCCACGCAGGAGCATTCCACGCAGGAACATTCCACGCAGGAACATTCCACGCAGGAACATTCCGCGCAGGAACGTTCCGCGCAGGGCACGCTGTGTCATTCCACGGCCACCTGAGAACTTGCATCTTGCTCATGTTCTACATCCACGGCACTGGTCAGCTCGCCGCCTCCATGACCATCAATGAACATGGTTGTGGACCTGAACCGGTGACCGACACATCACTCAGCAGTCAACTTGGTTTGACCGTGGACTGGAGCAACACGGCCAGCTGGTCCAACACATGGGCTTCACGAGCGCACCTGCCTTTTTCGACCTTCGAAGGAACGAATGACATGCGACTGCAAAGATGCATTCGGACACACATCTGCCATCGAAACAGGAAAGGACCATCTTGCCTGCAACAGCGTCAGATAGGCGCAGGAGACAGGGCTGGCATTTGCTGGTGGACGACTCGTATGCATCGCACTCGTTGTGAGATGAAGTCACGACCAGTCGACTGTCCATCGCACATTTGGCTGATGGAGAGTCGGCTGGTTGTGAGATGCGAATGGGTCTGGCGAACGCATGCAGGTGTGGACACATTTTCCGGCTGTCCGGGGTCGCAAAAACGTCCATTTGCATGATGAACTGGCCGCCAAGCGCCAGATGGCGCAAACTTGCGATGGTCGTATGATGTTCTCAGCCACACGTTTCACAACTTCCAACGCACTGTACGCATCACATTCGCAGCCGCGTGTACTCCATCCCAAGCCACACCCGTCTGTGCCAGAGACACGCTCATCACAAAGAAATTTCACATCCGGGGAAGGGTGAAATACTTTTTTTCCTTTCATTTCTCAACCTGCCTGCTCACTCACCTCGAGCAGCGTGCCTGCCCGAAGCCCGCAGTCCACACACATGAGGCAAGAAAAGGAGGCGAGTGCGAGGGTTCGATGAACATGGACAAGGAACAGGAGGAGGAGGANG
This sequence comes from Penium margaritaceum, assembly GCA_023375785.1. Lineage (NCBI taxonomy): Eukaryota > Viridiplantae > Streptophyta > Zygnematophyceae > Desmidiales > Peniaceae > Penium > Penium margaritaceum. Next base: position 47,734 of record SZWC01000763.1, on the reverse strand, counting down.
CGTCTGGCCGGCGCTGCAGCTGCGTGTGAGAGAGCCCTGAGCGAGTTCTTGTATGCCGGCCTGCAGTGGTATGCGCCGCAACAAGAAGCAAAGAACAAGCACCAGTCAGCTGCGTTTGCAAGTGACAGACAGCACACACACATTCGCAGCTGCCACTGCGCCTAACAGCCAGCACACAGTTTCGCAGCTGCCTTTGCACCTGACAGCCAGCAGACGCTTAGTAGCTGCGCATGGCAGAGCTCTGAGAAAGTCCCGTTCGGTTGACTGCGTGCGCCTGGCGAGAATGAGTGAGAATGAGAGAGACTGAGAAAATGAGAGAGAATGAGAGAGAATGTGAGAAACTGATAGAGAGAACGAGGCAGAATGAGAGAGAATGAGAGAGAAGTTGCAACAGTCGGGCAGGCAACGCTACTTGAGAACGGAAGTCTTGACCGATGCTATTTGCGGCAGTTCACAACAGCCCGCGTTCTGGCCAGCATTGCAGCGTTACGCGTCAGAGAACCCCGTGCATGCTCCTGCTCGTGCATGCATGGGCATGGCAGGCATTGGTTGCCTGCAGTGACCGAACGTGCGGAGAAGCAACAAGAACCAAACAGCATGGTGCAGTCTGGACAGGATGTGACTCTTTTACACATCTTGAAAAACGTCCGACAAACCTTTGCACTGCAGGCAGATATTGCCTGCCTGCAGTGACTGAAAGGAATGTACGGAGATGCAACAAGAATCAAGAAGACTAGTGCAGTTGGGAGTGCACCATGGGCCTCCCTTCGAACTCCGTCGAGACAGTGCACTCCATCATCCAGCTTCCGGCCAAACGACACAGAAACACCCCTCACGACTCATGCCTCAAGCTTCATGCCTTACAACATCTCATGCCTCGCGTTTGAATGGAAACCACCCATCTGTGGCTTTCGCTGCAAAGCCATGTGTGAGAAAATGACGGCGGCGGCAGCGGCGGCAGTAGCGGCGGTGGCGGCGGCGACGACAAAGATGACGACGACGATGGCGGCGGTGGCGGCGGCGGCGACGACGACGACGACGACGACGACGACGAAAACGACGACGACGACGACGACGACGACGACGACGACGACGACGACGACGACGACGACGGCGACGACGACAACGACGACGATGACAACGACGACGGGGACGAGGAGGACGAGAACGAGGAGGAGGAGGAGGAGGAGGAGGAGGAGGAGGAGGGGAGGAAGAGGAGGGAAAGGGAGAAGCAGATGGAATGGAGACAATAGCTGCAGGAATGGCATGAAGGCCAGGTGATGACAACAGCCACGACAACAGTGGCAGTGGCAGTGGCAGCAGCAGCGACAGCGACAACAGCAGCAGCAGCGGCGATGACGACTACAACAACAGCTTAGGTCTCACACAGGACAACTGCGATAACAGTAGCAGCAGCAGCAGTAGCAGCAGCAGCAGTAACAGCAGCAGCAGCAACAGCAGCAGGAGCAGCAGCAGCAGTAGCAGCAGCAGCAGCAGGGGCAAACACAGCGCAACAGCGGTGCAGGCCATCGGCAAGCTCCACGGCCATGCGACATGGACAGGCAAGGTGACAGTGACAGAACTGACAAAGAGGAGTAGGAGCAGAAGGGAAGTAGGAATGGGAGCAGGGACTGCACCAGGGCTTGGTTCCCTAGAGCTTTGGCCGCCTGCAGAAGGCTAGGTTGCAAAACAATCAGTTTGTAACCATCGCTGGCAATCCCGTGCTGAGAATGTGCCACTCTCCACTCTCAGGTATTTCAGAGGCCAGGAAACCACGAGCAGGCTTGCAACTCGCACCAACATCCATCCCCATAAAGTCCGCCGTGCTCCAATCACGACGCCATGAGCTGCTGAAGTTCCCTCTAACTGTGCGGCAGAGGCACCACCTGCTTGTGTTCAGATCGAGAAGCGGTGCTCTACACTTGCGTGCAGCTTGCAAGCGCCAGTGAAGCAGGGAACAGCCATGCACGTGGTTCAGTTGGGAGGAGGCTGTGGAGCACACCGCCACCCAAAGCCACAGACCCACTCCCTCGCCTGTGAGCACTACGCACGTGCAGTACCTGCGCACTTACGTCTTCCACTCAGCGAATTGAAAGTGGAAGCTTGGGCCGTATCCATCACACTGCAGAGCCGTCGGCTGAAGCCACTGACGGCAGTAACAGCAGGGTTGACAGCAGCAGGGTGGCCAGCAGAAGTGTGGCCAGCAGCAGGGTGGCCTGCAGGGCCGCCCGTCCCCCTTCCAACTCTGCCAACTGAATCCGCCATAGCCGCTTGGCGACCGCCACCATCCTTGGCACTAGCACCGCCGTCCCCAACCCCGACAGCCATGGAGGCGGTTGGGACGGCAGCAGTGGCTGGCCCAGCACGTGCTCCGTCCTGCCTCGGAACTCCTCCGCCCACTCCTTTACCTCCTCTCTCCTTCTTGTGCTCCTTGCCGCTGCCCCAATTCACAGTCCTCTGGCTTGGCTGGTGGGCGGCGACGGCTGCTGCTGCTGCTGCTGCTGCTGCTGCTGCAGCTGCTGCACCTGCGAAGCTGCTGGACAACGCCGCCGGCCCTAGCGGCGGCAGCTTCTTCTCCTTCCTCGCGGTCCTTTTCCTTTTGTGAGGCCCCGCCATGGGCGCAACACCTGGAGAGGCAGCTGGAGAAGGAGCACCTGGAGGAGTGTCTGAAGAACCACCTAGAGGAAAGTCTGCAGGCAGAACCTGTACAATTGGCGGGGCAGGCAGTGTCGCAAGAGGCAGTGGGTCAGAATCGGTGGTCGGAGCAGAGGCCGAGGTTGTCGAGCCTGACGGCAAGGACGACACTACTGGGCGTGGCTGGTCTGCCTCTCGGTGGCAGTTGGGACCTGCGGGAGCGCTAGGACCGGGCAATGCGGCAGGGGAGGCGGCAGCAGCAGCGTTCCTTGAACGCTTATGGGCTTGAACACTCATTGCTGTGCGCTGGCGTTGGGGTTGGCGTTGCCGTTTCCAATGGCGCCTTCCGCTTCTGCTGCATTGGACAATACTGCACAGCTCCTCAACGAGCGCTCCTTTCACGCCGGCCGGTCTCGGAGCACACCTCGAAGTACGCCTCTCGGCTTGTTTGCCACGGCCAAGCAAGCAACATCGGGAACCGGCCACTTTCTGCGTGAAAATCCCCTAGACGGTGACAATACCTGCAACTTTCGTGGCCCCGTTTTCCTGCTTTTGCCGTCCTCGGCCGACCCACTCCCCGTCGTCTTCAGCCCCTTCACACACCTCCTCGACTCCACCCTTGCCGCGAAGACACTACCTGTGGTGCAGATCCAAGTTGAAATTTTGGGGCTGAGAGACTTCGCTTGTGGCTCCTCCATGCAATTTAAGACAGCTGAAACAAGTCTTCTCTGACGTCGTTGGGTATTGAGTCCTGCCCATTGACGAGAAACCTCCTCGATTCGTGTGCACGGAGTGACCTGAAGTGTGCGCTCCTCCTGCTCACCGTGCGGGCGACGTCAACGCTTGCCAAGCTGGCTTTCGCGCGGCCAGCCTGGCCCTACCAACGGGAATCTCGCCAGATAGGTAATTGTTCTATTTTGGCTATATTTTTTGACATCCTTTCACAACTAGCCATAGCTTGGTATTCTTATCCTTCTTGTCCATAAAGTGTCCCTAGATTTTCGATTTGGCCATAATCGACGGAGGTCAACAGCCTGCCTTACTGTTCTAGCGATAATCAAGCGAGAGCTGGCTCCTCCTTTCAAATGTGGCCACGAAGGCGGCAGACGGGAAAAGGCTATCGCGAGCAAGCAGTATTGACGAAAGAAGCCCCTCAAACACTCGGCGATCTCCTACAGCCATCCTCACTATCAAAACTCACAAACATGTTCATAAGAGGTAAAACATTAGCCTTCAAGCATGCTCGAAGAGATGAGAAAGTACAATCACTATCGGAAACAAAATGAAACTTTATTGAAAATTTTTAATGTCTTAAAAGCATCGTTAAATCAAGAAAAGGTGATTTCGTCTTAAATTGTATTAATAACCCTTCTGTGGGTTAAAACGTATGGTAAGATAATCTTCCAAACAAATAAATTCAAGAAACTTTAGAATTAGTGATCAAAAGTTAAAACTTTTTCCAAAATAAGATGCAATTTGAGATACATAACACTAATATTATATATTACCATAAAATCAATTTTAATAACACATTGATGCCTTCTTCATCTAGAATTTAAAACTCATTGATCTATTAATACATTAGATAAAGCTTAAAAACCATGAATAGTAAAATAAAATTTATTTTCTGTGTCTTAATGAATTACAATTGATTTTATAACAAATCTCCTATTTTATTAAAGTTTCATAAACAAAAAATCCGCAATTGTGTACATTTTATTCCTCTTATATAGTACAAATAACTTCAAAAGACTGTCATATGTGTCTTTTGAGGGTATTTACATCACAAATAATGGATAAAATTTATAAATGTGCATACCTTTTGTAATTTGGAAATTCATTCGATTTCAGAAACTTAATAAAAATTTAAATAAGAAAATTTGAAATTTGAATAATAATTTAAATCAATATTTCACATTTTTTTAATAAATCGTAATAATTTCACTAAATGATCACATGAAAATATTTTCCACGAAAATTACATTTATTAATCTCTTAAACAAAACTTATTGAATGTAATAGTGGGAAGACTATATCTTAAAAACATAATTATACCATAAAAAAAATGTAAAAACTGTTCTACTTATTCTTGAATGCTATGTAGAAACTATGTTAAATCTCACATGATCATGCTTTTAAGTATCACTTATACCTCTCCATGTGCTTCGAATCTGAACAACAATTTTTTATTTATAAAACATTCGATTTCGTTTCATTTTTTATAAAACATTTAGACTAAACCTCCATGTATTGAGCAAGGTCATCCGCTTCAAATTATATATATTTTATAAAATGAATCCAAACCAAAACTTTTTGAGATAGGGAGAGAATGAATCTTATTTTAAATATAAAATGAGATATATATCATCAGTTTTTTGCCATTGGATGAAAAACTTCATAAATGTATTTTTCTATAAGATTATTTTACTTAACTATCCAACCTAATGAAGGGTGAATAATCAAATTTAAGATTAAATCACCTATTCTTGATGTAAATATGCTTTGAAGACGTATAAAATTTTCAATTAAGTTTCATTTCGTTTTATATAGTGATTCTACTCTCATCTCTTGGAGCATGCTTGAAGGTTAATGTTTTACCTCTTATGCACATATTTTGAGTTTACGATAGTGAGGATGGCTGTAGGAGATCCCCAAGTGTTTGAGGGGCTTCTTTTGTCAGCAGTTCTTGCTCGCAATATCCTTTTCCCGTCGGCCGCCTTCGTGGCCACATTTGAAAGGAGGAACCGGCGCGCGCCGATTATGACTAGAACAGTAAGGCAGGCTGTAAATCCGCGGTCGATTATGGCTAAATCCGATCTCGAGCGACATTTTATGGTAAGACTTACAAATACACTGAGACGCGGCTAGTTTTGAAGGTGTTTTCAGAGCAGCGCTAAAATAGAAAATTAACCCGCTGGATATGGAGTGTGGGGAAATCGTTTTTATAAAAATCGCCGTCAGCCTCCTAGGGTTCCCGCGCCCTGGGATTGCCGGGCCCAAACCTGACGGGAGAACCACTTTTGCCGTACTCCGGTGCGACAGGGTGGTCGAAGTGGTAGGTGCCTCTTGAGAGCTTTGACAACGGTTTGCCGCGGATGTTTTACGACAGCTCTCCGAACTAATGCCGTGTTCCGCCGCTTTTGTTTTTGTAGTGGGCGGCATCGAACCTCTTCACTCTGGTTAAAAAAATGTATATAGCGCTTAGTTAAAAAAATGTATCTACGCGCGGATGGTTTGAGCGCATCCGCCGGAATCGGCCGGCTCCATCATAGCCGGCCGGCAACGACAAGTTTCGCCGGCCGGTGATGCGGCTGATTGTTCTTGGCATGAGACGTTTGAAGTTTCAGATGAAAAGTGTTCGATCTTCGATCGTCGGTTGTCAGACAATTGTCATCCTCGCCATCGATTTAACGAACAGCAAAAACCACGTGAAAGCAAAAACTCACGAAATGTATCGATTCAATCTGCCTGTAGCCAAGGGTTGCGTCGATAAATCGTGGAGATCTGTCGTGGAGAGGCTAGGCGGGAACGCCGTCACGACAATATACAAGCCCGAGACACCGTCGATACATTTATTCTTCGCCTAGCCTAAATTCAGTCAGATTTGGTCGGCCCGAACCTGCCACGTCATTGGCGCTCGATACAATATACCAAAAAAACGCAGCGGAACACGGCATAAACCCCTTCCAGCCGGAAAAAAGCGCGCACTGCAAAACAGGCGCAATCCAACAACGTGTTCCCTTGGATGTTGCACGGAGTACGCACTTCTGGGGCACGCAGGAGCTGATTGGGCAATTTTTCGTGCGTAGATGGCGTGCCGCTTGTTTCTGCCGAAGCCTCCACGAATGGACAGTTCGCCGCCGGCTGTTTCGATGCGGAGTCGTCCACTGGGCAAGCCGCAATCACGATATCTACGGCAGGCCCCATGCTACCCGCCATAGCTCCCAAACCTGAGTCCGCCTAGTACGGAATGAAACCAAACTGTGTCGTGTTCCGCTGCTTTTGTTTTTGTAGTGGGCGGCATCGAACCTCTTCACTCTGGTTAAAAAATTGTATATAGCGCTTAGTAAAAAAATGTATCTACGCGCGGATGGTTTGAGAGCATCCGCCGGAATCGGCCGGCTACTACAAGCTTGGCCGGCTGCATCATAGCCGGCCGGCACCGACAAGTTTCGCCGGCCGGTGATGCGGCTGGTTGTTCTTGGCATGAGGCGTTTGAAGTTTCAGATGAAAAGTGTTCGATCTTCGATCGTCGATTGTCAGACAATTGTCATCCTTGCCATCGATTAAAAGAAAAGCAAAAATCACGTGAAAACAAAAACCCACGAAATGTATCGATTCAACCTGCCTGTAGCCAAGGGTTGCGTCGATAAATCGTGGAGAGGCTAGGCGGGAACGCCTTCACGACAATATACATGCCCGAGACACCGTCCACACATTTATTCTTCGCCTAGCATAATGCGGTGTTCCGCAGCTTTTTTTTTTGTAGTGAGCGGCATCGAACCTCTTCCACAACAAAAACTTATTGGTGTAGGCGCTACCCAAAAAAAATGTACCTACGCACTAATAAGGCGATTTGCAGCGCCGGAACTGGAAGCCCACGACGACTTGACAAAAAAATTGTGAAGCGCTGATGTACCACCGGGAATTGAGCCCGGATCCCTCGGCCAGCGGAACAGTAAGTCGACAGCGACGCGAGTTCGCGAGGCGGTTGACTTATCGGAGGGCCTCGCGGAGGGTCGCCATGCGACTCTCCGCGACGCCCTTTGGTTGATAAATGTGTCGATACAATTCTGGTTTCGCTACCGATCCTGACATTTTGTATCGACAAACTGTCGTGGAGGAGGTCGGCGGGACACCCTCCACGACAATATACATCCTTGAAACACGCACGATACAAATGTCGTGTGCCGAACCAGAAATCTGTCAGTCCCTTACCTGCCACGTCATTGGCGCTCACTACAAGATAAAAAAAAAACCGCTGCAGAACACTGCATAAATCGAGTCAGATTTGGTCGGCCCGAGCCTGCCACGTCATTGGCGCTCGATACAATATACAAAAAAAAGCAGCGGAACACGGCACTGGTGTCCCAAAGCCAGAGGACGCTGATGCCGCTCAATCGCAGCAGCATCTAGGAAAATAAGAGCAAACACGTCTGAAACCGAACATTGGCCAAACATTAAAAACATGGCCCCAGCATATCCGGAAACAACAGACTATGGCCGCGGCTGGCAATGGGTGAGTGGGGAACCGATCCAATCCCACCTACTTCGTGACGTCAGCATTGTGGCTGCCCGGAAATTTTGTGCACGAGAAGTGGGTGAAACATACCCCACTCACCCACTTCCACGAGCCACGCTGTCCGCGTGGCTCGATGACTGAGTCGTGGGAATTTTTTTTGTCGAAAAAACACGGACTCAACGCTCTCGTCACTACTCTCTTTCGTGGAAGCGATCTTCGGACGCCACGGAGGTCTGCTGAATGCTCAAAAGGCAAGCTAGCGGTGACCGACGTACTGTCCGCCTCGCTTCGCGTACATCGCCCACCTGACTCGACCTCCCCTTGCAACGGAACGTCGAAACCCTAGCTGCTCCTTGGGCGACTTCTTTCGCAGCACCAGCAGACTAGCACCTCTCTTGGAGCAGCGCAAAGCCCACGCGTACCCTAAAGTTGCCTGCCGCATTACCCTGACGCCATGGATCCAGAAGCGTTCAACGAGCACCTTCTCCTATTTGCCATCATCTTAGTGGTGTATGCGTGCCTACCCCTCTTGAAGAACCATACCTGTCCAGACCCCTCAATGGCCGGGCGTACACACGGGAGCTCCTTGGAGCTGACACAAACGCAGGTCGCGTGTACGACATTCTCGGCATCGACCCATGGCATTTTGACTTTCTAACACGGCTGTTAGGTGTCGTTGGGTTGGAGCCTACGCGGTACGTGACTATGGAGGAGAGTGTAGCCATGTTCCTCAGCATGGCAGTGGATGGACGTGGTCGAAGGCGACGTGTGGAAGCGTACCAACACTCTGGCAAAACTGTAAGACGTCATTTCCGTCGTGTCATGCGTCGCCTCCTCATGCTCGCACCCTCCATCATTACACCACCGGACCACGACATCGTCCCACCAAAAATCAGTCGCTCTAGGCGGTTCATGTCGTGGTTTCAGAACAGCATCGGCGCCATCAAAGGCACTCACATCTTGGCATGGATGCCAAGAGCATTGCAAGGGCGATACTTCAACAGAAAGAGCCTGAAGAGCCAGAACGTCATGATCACCGTTGGCTTCGACGAAACTATCACATGGGTTCTGGCAGGCTGGGAGGGAAGCGCCCATGACAGCAGGGTACTGTCGGATGCCTGGAATAAAGGTTTCACGTGTCCCGACGGCAAATTCTACCTCGGTGACGCCGGCTATGCGCTCTCCCTGAAGGTGCTAACACCATTCCGTGGAGTCAGGTACCATCTGCGGGAGGATGCCGACGGGGACGAATTGTAGGAACCGCAAACAGCAAGGGAACTCTACAACATGCGACACTCTTCGTTGCGCATGACCGTTGAGCACGTCATTGGGCAACTGAAGCACAAGTTCGCCATCCTTAACAACATGGAAGGGTTCTCACTACGCGGTCAACGTGATCTTGTCGTTGCATGCTGCATTTTGCATAACATCTTCATCAAGACTGCCTCGGACCAGCCCTACATGCCAGACTTCCGCATTGACGCTGAGGCAGTGCGTGCTACACAAGACATGAACGACGATCCGCCATTCCCTGTGATTGATGATGGTGATGCTGTTGAGTTCAGAGAGGGGCTTGCTAGAGCCATTTTTCTGTAGTACTCTACGGATCGTGATATTCGTCCTTAGACAACTTTTGCTAGTCATTGTGTTTATCAAACAGTATGCCACATATATTTTGTCAATCGTTGTTCTGTTCATTTCCGACTCGGAAACCCGCACACATGGCTGCAGGAAACATACTACTACTCAGGAAGCATGAGAGCTCCTGCTAACCAACGACCCGCAACATTGTGAATGCCACAACCATAAAAAAGGCTAACCAACTGCAACGTACATGTGGTGTTGTCACAAAATATGTGGTGCCTATCATAGGCAGCTTAATCCATTGGTTATTTCACAACGTAAGCATGTAAGGAATGGAAGGAAAGGGTCTCAACAACATTCAATAAATATAGTTATCGTCCAGCGATCAAAGGAGTGTTGGCAGGGGGAATGAAACGTCTACCCACAGCATAACCCTTACCATATGCACGCTTTTCACGTGCACTATCACCAGTCTGCGTACACACACGACAATAGGCCATGTCCCTCACTAGAAAGAGCAGAGTTGCTACCATGAAACCAAGTAAGAAAGCACCCCACGTGTCACGACTTTGCACATTCACCACAGTCGTCATAATCAATCTGTCCAAGTAGCCTGCACCTCTGCCAATGCCCCCACAAACGCTTCAGCCGTGGCTGGGTTAAGGCTAATGTAGCGCAACATCTTCCTTTTCTACGCTGGCGAGATGTCCATATTGTTGTTGACGATGCTGTTGGCACGGCGCACCCAAGGTGTAGTGTCACACCCCTGCAAACCCTGCAACATATGCGTCAAGTTAAGTGCAGCAGCAACAACTGTATGACCGGCATATATGCCTTGCATCCCTCGGCCCGGGAGGGCACCCAAACCCTCTTCTAGGACACGACGAAGCCCTGGAAATCTCGGTCTTGCATCAGCACCACCATCGACCCCACCATCGACATCCGCATCCACACCCCCCCCATCAGCACCTATCCCAACCCCACCAACTCTTCCACCACCACGGCCTCCACGCCCTCCACCTCCACGACCCACACCACCACGGCCACCCCCAACGGCAGCACCACCACCCACCCGACCACCACGGCCTCCACGACCACCACCAACCGCCGCACCACCACCCAACCCAGCACCACCATCCGCGGCACCAACTCCCGCCCCTCCACCGCCCGCACCACCACCCAAGCCTACTCCACCACCAACCACCCCTCCACCCGCGCCACCGCCCACACCACCCCCAGCCCCACCCCCACCACCCGCACCACCACCCACCCCAAGACCACCATCCACCTCACTGCCCGCACCACCACACACCCCAAGACCACCACCCACCCCTGCACCCGCACCACCACCCACACCTCCACCACCTTCACCGCCACCACCCGCACCACCATCCACCCGTAGACCACCACCCACCCGTCCACCAGCCGCACTCACACCCGGGACAACACCGCCCACGGGTGCACCACGACCGCCAACCACCGCAGCAGCACAAGCACCTCCCACCCCACCCGCACCACCACCCTCACCCACACCATCACCAACAGCACCAGCAACATCACCCACGCACCCCCCGCCACCCACCCCTGCAATGAGGCTCTCCGCCTCCACTCTGTTGGCCGGCACGACGATGAGAGCACCACCGCCAGCACCGGTTGCCACATCCAGCACCCCGTCTCCCCGACCACGCGCGTATACGGCAGCCGCCGGCTCAAACCGGCTACCAACGCTACTGGGTGAGAATGCATTTAGGTCCTCTAGCGGCACCGTGTCTCCCTCCAAATGGTTATAGTACTCGCCCTCCTCTTATGCGTCGACCTCCCCGTTGAGGTCACCAATCTCTACCGTGTCCTCCCCCGCCAAAATGTAGTCATTGTCGTCGTTTTCGGCGAGGACAATGGCGCGGCAATGGTGGTGAGGACGCGGGTCCTCACCGCAGTCCGCTGCCTCGCTAGCAATAGCCTACAAGCTGCCAGCGTAGTCTCCCGCGGCTTGCTCTGCCGGCCACAACTCACTACACTGGTCCATCCACAAGAACCGTACATGACGCCATTTCAGCAGCCCCTCTCGCCCAGTGTGCTTGAAGGACTCCCACACCGCGTCATCCAAAATGGGTCTCACGTCCACCCAACCCACCCCAGTCGTTTTGGACAGCTGCGTCAACTGCCGGTAGCTCTTCTTCAGGGTACGGAGCCGGGTTACGCACTGCGTGGGACTGTAAAAGATTGTCGGCTGTTGGTTGCGCAGCCGCTCAACGTTAAGCTTCTCATGGAACCGCTGCACCACGGTAGGCCATGCATCAGTGGGCCAATGGGACCGAGAGCGGGTGCTGAGGGGCAGTTCCAGAACAGCCTCAAGGAAGAGGGCAGTGTGCCGAGGGTCAGCCCACGCCCGTGTACTTGCGGTCGGAAGTGGTGGAGCTGCAACAAGTGCGTCAACAACGTCAGCGGTGCTGTCTGAACCACCGTCTGCCGGCCGTGGAGCATGAGGGCGATCCTGCAACGACAAAGCCGCTCTGACGGCCGGACGCCCGCGACCAACGCCGCCTGATGCCGCGGTTGAGCACGGACGTTTCCTACCACGTCCACGTGGCGGGTTGCTGAAGGGCTGAATGACGGGCACGTTGGCTGCGTTGCGTCCAAGTGCGGGTTGCGAGGACGCACTGGACTGAGCACTGATGGTGCGTGGGGTGACGAATGTGGGTCGCGAACGGCTGGCCGAGGTGTACTCCATGGCGGCTAGGGTTTGGGAAATAGTGCGCGTCTTCCATCTGAAAATGCTGCCGCATTTCAACCCTTCAAACCGTGCTACTGGCCTCTAACAACCGCATACACTGCAAGAAGCAACCCGCCAAAAAAAATGTGAACCTATCGCAGAAGAGTCCCAGAATGGGTCTCGCATAAATCTCAACCGTGCACGCAAATGCAAAGATCGCTACACGTGAAGTGCGGAACATGCCATTCCTTGGACCACAACGGTGGCTAGGTCGATGCCTTGGTGCCAAAGTACCCAAAGTACATGTTGGGTAGTACCCAGGTTTTTGAAGAAAAGACACAATCTTAGGACATAATGAAAAACAATAATGACAGTTCATTAATGGGTACATAAATGCAGACAAAATGTAATATATTTTTTGACCATCAAGGTGTAAAAATTCAAATAGCGAACACGTACAATATGAAAAAGAAGTTATTCTTATGTAATGAAGGTATTCAAAGGCCTACAGAAATGACAAGTGAACATTAGTACAAAACGACTCTTCACAAACATCTCAGGATGTCATATTCCATGGTGGAAGGATGTCAAAGGCATAATGTAATGGGTCATGGTGTCTCTATAATGTGCAAGAAGAGGCAGGTGTTGCACACAAAGGGTGCATAGGGTATATGTTTTGGCCCATTGTGTATGGTTTGGGCGAACTCTTCCTAAATGACAGAAGCTACGCTAGATTGTTTCCAGCTTGTGTGGATGGTAAAGTGAGAGAAAGAGAAGAAAAACTTAAAGAAATGACCTTTCAATTGCATTTTGACCCTGTTTCAAGCCAAGTTCACGAGTCCCAATAGTTTTGCATGACGACCAGTTCTGTGAAACAGGACAGGGCGAGGCCAAGGAGGAGCGACATAGACGGAAGAAAAGAATATTCAATTCCGCTCGCCGATGGACTGGAGGGCCTAAACGTACAGTTCTTACCCTTTTGCCCTGGCGTCGAACTGGTCATTCCGTACTATCCGGGGTCTGTCCGGACATGTTGGTCGATCTCCGTGATTTATGTGTCCTGGGCCGACCTCTGCAAGGCGTCCGCGGACGTAAGGGGGCATACATTATGAGTATGGTTTTATCCAATAAGTAATATACTTGTATAAGATTAACCTGTTGTATTGTGAACATGGTAGTTTCACACGTCTACTATGAACGTCACTAAATGAAGCATGATAATTGACAAATTTTGATGTTGTTTGAGAAATGTTGATGTTTCGTGAAGTTTTGTTGGTTTGTGTGGGTTGCACCCGTCACGACCGACACCGCTAGTTTACCAATATACCCATATTTGGGGTATATGGTAGAGGAGGGCGTGACGACACGACGCGCCTCCGGACTGCACCGAGACTTCTCCAGCACCTACGACAGCGCCGGCGAGACACGGTCGATGCGTTCTGGTAGCCCTGTGGGCTTTTCGGGAGCTAGGAGAGTTTTCTCGGTGGGTTCGGACCCGCGCACTCGGTGGACTATACCGGTGCAAAGAGGAGACCCGGTGGCTGTACTAGCGCTACCGATGTTCGGAAAGCCGTGTGTGATGTCTGGACATTCATTATGAGATTGTGGTGTACGCAGCGTGTTCTCCCCGCAGACTCATTTGGACTCAGCGGGGGTGACGGGACCCGGTGCGGCTAGCTGCCGGCGCCCCTACTTGAGCCCGCTAGGGGCTCATTTGTACTCTCTCCTTGTTCTTTTATATTCAACATTTCAGACTAAGCCGAATTCTTGTCGTCTTGCATCGCACTCACACACAGAGCTCATGTTCGTCTTTGCATGGGCCCGCATGCCCTAATTTATTTCCAGTTAAAATGAATTATTATTTACCTTCTTCTATCACGTGGTTGAATTGCTTCTATTTCAATTGCATTTTGACCCAGTGTGAAGCCAGGTTCACGAGTCTGAAGAATTTAGCATGACGACCACTTCCGAGAATCTTAGGGTAAACCATACATCGAAACAAGTCCTTGCGATGTTTTACAGTCGTGCTTTCGAACAAGTACCTACCCTTGTTATGGTTTTTCCTTGGTAAACTAAGAACGTATGGGGCACAAACAATGTAGCCCAAACATATGATCTCCCAGCAATGTTTACTGACCAGTATGGCTTTTTCGAGCTAGCTACATTCACAAGACGTCCTAAACTCTCGGTAAACCACAGAATAATCGTGACTGTTACAATTGTCTTTTTGGTTGTTGAAGCTGTTGCCTTTTATTTTTCATGGACGGTGGAGGTGAAATGAAAAATAGTACCTGTAAAACATTTACTATAGCAATTTTACTGATAAAGGATCATTCAGTTTGCATGAAGTAACGGGTGCTACATGTGTGCATGTTTTGGACGTCAATGTGGCCAGTGTGCATGTATCACATTGTCAATAGTGCTGCACAATTGTGGAACAAATGGAGGTCGTCACAACCACTGCTCGTGAAAAGTGCTGAATTCTGCAGAAAACCAGTGAGACATCCACTGTCCGTCGCTCCCATCTCCGTCGCTCACCCAATGCCATCCGCGAAGAGAGTGGGGTGAAAAATGAAGTAGGTGGGGCTAAATCGAGTTCCCACTCACCCATTGCCAGCCGCGGCCTATGTATCCCAAAGTCCACAAATTTTAGCTAAACTGGATTCTAAAGAAAATCACAATCGGAAGAAGGATGCACAAACAAAATGAAATAAATGGAATAAAAATTATACTGAAATTATTAATGCAGATAAAAAATAAAAAATGAAAGTCAAACAAAAAATCAGTGAAATTTCTACAATAAAACTCAACAGAGATCAAATATACCCTCTATTTACAACTCAAAAATTATAGAAAATTTTCAACATCATTGAATACAATTTAGAGGAATCCAAAAAACACTCTTACAATATGACACCCCAAACGGGAAATTGGGATTTCTCAAGCGTCCACTTCTAGACCAACATTAACCTTACATTATCAACAAACTTATCTATCCACCCACATACTTGTGTAGTTCATACAAAATTTTAATAAACTTTTGAGTGTTGAAACAGGATGTTGCTAGGGTAGAGGAGAGAGGCGGAAGTTGTAAAGTTTAGAAAAGACAAGTGATTGACAATGACAAGAGGCGCAGTATACATGGGCGAGGTGGCTCACGTAAGTGGACAGCCACCTCGCCCATCCGCTTGCGGTCGGATTTGACCCTGACCGCTCTTTTTCCTAAAAACACATTCAACAGCTCCCATCTCAAAGACGGGTCTCGCTGTACTAAACTACAATGTTTAACACGACTATGCAAGCAGAGTAAGCATGAGGCGGACACATGAAGACACAGCTCCCACAACTTGGTGGGTCTCGCTGTCACTACGTTTAACACCATTNAGGCGGAGTATACATGGGCGAGGTGGCTCACGTAAGTGGACAGCCACCTCGCCCATCCGCTTGCAGTCGGATTTGACCCTGACTGCTCTTTTTCCTGAAAACACATTCAACAGCTCCCATCTCCAAGACGGGTCTCGCTGTACTAAACTACAATGTTTAACACGACTATGCAAGCAGAGTAAGCATGAGGCGGACACATGAAGACACAGCTCCCACAACTTGGTGGGTCTCGCTGTCACTACGTTTAACACCATTATGCAAGCGGAGTAAGCAGGAGGCAGACACATGACGACACAGCTCCCACAAGGTGGTGGGTCTCGCTGTCACTACTTTTAGCACCACAATGCAAGCAAAACATGCAAGAGGCGTACGCATGATGACACAGTTCCCACAAGATGGTGGGTCCCACTGTCACTTCGTTCAACACGACAGCCATGACCTACTGTTGGAATATGATGGATGCAGCAACACTTGGAGTCCATACACAGGAAGGGGACGTGTAAGCTGGACACGAGGACGGACGCGAGACTGGCACTGAGGCAAAGTCATACAGGACGCGGCTCCCACACAAAGGAGGGTCTCGCCGTCGAGGGCAGGATACACACACGAAGGAGAGGAGCATCAATGAGATACAGGAGAGACAGGAGGGAGGTGAAGCAACATGGTGCTCAGGCAGAAATGGGGTCATGGAACCAGGAGCGCGGTTGTGGACAAGACCAACGTGGAGGCGTCGTCGATGACAGTGTGAAGGGAATCAAGGGAGAGGGTGGAGACGTGAGGTTCGGTGAGGCCGTAGGCAGCGAGGAGAGCAGGAAAGCGTCGGATGAGAGCGATGAGACGATGATGAAGGTCGCTCAGGACGGGAGAGGGAACGGAGGAGGTAGAAAAAGGCAATGGCTCAGGCGGGGTCGATGGAGAAGGAGGTGGGATGGAGAGACGACGGAGGAGCTAACGTGCTCGTTTGCGAGCACGGGCGGACACCGGGAGAGGAGTGAGGGGGAGAGGAGAGTGGGGAGAGGATGGAGACGACAAGGGAGGAAGGTCGAAGGAAGAGGAATGAGCAGGGAGCGGAGGTGAGGTAGGGGCCGAGGAAGCGAGTGGAGGCGGNGGAGTGGAGGGAAGCCTGGCGGAAGAGGGAGACGGGGTGTGAGGGGGTGGAAGTGAGAGGGAGGATGGTGGTAGAGGTGACAGGTGTAGGAAGAACAGAGAGGGACGGAGAGGTGGAGAGAGAGGCTGTGGAAGAAAGGGAGAGAGGTTGAACAAGAGTAGGGGCAGGGGGGGTCGAGGGAGTGGGAGCGAGGGGGAGGGGGAGGGAGATGAGGGATAGGAGCGAGGAGGAGGGGGTGGGTGAGGGGAGGATGGGGGAAGAGGGGGTTGGTGGAGAGGGAACAGAGGTGGGAGGGGAGGAGGGAAGAGGAGAGAGGGAAGGGACAAGAGCAAGAGAACTAAGAAGGTGGTGGGCGGCGGCAGGTGAGAGAGAGCAGGCACGAGGTGGTGCGGACGTCAAGCGGATGACATCCGTGAGAACGTGGACTGCACGAAGCAAGGGGAGGGGGCACAACGACTTGTGAACAGCAGCAAGACTGGCAACTTGGGCGGCGAAGGCAGGAAGACGCGGTAAGAGAGCGCGAGGAGACAACGACACAGGGGAAAAATCGAGGAGGCCGCGAGGCACCCACAAGGGAGGGCGATGCGAACAATGCTGCCAAGCATGCCCTGGGGTTGCACAGTAGAAGCAGAGAAGAGAAGGAGGAGCAGACGTGGACAGGCGAGGGCCACGAGCGCAGGGAGGGAGAGGCGGTGGGATAGGAACTGGATGAGAAGGTAGGACACAAGACGAAGAGGGAGAGAAGGGAAGCACCGAGGGGTGCAACGTGGGGAGGGACACACTCGGAAGCGAGAGGAGGGAAGGGAGAGACGACCGACTACACCACGACATGTTGTAAAGACAAAGGATACACCAAATGAGGCGAGATCATGAGAGAGCAAGAGAGAGGGAAGAAAACGGGAGC
>SZWC01000763.1:0-18757 GCA_023375785.1 Penium margaritaceum | reverse complement strand
TATCCATATCCATATCCATATCCATATCCATATCCATATCCATATCCATATCCATATCCATATCCATATCCATATCCATATCCATATCCATATCCATATCCATACCCATATCCATATCCATATCCATATCCATATCCTTCTCCATATCAATATGCATATCCATATCCACATACATATCCATATCCATATCCATATCCATATCCATATCCATATCCATATCCATGTCCATGTCCATGTCCATGTCCATATCCATATCCATATCCATATCCCTATCCACATCCATACCCACATCCATATCCATTGCTACGTCCCTGAATAGTTAGAATCACTTACGAGGACAAAATCACGATATTAATCAAGAAAGATGATCCAAATGAAATAAATGCCTGCAGTACGTTAAGTTGATGAATAAATAGCTAGTTCTTTTATTAATTTTAGATAAAAAGTTTAGTGGGTACCGTAGACAGTGTTGATGCATCAATTTGGTATTGCATATTTTGTCTGTTTGTCAATTCGATCTTCAAACATTTAAATGAGTGGCTCGTCATGTGGAGCAGCTCGGCATCGATTCTCGACCCACCTTCTTATGTGCATGCGTTATCCTTGGCACTAGAGTATGTGGGAAAATTTGAAAAGCTTGAGGTTGGCGAACAATGATGCAGGTTGTGATCACGCCGAAGCCTGGAGATTAATTGGACATTGATGTACTTTCAACTGACCACATCCGCTACCGTTGTAACAATCTTGCCAGGTTTTGGCACATGGTATATAACCAGGCCAGTAAGAGTGGTAATACTATTGATCACATCTAGTGGATGTTTTAAATAAAATTAAAGCAATGGGAAACTTTAAAGCGAACCAAGCCTATGGCTATAAAGGTCTAGGGTAAGACTTTGCCGTGATTTGACATTGCCACCTAATCATGGATTTACGATAATGTAATAGGTAGGAACACAATTAGTTTAGAGCAGGTGCGTGCAGTGGGGGAAAATGAAAAGGCGCCGGTAGAACCTGACAGGAGCAATGTTCACAGCAGCAAAGGTTTGAAGAAGCAGGCTGAAAATTAGTGGATTTGCTGAAGTCGATGGGTACATTGAAATGTGTCAAACATGACGAGGGTCCTAAAACTCCATTGGGCATGGCAGATAAGGACATCAGTCATGATAAGGAATTAGGTGGTGATGATAAGATTGAACTGTTAGATGCGTTGTAAAAGGACGACAAGATGTGCACGTTGTATGTTTATTCCAATCCGGGCTTACATGCATGCGTACTTAATTTATTATGTGGCCACACCCCAAGGTATCCCAAGGACCAGGAGGAAGATGATCACGGAGGAGAGGAGGAGGGATATGCAGAGGAAGAGGAGGAGGTGGAGGCGTTGGAGAAGTAGATGGAAGAAGAAGAAAATTATGAGAGGATCGTTAGTACCATACAAGGAGGAAGCTCTGTTTTGGCTATGAGAGAGACCCCTGGGTAGTAGTTATTATTTTCTGTGTTTGCTCTGTACTTTGTGTTCTTTATTTGATATATGTATGAAAAGGCTATTTTATGATTTTTGTTTATTATTTTTTGAGAAATGGGTGATTTTGCATGCCTTAGCCGATACGGTTCTAGTCATGCGATGCTGCGACGGTCAGATTAGTTCTTGATTACGTTGCATTTTTCATTAATTTATTGAATCTCTTGTGCGGACTTGCGTTCTTGTCACAGAGGCTGACCGCAATGGGAATTTTGAAAGTGTGAGATATTCGCTAAGATTCTATGCACAATGCCACCTGTCTATCGATGTTTTTGTCAGACGGTAATAGGG
Source organism: Penium margaritaceum (assembly GCA_023375785.1). Taxonomy (NCBI): domain Eukaryota; kingdom Viridiplantae; phylum Streptophyta; class Zygnematophyceae; order Desmidiales; family Peniaceae; genus Penium; species Penium margaritaceum. The sequence continues at coordinate 16,944 of SZWC01000763.1, read as the reverse complement.
CACAGAATTGTGAATGCTCGGTTCCTACCTTGGAAAGATATTACTAGAATGGAGGATCTTTTCGTGCAAGTCATACCTTGTCGATATAAAATACATTCAAGGACAGTGGTCTCATTCGTCAAATGTATTGCAAACCCATGGGCTTTAGAACTTTCTTTATTCAATCATAAAAGCCTCTCATGCATGCCCATTTATATTCCATTTCTCAAAATAAAATGGTGAAAATCAAGTATTGTGCATGGTATATTAGTGTGAATGCCGCCCACATTTTCGTAAGGAAGGAGGCGGGAAATGCTTATTTGTCACTCAACAGCATTAGGCAAAAATACCTCGAGCCGTAAGTATCCTATGAAATTAGCTCAACGTGTAACCATTTCACATACAGATTTGGAGGGTTAGACACCTGGCGATGAACGCGAGGAGACTGACTGAGATCCTGAGCACCCAGGGTCAAGTAAGGCGACACAAATTTTTCCCATTGAGAGATTTTGACCATAAATGTTAAGACACCATGTTATTCATGTCTATAACTAGCCCACATCTCATAAGAAATTGATGTTCATAAATCTCAAACCTAAATGTCTCCGTGTTGTCGACCTGCTAGTCGCACACGAGATGGAATGACCACATTGTCCTTGTCTTTTGGTCTATGTTCCCACATTGGAAATGACACGTCCTGCCTCTTGTCATTTTAATTGTGCATAAAAAAAACACGGTAGAACCAACTGTAACTGGGAGCCTATGGCGTAATTTGGCAATGCATGGACAATTTCAAACATAGCCTTCAAAACTTTGAAAGCTCGTTTGATCGAGGATCGTGCGGACACGTGTCGTAGATTGAAAATCTCCTATGCATTTCTTGTAAATAATAGCTCAACCCTCCGTGCAAAGGCACGAGGCCGCATATTTATTGAAAAGTTGCATCGGCTAGAAGATATTTCCTAGACAATAGATGGTAAGTTCGGTAAACGACATATATGAACATTCGTCCATGGTGGACTGACACCTCCCATCTGATGGTATCAAACCCTACGTGTACATTGGGGTTGCACGTGGCAAAAACATTTAGCGTCACTTGAGGATGGGAATTGATGAATGTTGGTTGTCAAAGTGGAGTGAAGACCACTAGGATAGCCTGGTTCGTCGTAATTTTTGAACCATGGTGGATAGCCTAGGCGGCCTTCCAAAACAGAGAATGGAAGGTCTCCGATGCTTGCCTATTGGATAACGGACGATGCAATATCTAGGAGAGCTTGGAATACTACTCAAAATTCTCAAGAAAATGTAGCAGACCCATGTTAAAACTTCTCCATTAGTTGGCAAAAGGACATCTCATGGAAAACACACTATGTGTAGATGAAGAGCAATTTGCATACCGTGTAACGTGGAGGAGGTGGTCAATCAGCAAGGATGCCACGTCGTGTTTCCACTGTCGTCCTCACCATGTTGTAACTCATGAGATGCCCATCCCGTAGCTCCATTATTCAATTACGTGCGAGGAACGTACTGTGATACATGCGACGACAAGTAATGCGAGAGATAGCACAGAGGATGAGGGAGCTGGTTGCCTCACGGAGGAGCTCCAAAATGCTTCTGTGTGTATTCGTAATGTTCCAAAAAAATGCACGGTGAGGAACCACTGGATGACGAAAAACATCCATGGTGTTGCAAAGTGATGACTACCGACGACGAGGCACATGTTTCAAAATGCTAGCCACGACTCGATAGGTGAATAGACACGTGCCACTATCTCCCAGTTGGAGCATTTTTCATGACGTTACAAGGCAGGTGTGTTGTCTGACCCCAAGTGACACACAAAACATGTGAGCGACAATGAGGTGTTCGACCCCTACACTATGCACACCCTGCTGACGACGGCGTCGACACTACGCGACAGTCAAATTGGCGCCGATGAAAAATTCATCGACGAGCAATTTGCATACCGTGTAACGTGGAGGAGGTGGTCAATCATCGGCGCCAATATAGCTGAACTATTAGTTATGGCCAATTTTTGCTTGCATTCATTGCACATGAACTACTAGTTCGAACTGATAGTTTGCATCCTCACCCTCTTGACGACGGCGTCGACACAACGCGACAGTCAAATTGGCGCCAATGAAAAATTCCTCATGTTCCTACAGTGTGTGTGCCATGGAATGTCACAACGACAACTCATGGAGCAGTTTCAACATGGTGCAACTACAATTCACCGGGTACTACGCGAGGTGGTGCAAGCCCTCCTGAATATTGCCCCGTCCGCCATCCGTTAGGCCCACGTCGGAGACCCGCCGTTTGCCGCATGGGAAGGCCGCGCGGACTACCTGCCATGGTTCAACGAATGTGTCGGAGCCATAGATGGGACAAACATCTCGATCGTGGTCACACGCTTTTGACATCCCGGGTTCATCAATCACCACTCACAGGTCACCATGAACGTCCTCGCCTCGTGAAACCCAGATCTACGGTTCACATTCGCCACTGTCGGGTGGGAGGGCTCGGTACACGACGCGAGGATGTTCACTGACTCCCTTTGTCGAGGTTTCCGCCTACCGTTCGGCAAATATGTACTTGCTGACGCAGCTTTTCTGGAAGGATTTGGGCTCATGTCCCCCTATCGAGGAATACAGTACCACTTGCAGGAATTTGGAGGTGACAATCTCCGTCCAAGAAACGCCCAAAAACTATTCAACTTCAGGCACACATCTGCACGCTCGTCAATCGAGCGAGCTTTCAGACTTCTCAAAGCTTGCTTCATGATTTTGCATACATTACTATGTACGCCACCGAGTTCCAGTCGCCGCTGGTGCTTTCGTGCTTCATTATGCATAATCTTATTCAAGAGAGACAGGATTTAGCATTTCTGGGGTGGGAAGATAGACAGCCTAATACAGGTGACGAACACATTCCGAGATGGGTGCAACCCGCTGGTCGACAGCACGGGGATGTTTTCATTTAAGCTTTGCGTCATAATATTGCTGACACCATGTGGAGAGATTACATTTCTGAGTGATTCATTTATGGTTCATTATTAATGACTAATTGTTGGTAAAAAATAGACATGTGCAAAAGAATTTTGAATTACAACTGTGCAAATAACTTCAAAATCATAACAAACATGAAGACATCACTCCAGAGCACTTTCGTTCACAACTAAAGCGGACCCTGATGCATGCCCACTGTCGCCATCACCAGCAGCTGCTTCTTCCCCGTCCTGCTTCTCCCATGCCTCCACCTCCTCCTCTTCCTCGTTGTCTCCCTCCTCCTCCTCCGCTTCATCGTCTTCATGTTCTCCCGCATCATGCCCAGGCATACGGCCCAACAAGAGATTTAGCACTCTCGCACGAACTCCACCTTTGGAGTACACGTACATGGTACACATCTTATCATCCTTCTGTAGCACTTCGAGAAGCTCCATCGTATCATCGTCACTCACAATTTTCTCCTTGCTAACATCATGAACTGCCATGCCCCATGGCATCTTTGGTCCATCATCACGTATGACGCATTCCAAATGCCCCGCCGACTTAATGAGAGTTGCAAGTTTATCAACTTGCTTGTCAAACACACGACGACCACGAACAGTGACGTCATCATCCACTACAGAGTTTTCTTGCACTTCCACTTCAACAGCTTCTTCGGAGCTGAACGCGTTACTGCCGATAGCTTTGTCGCAAATCTATAACTTCGTGGCGATGTCATACCACGACAGATGCTTGCCTTGTAGCTTTGCAGCCGTAGGATTTGTACGCTTCAAAGAATCCCATGTCTTGCTATCGAGCTCAATCGTCCAACGGATACGATCAATGCAGTTACCGCTCTTACCGATGAGCTCGTATGCCTGCCGCCAGATTTTGGCGAGGTTGTTGCAACGGTAGCGAATCTGGTCCGTCGTTAGGGGATCGCAGCCGAGATGCTCACTGAACTTCGGCGTGATGATGGCGTGCATCTTGGTCTGCCACCCCTTGATTTCTCGGAACTCTCCTGCGTACTCCAGTGCCAGCAACAGAAGCACGACGTCCTTCTCATGCATCCAATTATGCTTCCCGAGACCCGCGCCCGCCTCCGAAGCCACGTTGCTGTTGGCCGGGAACGTGGAGCAGGTCGGCGCATAAAATGAGGCGGACTGGCTGGCAGCGTCATTGTCGCCGACAGCCACGTCATGTACCGGCTTGGCGACCATGCGTGGATTGTCGTACGGAGGCTAGTCCCAAAGAGGCGGAGATGGCATGTGCACAAAGCGCATGCTTGCCGGCACCGTATTGCCGACCAATGGCGGACATTTGAAGTCGTCGTTGGCCAGCTTAGGGGGGTGGTGACGCGACATATGGACCCATCCAAAGTCACTGCCTTGCAGCTTCATTGTTCTCATGTTCGAGGTAGCGGAGACGTTGCATGCATTGTCCGATGGGGATGTGCAAGTTTGTAGTACTCGCAGGGGTTGACGTTGCCGCGGTGGCAGCCAATGGGGCACCGGTAGACGAGGAGTTGCACGCGAAGTTGCGACAGGACTGGTCCATGGTGGCTGGTAGCTGTGATACAAGAATGGAAGACAGTGTGCAGTGTTTAGCATACTTGTAACGTCAGGACATGCACGGCAACACCAAAAAGGGCGGCTTGACGGAGCAGCCCCGACTGTGCCGTCTGGCGAGTCGCAACTTTGAATGTTCGAAATGTGAACCGACAAACATGCAAAATTAGCCAGAGCCGATGACAACATCGTGACCCTCCCCTTGGTTGTCTTCAAATTTTCATAAAACCTTTAAAAAGATGAACTGATTAGTTTGAGTTGGAGGCACTTCGGGCGTTTAGTCCATTTTGTTGGACTAAAATCGTGGTTTTGGGCTCACAAAGGCTTTTGACTAATTAGTTGGTTTTCAACTCTGTCAACTTTAGATCCCGCCATCGCGACCTCCTCGCGAGCCCGACGGCCAGGTCATGACGTAGACGACCACTACGCCACACCTCGCCACGGCCGTTAGCGACAGACTAAAACCAACTACAAACTAATTAGTCAGTTTCGGATCCCCCCCTAGTCAGTCTGGAGCGCCGTTGTACTTGCAACAGTAATCCTGGCCACTTTTGGTGTGTTTGGCCTTGGTCTTGTGACCGCGGTTTGGATCTATCGTCGCAACATCTCGTCATGACTCATTTCGAAGTCGGACGTCGGTTCGTAACTACACTAAAATTTTGGAATCCGAGTCGACTTTGCTCGCGGCCACACACCCGAGGACAAAAGAGCCCTTCCTCAATCGGATGCTCTGTCTGCCGAAGGCTTACTCATAAAGAGCGCAGACCGTGGATCTGCGTCGTGGGATCCACGGCGACACATATTCGGGGTGAACCAGCGCATTCATTTTGCTATTCATTATATGATCCCGCCGGTTTGGTTAGCGGGAGGTGGTGCAACGACCGCGTCTACAAGCTCTTGCAAATGCTTGCGAGTGCGCCAAAACGCCGCTATAGAATCAGAGGAGAAATCAAAGGGTTTTTGCCGATTCATCATGATTTTATCGCCCTGAAATCCTACGTGGCGGGGTTCCCGACGTTTGGGAAAAGTCTTAAGTGCGGCAAAGCAAGGAATCATAGGCCTTGAACCGTTGTCATGATTGTGATCTCGATTCTAGGGTTCCATACACTTCCCTCTCAGAATCATATTCTTTTACGATTCTTCGAGTAGGAGGGAAGTGGTTTGAATCAGCGCGACATCAAATAGGACTCCTTAACTCGCGCGTCATGCTCTCCGATATTGACGGACATAATCCCTAATTCTTCAGGAGAACTTCAATGCTTGCTGCGCGATGCAAGGGTGCGTCGACTTGCACACCCAGTGGCTCATCCAAAGACAGCAATGTTTCTCGTGCCGTCGGTAAGAAGAAAGCGTCGTTTTGACCGTGGATTCTGCTTCAGATTTCATTAAATGATGTCCTAAATCAATTTTTTGATTAGAATCAACATCATAGGCATTTCGTCTGATTCTAGCTATTTCCGCCGATAGGACGCTACCCAGATTGTGGGTACGATGCCACATAGGCAAAAATAAACTCCAAAACAGAAGAAATCGGCGGGTCTCATTTGATTCTTGGATTTGTTCACCACTCCCTTTGCCAGATTCAGCAATGGTTGTGGCCTGCCGCGGACGAGTTCATCGCGCCATGTCCCGCCCGCGATACATAGAATCAAAATCAAAATCAGAGCGTTGGTTCAAGGCCACAGCTTTGACCCACTATGAAGACGTTCATTTAGAAACCCGTTTGAGAAATGGTTTCACTAAATCGACTAGATCATGGATGGTAGAAAAAAAAATTAAAACCGGATCAAGATTGGTCAGAATCGTATGTGTAACGCGGATGCTCAAACTTAGCGTCGAAAGGCTTCGGTGAGCCCGGAAACGTTTACGTTGTAAAACAGAATGATCCTCCTCCTCGTTGGAGTGGTCCATTCCTTGCCGAGTCGTCACGTGAAAGGTATCATGGATGCGTATGGCTGGTGGGAGAGGCAACCGATAGGCCACACTTCCCAACTTCTGTGTAATCGTGAAGGGTCCCAGCCATTTCGGCGACATCTTTCATGCACCCGAAATTTTCAGCTGCAAATTTCGTGTGCTTAAAAGCACCCGATCTCCACTGGAGAACGTCAACTCACAACGCCTCTGGTTAGCATATGCCTTCTGGCGTTGTCGAGCCGCGTACAAATGGGCCTTGGCATCCCGCCAGAGGGCGTCCATACGCTCGACAAAGGCCTGGGCAGAGGGCACCTGATCATTGCCGCCCCCGCACTTCACCATTGAAGCGGGTACCACCGGATGTCGACCGTGGTTGAGAAAGAATGGGGTAAAACTAGTCGATTCGGTGACCTCATTGTTCACGACAAATTCGACTGGGGCCAAATAGTCGTCCCAGTCCTCCATTGTTGGGTCGATGTACATGCGGAGCATCTGCTCGAGTGTGCGGTTCATGCGCTCTGTTTGTCCGTCTGCTTGGGGATAAAATGTCGAGGACATGCTTTTTCGCGTTCCAAACTGTTCCTGCAATGCAAGCCAAAACCAGCTGGCAAAGCGTGGATCCCGGTCGGAGATGATGCGGATGCGTACGCCGTGGTTCTTGATGATGCCATCATAGAAAATCTACGCAGTCTCTTCAGCTGTGACGCAAGTTGTTGTGGGCATGAAGTGGGTCATTCCTGTCGCCCTGTCCACAACGACCAAGATGGAATCGTGGTCTTTCTTCGTCTTTGGGAATCCCATGATGAAATCCATGGCCACTGACGCCCATGGGTTGTCAGGAAGCTACAGAGGCTGGAGGAGTCCCATAAGTGCCTTGTTTGAAGTCTTGTTATGAAGGCACAGATCACACATCATGTAGTACTTCCTGATGTCACTGCTCCACCCTGGGCACCAGTAGTGCTGAGCGAGAGCATGGCTTGTCTTTTTCTTTCCGTTGTGACCTAAGGAAGGAGGATTATGAAACTAGAACATGATTTGTTATCGTAAGTTGTTGATATTGGGGACCACCACCTGTGCGCCATGCCAGTACAACCCGATAGTCTCCACGAAGCCATGTTGTTCAATGTTCTTCGGCTCAACGAACCAGGGGTCCATAGTGTGGCCCATCCGAATGCGATTCTTAAAAGGGTTCACATTGACCAATGGTCATGGGGGTTGGCAGAGTTGATTTGTGTGTATTATTGTCTCCGCCGCAATGGCGGCAAAGTGGCGGTTTGGGATCTCATTATTGCTCAGCATGAGGCTCAACTGTGTTGGGTTTTGACTTAATGGATCTGCCACGTTGGCCCTCCCTGGTTTGTACTGCCAGGTGAATGTGAAGCGACTCAAGTATTTGCTCCATCGCGCCTGGCATCGTGAAAGGTTAGGTTGTATCTGGAAGTATGTGAGAGGGTTGTGGTCTGTGACTACCGTGATTTCTCCCTTAGCACCTTCGAGATAACAGAGTCATGCATTGAAAGCATGCATGACTGCCAGCAATTCCTGATCCCCAGTGATGTACCTGGTCTCTGCATCTAAGATCTTGCGGCTCTTGTAGGCAACAGGGTGGCCTTCTTCCATGAGCACGGCTCCCAACCCTGTAACCGATGCATCACCGCATACCTCACACGGCTTCTTTGGATCCGGGAGTGCAAATACCAGTGTCGAGACCAGCATCGCCTTCACAGCCTCAAAAGCCTCAGTGCATTTTGCTGACCAAACCCATGTGCTCGCCTTCCGGGTCAGGGCAGTGAGAGGGCTCACCAACGTGGAGTAGCCTCTCATAAACCGCTGGGATTAATTTGCGAGTCCAAGGAAAGAGCGTTGGTGACCGACGTTCTTGGGTTGAGGCCATTCTTTCACGACTTGCACCTTTCGAGGGTCCACTCGGATCCCCTCACCACTAATGACATGGCCAAGGTACTCCAACTCTAGCTGCGCAAACTTGCACTTACTTCTCTTTGCAAAAAAATGGTTCTTACGAAGAATCTCAAGCACTATTCTGAGGTGTCATTCGTGTTCTTTGTGGTTCTTGGAGAAGATGAGGATGTTGTCAAGATACACCAGGTCCGACTTGCCAAGGTGTTCCCAAAAGATGTTGTTCATCACTGCTTGGAATGTTGCAGGTGCATCTGTCAGTCCAAAGCAGAGGAGCCGAAACTGATAGTGTCTAAGATGAGTTCTGAATGTTGTTTTGGGTACATCCTCCTCCGTGATCCGGGTTTGATGGTAGTCCTACGATAGATCCAGAGACATGAAGACTTTTGCTCTGTAAAGTTGGACAAAGAGGTCCTCGATGCGCGGGAGCGGGTACTGGTTTTTGACAGTGAGTTTGTTCAATGCCCGATATTCCAAGCACATCTTGAGGCCTCCATATTTCTTGTTCAAAAAGAGGAATGGTGCTCAGAAGTGCGAAGTGCATGGCTCAATCCAACCCTTCTAGAGGTACTCCTTGATTAGGGCTTCTACTTCTTGCCGTTCTACCGGGTTCAAGCGATACACAGACCAGAAGGGAGGCACACCCCCGGACTCCAACGAAATGGTATGTCCGAACGTTTGTTGAGGTGGTAGTCCATCCGACGGTGCCTCGAAAACATCCGAGAATTCGGAGAGTATGTTTACAACTCCTTGGGGTACCTCACCGTCTATCTCGTCGTCTATTTTCTTTAGGGTTGCAAGAAAACAGCGGCACCCTTGTTGAATTCGTTGTTTCACTTGGAGCACCAAGAGTCTTGATTGAGCCTTTGTTTCCGGTCGTTGAATTTGTGAAATTGGAAACAGGGTGACCATTCTCCTTCCACTGCTGATGTGTAATGTCTTTGAGTCGAAGCACATAAGTGCCTTGTGGTGCACAAGCCACGGGTCTCTGAGAGCAACGTCAAACGGATCCATGTGATCAAGCACGGTGAGGCGGACACTAGTCGAGAAGTCGGGCAGTGTGTCCCATGCCACACAGTCACCAAGGACTGGCACCTTTCTGTCATCACCGACGACCACCGTGCCAGTGCAAGATGTGTACTTTAATTGCCATTTGTGTACAAACGCACCGCTCACAAATGAGTCATCCACCCCAGTATCCATCAAGATGCATGCAGGGGCGCTTGCCAGTTTGCCATCGAATTGCATGGTCATCGATGCTTTCGACTTCCGTATGAAAAGGCTCATTGGAGGTTTCCCTCGAGGTGGTAGATCCGATAAGCATGAGTACTTTTTTGTAGTTCAACCATATTAGTGAACTTTTCCCACGTACGATGTCCTTTGGTGAACGAAGCCAACAATTTCCATCCTTTAAATGCAGACTTGTTCATTTCTGGACCCATAGGCACGGGCACTGTTGTTGACGTCAAAGACTTCTTCTCATGAGCTTTGTGTGCAGCTTCTATCACATCTGACCAACTTTCTTTTGTGGATACGACTAGACTCGTGCGATTTTCAAGGTTTTCTTTGGTCACATATGAGATTGGACATGAGCGACCATGGTAGAGGGACTCATGATTCATGAAAGGTACATAAATGGTTGAGCAATGATGTGTCGATAAAAATTCAAAGTTTTTGATATCATCATCACAAAACATGAACATCTTGTCCTCATGATTCCCATAATTCACCGCAACCCCAGATAGCAACCCACCGGTAGCTACTTGGGATCGTCAGAATCCTGCTCACGACCATGCTACGGACAATGGATGTGTCCTCTAGCACCTCCCTCGAAGTCTTGGTCATCGTCATGGGGGCGTCCGTGTCCATGCTGACCACCTTGTACCCCCTAAAGTTTGATGGTTGCAAATACATGGCCTTGGCGCTGCCCCCCGTGAGGGCGTCCCTGGCCGGCAGGGGCGTTTCCATTGCCATCACGCTGCCCATCCTGGTGCTGACCGCCCCCATGGAAGCGGTTTTGGCCACCACCGTGGAAGCGGTTTGGCCCTCCGCCTTGGCGCGCGCCATGGACGTGCTGTTGGCTCTGTTCTTGTCCCTGTTGCCGTTGCTGGTCACACCGAGAACAGTCGCACCCAATGTGCCCAGCCTGGTGGCAGCGTCTGCAGATGATAGAAGAGCGGGAGTTGTTCTCTCCACTATGTCGGCGGAACTTCTTGGACGGCTCAAACGTCGCCTCCGCTGCATGCTTTGGTCCACAGCCCGTTGGCGCTGATGACACCTCACGCGCCGGCCTGCTTTCACGAGCGCCGTGATCCCACAGGTTGGAGTTCTGCTTGTACACAGCGCACATGCGTGCTTCTAATGCGTGCAGAAAATTTCACTCGTTGCCATTGTCGTGAAGGCAGAATAATCATAGTTGAGGGCTGGCTAGACCACTCTAAAAGAGGTCAGTCTTGGCCTGCTCTGTCAGGTGGAGATCGTGGACCTTCTTTACAGTCTTTAAAAATGCCTCGGCATACCACTCCACAAACATGCTCCCCTGCACGAGGCTTTTGAGCCCCTTCTTTGCCTTCTGCAAGTCAGTAGGCTTGGAGTATAACTCACGCATCAATTTGCAATGCTCGCACCAGGTGAGGTTCGAGTGTTGCTACATGTGCTTACAGAGCTCCGTCAGCTTCTCAAATGGTTTTGGCTTCAAGGAAAGCATTCCCTGTTTACCCCACACCTCTTTCTCAATCCAAGCAAGGTAGAGGTGCCTCTGATGAATCATGAGGAATGTGTTGACATCACACGTGCCATCATAGCGGTCGGCCGGCTCAAGAACCACATGACTATGCATCTCGCCTCCCTTTTGGGCACAAGATGGAGCTACACGAGCCCGTGGTTCAGGCGCGTTTGCTTCTAGACAAGGAGCACGGTCGACGACTGGAGCTCGACGCGCCTTGCGAACATTCACATGTTCGCTTTCCGTACTTTCGCGCTCACGAAGCTCCAAAATCTGTCCCAACTCCACCTCGACTGCGTGACATGCTGCACCGACTGTTGCGTTGAGCACAACATGCTGGTTTTCGGCTTCCTTGGCGCGAAGTTCCTCGAGCGCCTACTCCGCCACCTTTGCGCGGTAGTCGACGGCCGTGACCTCGCGCATCAACTTCTCGTTCTCCTCGTACAGCTTCTCGTTCATCTGCTACACCATGAACGGTCATTCATAAGCATGACGCGTACCATGTCACCGTCGTATGCGAGCGCACCCATGACGGTCACGGCCAGCGTGAAATCCTGAGGAGGGAGGCGGGTGCGGAGGTGGTCGAGTTGTTTGTCGACGTTCAGGTGACGCGCGGCGCTGTCGAGCACACGCTACGCTGCCGTTGAACTCGGCCAGCTTGCAAGTCGGGCTTGCTCCCCTCTCGCCGAAACGAGAGCACGACCCTCGTCGTCCACGCGGTCGGATGCACGTTGCACTTGGCTCGTGCCTGCTTCAAGTTCATTCGGCATGGAATTGCCCGCCTCACTGCCCTTGTTGGCTGTGTCATTTGCGTCTACTTTGTCGTCAGCTTCGCGACCCTCTTCAATGACCACCCGATCCGCTGGCTCATCGGGCGATCCATCTCCATGCTCGTCTCCATTTTTTTGCTCGTCTCCTTCAGCAACACTATCAGGGTTATCACCATCAGGGATGTTCCCCTTGGTGGCCTTCAACCCCTCATCGTTTGCACGAGTGATCGGGGAGGGCATGGCCTCATTACCGAAACCGAGCTCGACGGCAAACGACCGACTTTTTCCATCACCTTACCGAGACCCCACGACGGGGGTCTCGTGCTGCTATCCATGCTTGGGAGATGTTGGCGCTCCGCCCCTTGGCGACGTCGGACGTGCACCTCCCCCTCTAGCCATCGCCTCTCGGCGCGACTTCGCAAGTTGGGCGCCGAGCGCTAATGTCCCGCGACGCTCCTTGGATCCCAAGGGCGTGCGTTCCTTGGAGCGGCGGGGGCTGGTGCTCGGAGCACGCCCCAAGACCGTGGAGAGTCCGGTCCCAAGGCCGGCCATCCTTGTGGCAAGGCCTTGCTTCGGCTCTCTCACTCTCCAACCTCCTCCTCCAACCCTCTCTCCCCTCTTCTTTGTTTTTCTCTCTTTTTTTAACTGGGTGGAGGACACACTATTGGACCACCCTACTGACTTTTAAACTCATTGATTAAGCAGTCATGAATCTAGAAATCTTTAATTTCGTCGACCAGGTAATTCCTTTCTGTTTTCGTGGAATTCGTCGAATGGTACAAGGTGGAACCTTAATTTTGGCAATCGGTCTCGTACAATTTTTCGAATTCGGCAAAGCGGAAATTCTCCTGCACTCAACGACCTGGTGTGTGTTCACTTATACGTAATCTGTCAGGATCCCTGGCAAATTGCGTACGGATGACGGCGAGGGTCGCCTCGTGCGCTTGACATTCGGTGATGGCCGCATGTCTAGCGCACACGGGGATCCAAAAATTAACGTCATTGTTCGGTGATTTGAATCACCGGGACATGAAGCTACACCCGGTACGTGTACTTCGAACAGATAATGCGGGCTTTTAGACAAAAGACAAGGATCAGAATGAACCCGGTAGTGAACCATGATAGGTGGCACTTTAAATTCAATTTTTCGCCTTTAGAATTATTTAACTGCCTCGATAAATTTGGTGAGATTCGACGACCAATAAAATGGTTAATATCGATTTTAAAAGTCAGTAGGCTATGGGTGTCTCGCTTCACACCCGTGGTGGACCGAGGTGGCTCCAAGCTAAACCTCCTGCACCCCCCTCTTTTGTGGAAAGAAGGGAAAGAACAGGCAATGTTAATCAGCACTAGCTGTCTGATTCAAGTTATAGACTGGCATGTTGGAGATTGAATTGCAAACTAGAGTGGAAATTGCAAGGTAGAAATCACTTTTTGAAAAATAGCCATAGAATGACAGTGAAATGGTGAAATAAAATGGCATAAACGGGTAGTAGTCAATTTTACGGATCCAACAAAAACATGACGAAGAAAACAGAGGACCGGAGGCCAAGTTATGACTCTCCCTTCTCCTTTCTACTTGGAGAACCCGAGACTGACGGGTAATTTGTTCTTTCCGGATTGGGCGCCCACCAAAAAAGATTGTGAAGGCTCCTGGCTCACCCCTTGTGCCTCCCTTGTTGCTGCAGCAAGAGGTTGATGTTGCAGCTTGCTGGTCAAGTAGGCCTTTGTGAGAGTAGCACAGTGCTGAAGTAGGTTGGGTTGGTGGAGGTGGGGTGTGTGCGCATGGAGGTGGTGGAGTTTGGGCACCTCTGGGCGGCGTTCCACCTGCACCACGACAAGGTCACCTGCTGCTCGTCGACCAAGTCACCACTCCTCGTGGTGTGTGAGGATTGTCACGACGGAGTGGAGACGATGACGATGTCAGCGGGTCAACCTGGCTCTGATGCCAATGTAACGGGGATGCTCAAACTTAGCATCGAAAGGTTTCGGCGAGCTCGGAAAAGTTCGCGTTGTAAAACTGAATGACCGTCCTCGTCGGAGTGGTGCTTTCCTTGCCGAGTCGTCATAGATTGCCACGCCTTTTGAAGTTACGTTGGTGTTTCTTTTTAAAGTTATGATTTGTTTATTATTTGTAATTATTTAGTATTACCTTAAGAAGAACGGTGGAAACTTTGTAACCGTATTTTCCGTCGGGATGTTCGTTTGGATTCGATTTCCATTATTTTCTTCACGCGTTTGCGTCATGCTTGACGCGACCTCATGGTGTCGGTCGCAGAATAGTGTCCATGGACTGTTGCAATCAGGCAATGATTGAAACAATTTTTCGTGTAGGTAAAAGTTTAGGTTCTGATCTAAAGGTTTATTGTGTTACATTATGCGCCTCTTCACGACGCTCTATTCGAGAGGTGCACAGCTGGGGGTGGCCCATCGGAGTAGGATTTGCGTCCGCAAAATCAGGACGTTCAGCCAACAATGTCGGAAGGGGTATACCCGCGAGAATTGCGGACACGGCAGCCAGGTCCCGCTGATTTGAACCGGTCCCCTCTCGATGACAGAATCACAAAAGAATCATACTTTTGGCGCGAAATCGATGAAACCCTGGAGGATAAATTTCTGCCGGATGCCGAGTTTGACCCCCCTCCTGACGCGGACTACCTCTTGTCGGGATTCGTACCTGGATTCTGCCGTACCGTTTCCTGGTTCATCAGAGAGGCCTATTATGGAAGCGCCCTCCCATCGGATGTCCACGTGATGGGGGGTGAATGTTCGGCCGACAAACTGAAAAGTGGAGAAACGCACAATAAAACAAGCATCGATTCGTCCGGCACCGGACGAATAGATGCCAACATGAGTTAACGAGCCAGAAATTCACCACAGAAAATTCGGTCCAATCAGAAGCGAGAAACTAGTGAGAGTGGCGAGTGCCAGTGTGAGTCGCTGTCGCCACTCTCGTGGGTGCGTCGTTTCTTGGTGCTGTTCTATTAACCACAACGAAGGAGGGTGTGTGTTCGAGAAACTACGTTGAACCTGCCGAGGAAACAAAAAGGTCGCCAGCGATTAGCATCGCTATTTACGCGGTCGCTAGAAGAGTACATGCGAGACTGGTTTCCAACGATAGCAGGTCCTCGCATACCTGCGGCTTGAAAATAGGCATGAACTAGACATGAAAGTCCGAAGTTGACATTTATAAGTTACTGGCAACCGAAACAGGCGCCTACCATCGTCGCGATCTGGACCCGGCACTTCGCGTCTATGCGGGTCGCAAACCTAGCAGTTCGCGTATAGTTGCCCAACCCTAGAATCAACAGCAAAATCACAGCGCGAATGATGGCTTCTTTCCAAGAGGATCACCCTCGGGGACCTCTACACCCGCCCACCTCCATCCTGGTCAGCTGCTCAACAGCGTACCCTTCAAACCATTCTGGACTCTTTACCCCTCTCTTGGAGTCGCACTCTCACCCAAGGATCTTCCTTCCCCCTCGCACATATGCACACCCCTTACTTCACCATCAAGGACCTAATTGGCCTGCCCATTAAATTACTCTTTCACTTCCCCCGTCCCTCACTCTCCTCAGCCGAACCTCTCGAAGTAGACCCCATCCACCTCACCCTCCGCCCACACCCGTGGGCGAGAGCATCTCAAATCCAAGGAAAAATTCTCACCCCAGTCTACATCTCTTCTGACGATCGAATGATAGGTTTACCGGATCGCCCCGCAATCCCATCATATAGATTTGCACACAAACCCCTTCCCTTGACTATAGTATACCACCGCCTTCTCCAACGACATAAACTCACGCCATCTTATGAGTCCAACTGGAATGATAAATTCCCTGGCACCCAGTTTGACTGGCGTGCTATCAGAGCAAAACTCTATTTTCTCCCCCTAGATCTTCGCCCCAGAGACGTACAGACTAAGATCCTATTTCGCTCTATACCAGTCGCCAGTCGCACCCGCCACCGCCGCAATGGAACGAGTGAATGTCCCTTTTGTGGAGAAGAGGAAACGATAGAACATTGCTTCCTCCTCTGCCGCCGCCTACACCCCCTTCGACAGCGTATGGAAACCTTCTTCAGCTCTCTCTTCCCTAACCTCCCCCTTACGATCCCGGAACTACTGCTGGGGCCCCTAAAGCCCAAAGTCTTTAATTCAGCCTGGGTCATCTTCCGAGCCACCTTGTTTCACCTCATCTGGCAAGAGCGTTGGGCAGACCCAACAACCGCTCCCTCAGCTAAGATCATCGCTACCTTTGTAACAGCCTTTCAAAAACAAATATGGCTCGTATGCACCCAGCTCTCTAGGAAAAACTCTAGACGCACACGCGCAAAACTCAAATCCATCGAAGACGACTTTGCCTCGGCCCTCATTTCCAATTTCCTCCTCCACAACAAGGATTGCCGACTGTCCCTAAGCTCCCGGTTCACTTTGTGGTGGAAACATCCCGACCTCTACCCTCCACCTTGACTTATAAACTTGGGGGGCCGGGTTCAACTCCCGGGCTTTTTGGTGCTGAGGTAGCCCCCCCGCCTCAGTCGGTTACGACCAGGGGCAAAAAAAAAAAAAAAAACAAGTGGTAAGTTGCACACAAGGGTGCAATGGGTTACATAGTATACATAATCAATAAAGAGATAATAATTGAAATGACAGGAGAGAGGAATTTCGTATACATAAACAAATGAAAACTAAAGGTAACATAATTGAATAATTCATTTGGATATTTCATGAAAGATTAAACGTGGAATGTTGATTTTGTGACAATTTCTGTGAAGGTTTTGAATGGATTATTATTTATTCATCTATTGTGAAGCAAGAATGAAGATGATTTGTGTGGTTTTTTTTTGGTTGGATGTGATACAGGAAGACATTGCTGGTGTAGGTAATAAAACAATGATGTAAGGTAGTGAATTTTTTCCCTACATGTATAAAAACATATCCATATCCACATCCATATCCATGTCCATATCCATATCCATGTCCATATCCATATCCATATCCATATCCATATCCATATCCATATCCATATCCATATCTATATCTATATCTATATCTATATCTATATCTATATCTATATCTATATCTATATCTA
>SZWC01000762.1:324771-339567 GCA_023375785.1 Penium margaritaceum | reverse complement strand
CTGTCCAGTCCTAGAACTCAAAAGCACATTCCTAAGAAGTGGCTTGACCCTGCCACATCACCAAGAGACTTGCGCTGTGGGCTTGACACATAAGCATCCTTGTGCCAAGGTGACTGATCAGCCGTGTTGCTTCCCAGAAGCAATGGACTTTCTTTCTTGGAAGCTTCTAAAACAACCAAGATGTGCATGGAGCCAGGATCGAGCTCATGACCTCTCACTTGGCCAAATCAACAAAATGGCCAAGTTAACCACTCACCTACATGGTGTACTCACAGGTCATATCTCACATGAGACAGAGCATAGTTGAGTCACCCTACAACAAATCCAGGGGTCATACCTCCACAAGGGGCAGAGCATTCCTGATCCGTCGTACAAGACTGAACAAGGGGCAAACATATTCAACACATGTGCGTGTGCGTGTGCGTGTGCGTGTGCGTGTGCGTGTGCCTATGCGTCTACGTCTGCGTCTGCGTCTGCGTCTGCATCTGCGTCTATGTCTACGTCTGTGTCTGCGTCTGCGTCCGCGTCCGCGTCCGCGTCCGCGTCCGCGTCCGCGTCTACGTCTGCGTCTGCATCTGCGTCTGCATCTGCCTTTGCGTCTGCGTCTGCGTCTGCGTCTACGTCTGCGTCTGCGTCTGCGTCTGCGTCTGCGTCTGCATCAGCGTTTGTGTCTGCGTCTTCGTCTGCGTCTGTGTCTGCGTCTGGGTCTGCGTCTGCGTCCGCGTCCGCGTCCGCGTCCGCGTCTACGTCTGCGTCTGCGTCTGCGTCTGCGTCTGCGTCTGCATCAGCGTTTGTGTCTGCGTCTTCGTCTGCGTCTGTGTCTGCGTCTGGGTCTGCGTCTGCGTCCGCGTCCGCGTCCGCGTCCGCGTCTGCGTCTGTGTCTACGTCTGCGTCTGCGTCTACGTATGCGTCTGTGTCTGCGTCTGCATCTGCGTATGCGTCTGTGTTTGCGTCTGCGTCTACGTCTGCATCTGCGTCTGCGTCTGCGTTAGCATCAGCATCACTGTATGCATCTGCGTCTGCGTGTGCGTCTGCGTCTATGTCTGCGTCTGCATCTGCGTCTGCATCTACATCTGCATCTACGTCTGCATCTGCGTCTGCATCTGCGTATG
The DNA here is from genome assembly GCA_023375785.1 of Penium margaritaceum. Classification (NCBI taxonomy): domain Eukaryota; kingdom Viridiplantae; phylum Streptophyta; class Zygnematophyceae; order Desmidiales; family Peniaceae; genus Penium; species Penium margaritaceum. The sequence continues at coordinate 338,455 of SZWC01000762.1, read as the reverse complement.
CATCTGCGTTTGCGTCTGCCTCTACGTCTGTATCTGTGTCTGCATCTGCGTCTGCGTCTGCGTCTACGTCTGCATCTGCGTCTGCGTCTGTGTATGCGTCTCCGTCTGCGTCTGTGTCTGCGTCTGTGTCTGCGTCTGCGTCTGCGTCTCCATCTGCGTCAACGTCTACCTCTACGTCTTCGTCTGTGTCTACATCTGCGTCTGCATCTGCGTCTTCCTTTGCATCTGTGTCAGTGTCAACGTCAGCGTATGCGTCTGCGTCTGTGTCTGTGTCTGCGTCTCCGTCACCATCTGCGTCAACGTCTGCCTCTGTGTCTGCCTCTGCGTCTGCGTCTGCGTCTGCGTGTGCGTGTGTGTGTGCGTGTGCGTGTGCGTGTGCGTGTGCGTGTGCGTGTGCGTCTGCGTATGCGTCTGCGTCTGCGTCTACGTCTGCGTCTGCGTTTGTGTCTCCATCTACATCTCATCTGCGTCTGCGTCTACGTCTGCGTCTGCATCTGCGTCTGCGTCTGCCTCTGTGTCTGGATTTGCGTTTGCATCTGTGTCTGCGTGTGCGTGTGCGTGTGCGTGTGCATTTGCGTGTGTGTGTGTGCGTGTGTGTGTTCTTGTACGTGTGCGTGTGCGTGTGCGTCTGCGTCTGCGTCTGCGTCTGCGTCTGGGTCTGTGTATACATCTGCGTCTGCGTCTGCGTCTGCGTCTGCGTCTGTGTCTGCATCTGCATCTGCGTCTGGGTCTGCGTCCGCGTCCGCATCCACGTCCGCGTCCGCGTCCGCGTCCGCGTCGGCGTCCGCGTCTACGTCTACGTCTGCATCTGCGTTTGCGTCTGCGTCTGCGTCTCGACTGCATCTGCATCTGCGTCTGCGTCTGTGTCTGCGTCTGCGTCTGCGTCTGTGTCTGCGTCTGCGTCTGCGTCTGCATCTGCGTCTGCGTCTGTGTCTGCGTCTGCGTCTGCGTCTGTGTCTGCGTCTGCGTCTGCGTCTGCATTTGCGTTTGCGTCTGCGTCTACATCTGCGTCTGTGTCTGTGTCTGGGTCTGCATCCACGTCCACGTCTGCGTCAGCGTAAGCGTCTGCATCTACGTGTGTGTCTGCGTTTGAGTCTGCGTCTGCGTGTGCGTCAACGTCTGCATTTGCGTCTGCGTTTGCGTCTGCGTCTGCGTCTGCGTGTGTGTTTGTGTACGTGTGTGTGTGCGTGTGCGTGTGTGTGTGCGTGTGCGTGTACGTGTGCGTGTGCGTGTGCGTTTGCATCTGCGTCTACGTCTGCATCTACTTTTGTGTCTCCACCTGCGTTTGCGCCTGCGTCTGCGTCTGCGTCTGCGTCTTCGTCTACGTCTGCGTTTGCGTCTACCTCTGCGTCTGCATTTGCGTCTGCGTCTGCATCTGCATCTGTGTCTACGTCTATGTCTGCGTCTGCATCTACGTTTGCGTCTGCGTCTGCGTCTGCGTCTGCGTTTGCGTCTGCGTCTACGTCTGTGTCTTCATCTGCGTGTGCGTGTTCGTGTGCGTGTGCGTGTGCATGTGCGTGGGTGTGTGCATGTGCGTGTGCGTGTGCGAGTGCATGTGCGTGTGTGTCATGTGCGTGTACATGTGCGTGTGTGTATGCGTGTGCGTGTGCGTGTCTGTGTGCGTGTGCGTGTACGTGTGCGTGTGCGCGTGCGTGGGCGTGTGCGTGTGCATGTGCGTGTGCCTGTGCGTGTGCGTATGCATGTGCGTGTGCTAGTACGTGTGTGTGTGTGTGTGCATGTGCGTTTGCATCTGCGTCTGCCTCTACATGTGCGTCTGCCTCTGCGTGTGCATCTGCGGGTGCGTCTGCTTGTGCGTCTGCGTGTGTGTGTGTGCGTCTGCGTCTGCGTCTGCGTCAGCGTCTGCATCTGCATCCGCGTCTACGTCTGCGTCTGCGTCTGCGTCTGCGTCTGCGTCTTCGTCTGCGAATGCGTCTGCGTCTGCGTCTACTTCTCCATCTACGTCTGCGTCTACGTCTGCATCTACGTCTGCATCTGCATATGTGTCTGCATCCGTGTCTGCCTCTGCGTCTGCGTCTGTGTCTCTGTCTGCGTCTGTGTCTGCGTCTGTGTCTGCATCTGCGTCTGCGTCTGCGTCTATGTCTGCGTCTACGTCCGCGTCTGCGTCTGCGTCTGCGTTTGCATCTGCGTCTGTGTCTGCGTCTGCGTCTGCGTCTGCGTCTGCGTCTATGTCTGCGTCTACGTCTGCGTCTGCGTCTGCGTCTGCGTCTATGTCTGCGTCTACGTCTGCGTCTGCGTCTGCGTCTGCGTCTATGTCTGCGTCTACGTCTGCGTCTGCGTCTGCGTCTGCGTCTATGTCTGCGTCTACGTCTGCGTCTGCGTCTGCGTCTGCGTCTATGTCTGCGTCTACGTCTGCGTCTGCGTCTGCTTGTGCGTGTGCGTGTGTGTGTGCGTATGCGTGTGCGTGTGCGTGTGCGTGTGCGTGTGCGTATGCGTGTGCGTGTGCGTGTGCGTGTGCGTGTGCGTGTGCGTGTGCGTGTGCGTGTGTGTGTGTGCGTGTGTGTGAGATGCATGGACGGATGCCGCTACACACGAGGTGCATTGTTGCTGACGAGAGTAATTTTCCCTCCTCTTTTTTTTTCTCTCCATGGATGCCAACCCTTCCTTTTGCGAACCGTCATCTGAACCCTCTCCATTGCCCAACGCATCGCTTCCTAGCGAAACGATGCGGCCCATGATGCGAGGCGCGTCATGGGCCGCCTAGTGGACGACACGAAGTGTCGGCCCCACAACTTTCGGGGCTGAGGCTTAGCATCAAGTTGTAGGTCTCGCCACAAAAGACAAGAGACCTTTGGCTTGCGAGGAGGTGGCGTGGCGCCATTTTCAGTTTTGACTGTGCGTGAACTTGTGATTCACAGAGTCAGAGGAATGGCGATCTAGTCCTACGATTGTGATTTCACAGACTAGGACCACATTCTTCGGAGGCGGTAGGACCACATTCTACTGAGGCAGTAGGACTGTCCTGCTGCCTCCAAAGCAACAGGAATGGCAGTGGTGTCATTCTTGTAGAAAACGTGCGTCCGGGGCGGGCGTCGCCCACTGTCAGTGGGCTAGATACTAGTCGTGTCATACTATACACCGTCAACTTTTGTTAGGCGCAGGAGATGGCGGTCGCGGCTCGGACGCTTCTGAGAACGCAGCTGAAGCTAGTCGCTGCGCGCACCTGTTCTTTGCAGTCTTCAACCGCGCCGCGGAGGAGCTGGGCAGCCAGGTTGGAGCCGAAATTCTCGGCTCGCACCGTGCGAGCCGCGGGCAGGAGGAGGCCGATGGAAGCCGACGCGGCGCGGAGCTTCGTGCGCGCCGCGACGACCGTGGCCTGGATGTCGGGGTCGTTGACTTTGGCCGTCGGTTTTCGCCGGCGAAATCGCTCGGAAAGCCCTCCGCGACCGGTCATCTGCATCCGCCTGCCCACGGATGCGCCTCGGTCATCTGCATCCGCCTGCCCACGGATGCGCCTCGGTCCGCTCCAAACGGCGCCGCCTCGAAGGTTCGCTCCCGCTGCTCCCGGGACGGGCACCTCGCAAAAGGCGAGAAGGAGGGCGAAGGAGAGGAGGAGCGCGTAGAAGCGACATGGAGCCATTCGAGCTTCTGTTACTGAAGCCGCGCTCCTTGATATCTTGCCCAGAGATGATGAGGGCAAGGCTCAGAACCCTTTTCTACGGAAATTCCTCCACGCTGTACGTCTGACGGCTGGGCTTCAGGTTCACTGCTGTGAAGCCGTTGCGGCGGTCTTGACAGCAAATCTTACGCTTCAGGCTTGACGCTTGCGGTTCCGCTTTAGAAGATGGGGCGAAGACTGCTTCTGTTCGCCCCAGCGTACTCTTTGATGCGGCGTGCACGTTCAGAGTTGCACCGTGACAGCGTCAGGATGATGCTAAAGCCCGCGAGCGGTTTGATCAACTGTACGAGCTGGACAAGCGTTTCGGCTGGACACGTCCACGGATTGAAGCCAAAGGTGGATGATGATTGCGAAGCACACGATCGAATACTGATTTGTACGCCGTGGAGAGAGGTAAAAAAACATATTGTTGTGTTGTCGTTTATTGACGAAAGTTCAGCTCCGCGGGGTGGTGGTTCCAGAGCACTCCGTGCCGCGCTGCTGGAAAAGGCCATCACGAGTTCACTGCACGGAATCGCGTGCTGCGCGTGTGAAGCGATGAAGTTGCAGCAACTAGGGATCCTCGAAGCGCGTCCGTCTCGCCGTCCGGTGGTGCCGCACCACTGCACGGCGAGGCGGACGGCGTCGCACTACTAGATGCACACGACGGAGAAGTGGAGCGACTTGAGAAAAGTGAGCGAGCTCTCTTCAACACCATAAAGAGGATTTTCCTCAGAAGGAATAAGGCCATTTGCCCTTCACGCTCTCTCGAGCCGAGCTATTTTCGCGCTGACGGACGGTCGGGACTTCCACACAGGACGGTCGTACGCAAGCCGTCGATAATGCGCCACGCAAGAGAGCACGGCAGTGGGAACGTCTACGCAGGACCTCTGAAGGGAGAGGCGGCTCCCAATGATAATGATAAGAACAGTTCCAAGTGGCGAGACGTTGTGTTGGGAGAGAGGACGGGTGGGAGTTACAGCTCTGACCACAGAACGCATCTGGGGAAAGAGCGCGATACGCGGAAAAGCGGCTCGAGGCGCAACACGGAAGAACTCATGGGCAACCTCAAAACATGTGCACCTTTTCAAGAAGTCAATACTCGATTCCTGGCATTACGAACGTGGGTAAGTATTCCAATTAACTCGCACACCTTTTACCCTAAACTCATTTACATCTCCTTTTTAACCAGGAAAAAACCAAAAAGTAAAATACAACCACCTGCCATTGACATCAATTTCACAAAAAGCAATGGAAAAATCCATCAAAATTGATAATAAGAAGAGTATACACCTTTAGATCCAGGGTGTCAAAATCAACTCTTTTGAATGTGACTAGAATCTCAACACCATACACCTATGCGTTTGAATGCAATTAATCTCAAACAATCCATAGTCAATGGAAAATGCAAGACTTATGACACAAGTAATGTAATTAAGAAGGCCATGAACAACGGAATCAACGTGACTACTAGAGAATTCACACAACAATTACTACAATCAACAAGGTAAAGAAAATACCAAATATTTTTTCAACATGTGGGAAACTTTCTCACAAATCACTCACCTTCATCATGCAATGATATTACAAAAGGGTGTTACACTGCTCACGTCGATGAGTCCCTCAGCTCTAGGTGTGGTCTAGGGTCCTTACAACCATGGCCCACCACACAACGACCTCTTCATTTTTACAATTACTAGTCTTATGCAATGTGTCCAATTACCTCAACGTCCGATGCTTCGATTCAGAACGTTCATATGAAGTTCACCAATTTCTAGAGTTGATGAAAAAGTTATCACAAATGATATTCATATTTCAATATTAGTTCATCAACATTGAAAGGCTATAGACCTTTTTGCCACTAGAATCTTTCAAGACGTTCCTTAATATCCTCAAACCCTCATACGTGTCAATTGATTTTACTTAAGCAATATTTCACAATGAAAACAATCACACTTCATTCAACTCGGACACGAAAACATTGACTTCTTGGTGAATTTCTTAAAAGCAGCCTCTTATGACAAGGCATGGAGCGTGTCACTGGCCTTCAGTGCCTAAGATCTCAATGATAAGAGAGGGCAAGAAGAACACAATTCACAAGAATTCCTAGGCAGCCTAGGTAGTAGTAGCACTAGGATGTGTGGTGAATGACATGTCTCCAACTTCCAATAAAGAATGCACCTATCAGGCTCGATCATGACCCCCTCCTTCATTGCCTACTACGGTGACATATATCGTAATGCAAGGAGGTCTCTTTCAATAATATTGCATTGATGACAACCAGTACGAAAAGCTCCTTGGACATTACAACCTCAACAACGTGTCTTCAAATTATGAATGACATGAACAGAATTTAAGCTAATTTTTGCGTAAGAAATAACAAGTACTCTCCCTCACGGAATGCATGCATTAGCCACGTTCCAAGTTAGGGAAAACCCTACATGGAAAATGTCCCAAAGGGTGGACAAAAAATAATGAAAATATGGTTTAAAATGTACTACTTCACTATTACAAAACAACATGCATGGTATTAGGGGTTTTAAGGGTTAAGACAAAAATCATCCAATCTAAGGACATCCAAAGCATTAGGTTATGTATATGTCCTAGACACATGGCACCCGAATTGAAGTAGCATGTTCATCCACACAAACTCTATCTTCATGAATACTATGTTTGTGCTCCTAGGTTTTACTCCCATGTAATAACTTACAAACATGAATCTCATGCGTTCGCCAAGAAGTAAACATGAGAAACATTTTTTAGAGGGAAAAAATTGGTGTAATAGGCCAGGTGATATGGTATGTACATGGAAGAACTTCAACAGTTTGCATGTGATTGATTCCTATAGACTTAGAACACCTTCAAATATTTATGAAAATTTGTGAACAACTCTTAAAACAATTGTGTACGTGTTATAATTCCATTCTTAAGGAAACATGTAAGGTGAAAAATGAAATATTTCATGCATGTATAGTGTAATGAGAAATATTACCTTATGCAGTATTTACATGGAACTCGTTTTTCATTCTTGAATTTTTCAGACTTTGCTCTTTTAAGAATCTTTCAAATACATTACATGAAATTCTATCCATAAAGTGACCTCAATTAACTCAAGGTGCATGGTTTATCATTTCCAAAGATAATGTTTTTAACTTGAACATCCCAGTTTCTAGTCAAAGATCAATTACCATTGAATTTGATGTAATTACTTCCAACAAGAAAAATAAATGCATGTGAAATCCAAGTGTAGTATCGAACCTTTCGAGGTGGTTCATGCGAACCTCACCAAACCTTGAACAACGTTTTTGTGTTAAGAACATACCAATAGTCAACATCCATAGACGAGACTTTTGTATAACCAAAATTGAGACAAAAAAACAATCCTGAATACTTAAGAAACAGTAAAACAGCCTCATGAAAATTATAAGATAGGCACCAAGTTCAACGTCTCGCATCATAACATACATAGATAGAAATATTTTCAAAATATGAGAGGAGTTAAAAGAAAAAAAAACCCAAGTGGTTTTGGTTATTTATGATTGAATATATGTGCATAGTTGTTGGTGTACCTACATAAGAACATGGCCATGTATTATGTGTTCCACATCACCCACCTTTAACTCTACCAAAAAGCCAAGTGAGCAAGTCCTTAATGTTGACGTGCTTGACTCACCACTTATGAAAGCTCATGAGGGCATGGTTCAAGAGGTCAAACACATCTTCTGAGACCAACAGTTAGGAAACATGATAGTACATCTCTATTTGGCAAGGCTATGACAAATTGCATAAAAACTGGGAGCCTTAACAAAATGCATAAGATATGGATAACAAAATTTCAGGCTACCTAAGTTCGTATCAACATATGTCTTGTAATGCAATGGTACATTTAAAGGGAAAGGAAATTTTTACGTCTCCCATGTACCCCATGGGAAAGAAAGAAAATTATACTTATTTATATTCTTTAATTCATTATCCATTTTACGAAAACTTATAAATGTTTTATGTTGGTTGGCCATAAGCGTTTTGGTCCGATGCCTCCCCATTCTGTATTTTATTTTACGGTTGTTAGATATTCAATTTATTTTACCAATTTTGACACCATTATCATGCCCCAAAACGATTTTTCAACACTTTTTATATTTTCACATCAATTTTATAACTTTGTCAATAATAATCTTAATATAATTGAACAAGTTCAACTTCTTCATAGAGATTTATGATGCAATCCCAAGTTTTTTCTACATGCATATCTTTAATTGAATTCCCAAGGGGTAAAATATGCATTTATTTATTTATTTCTATTGTTCTTATGTGCTTGATAATCATTAAAATGAAAAAAAGAAGGTGTCTTATAAGTAGTAATTTCATGAAGTCTTGGATAAAGTAACGAAATAATCTTGGTTGCGGCTCATTCCTCGCATGAGGTATTGTGCTCCTTTGTACTTTGAAAATCCAAACCTACCTGGTTCTTGGCCTACCGGAGACAAAAACCTGGCTACGGTGGTCAATGTTTTATGGCAATCTGAATGGTTTATTGGATACGTTTGACGTCCGCATGATCCAGGCCGTTGGCGCTTGAGAAAACATTACAATTTTTGTTTGGCGTGAATGGCCTCTCCACCTTGCAATGCTCACGATGAGGAGCACTTTGTAATGGATGACTAAAGTTCTTATCGTGGTCTGAGCTAGTACACCTCACTGCACGGTCCTCACCTAATCGTTGGTTGTAATCGTTGTGTAAAGTGGCTGGAGTTGCGCGTGCCAAGTCGCTACCAGCCAAAACGGTTCGAGGCCTTGAGTGCCCAAAAATGCTAAAAAATGTTATTGAGTCAATTGCTTTGGCTTATGTCATCGCCACGAGATGACCACCTCATTGGAGCATGTTCAGGTTCAAGAAGTGCACAAAGTCAACGTCCTGGCTGTTTGTAGACTTGTACCAGAATTTGAACCTCCTTCCCACACATAATTACTGCAATGTGTCCACCAAAAAAACAATTTGACGAAAAATGCACCACTCATGAGAAACACACCACAAAAGGCACCTCGATGTCTTTACGCCTGCTCCCTCGCCTTCGCCCTCTCGCTCGCTTTCTGCGATGACCCTGTCTTTACGACAAACGATGACTTTCGGTGGCGTGCCTATAGGAGCGGCTCGTTTGGCACCAGGGCCGGGAGTTGAGGTGCGGGAGGCTGGAGGTGACCAAACAAAGGCCTCTCCTTGTCATGCTGCTTGAAATTTCCTCGTAGCCTCATCCCCCCATTCTGACATAAACTATTAGTGATGCCAAGATCAAAGGCATGGTCTTCATAGGGCACGCAAAGCTTCGTATCGTTTCATCTTCCATTGACTTTCTCATTCTCGTAACACGGGACCTACAAGTTGTACTAGTCGGAAGTGACCTGGCAGCGTAACACTTATGCAGTGAGGTTCAAGATTGCCAAGAACATGTGTGCTTGCAAAATTTCGCCGTCAAATGTCATGACAATGAAATTTAGATGTGTTTATCATCCAAAATTGATTTGCGCCATTCCATGCTTTGGAGACGGATAGCCGTGCCACCAGGAGTGTGGATATGATACAAATGTTGTGCCATAAGGCACAATATTGGTAGCACCTCGCTTTCCACGTTGGGATCATCCCTTGGGGATGCATGCATACACCGATGTTTCTCCCATCGCCTTCTCCTCTCTTAGTGGGAAAGGGCGATGGGTGTGGGAGTCTCCCATTGGGAGACTCCCACACCACAATCCTGCACACGGGAGGAGAGGATCCTTCTGAGTGGTCATCCCAAGGCTCGTTAAGGCATGGGAGAAAGCCTGTGCAGTTTTTTTTTTGTAATGAACGGAAACAAGACTGCGGCTGGGGAAAATCTTAAGAGATTAAATGGAGAATTGAGCGCGAGTGCTCTGGTTGTGTTCAGACAGAAGTTCAGGCCCCCCTTATGGTGGAAGCGGGTCGTATGACATCTCAATTTTGAAGCATTCTTCAAAGCGAGTTGAGGAAAATCCGAGTTAGTCGTTCTCTATTTCACGTTACTCCGCTCCCTTGCCTTCTCCTCTCCACCCCTCATCTACCCTTTGTTCCCTTTCCCTCCTCTTCCTCACCTTTCCCTCCCATTCCCTCTCCTCCTAGCCCCTCTTCCTCTTCCATACCCTCCCCACCTCTTCTTCTCCCTTGCTTGCCATCGATTTCTTTAACCTCTACTTCATTCCCTTCCCCTTCCACACTACCCTCCCCCTCCCCCTTGCCCTCTCCTCCTTTCTACTCCCCTCAACCCCTCTCTGCCATCCCAATCTGCTACTTTCCCCTCCCCTCCCCCCACCTCTCCTCCTTCCCCTATCCCCCTCTCCCCACCCCTCCCCTCCCATCCCCTACAATCCTCTCCACTCCCCTCCCCTCCCCTTCCCTCTCCTCCTCTCCCCTCCTCTCCCCTTCCCTCTTCTGCCTACCTCTTCCCTCCCTTCCCCTTCCCTCCCTTCCCTCCCTTCCCTCCATCCCTCTCCCCCTCCCTCCCCTCCCCTCACCTCCTCTCCGCTCCCCTCCCCTCCCCTTCCCTCTCCTCCTCTCCCCTCCTCTCCCCTTCCCTCTTCTGCCTACCTCTTCCCTCCCTTCCCCTTCCCTCCCTTCCCTCCCTTCCCTCCATCCCTCTCCCCCTCCCTCCCCTCCCCTCACCTCCTCTCCGCTCCCCTCCCCTCCCCTTCCCTCCCTCAGTTCCGATGCAGGGTTGGATGGGACTTTTAGTTCTCACATTGGTGCGGATGGGGCTTATAGTCCGAAACTAGGGGTATATGGGATTTCCGCCTTTTCACATTCAGACGAGGTCTAAACCGGGACAGAAGCTGTCGTTGCATTCCGAAAGTCACAAACCTACCGCAAACATCGATGCTGAGTCGTTTTGGAGGTTTCATAAAAACCGACATTTGATCATTTAGCCGTCTGATGGACTCGTCAAGCTGTTCGCTTCCGTCATCCTCGCTGCTCGTCGAGTCGCCTGTTCTACCGCTCGTCACGCTGCGCCTCGAGGCGCTTGTCGTACGCTGACCAGGACACCGACGCGCCTCGGCTGATGACAAAAGGGACTGGCGGCTGGCAGGTCAAAGCGTCCATCCCCGAACCTTAACGTGCAAACAGAGGTATGACTGATTATTCATTCAAGACACGTACGACCCGGGCCGACTCGTGAGCAGGCCTTGTGAACGCGAAGGCGTATCGGGCACGGGCCGTGACTCACGGCTTCCTAAACTTAGCCTACCCTACCCTTAAGTCGTCAGCCGCGAGACGCTGGTTGGCACATCATCATCATGGTCGCCTCATCGCCATCCGTCGTCGCACTAGGATGCTGAAAAGGGTTGTTGTAGTGAGTTGGAGATGAGGCAGCTAGAGCTCGACACCCGAACGAGCGCCGATGAGAAAGTTGTTGAGCTGCGCTTCGGTACGCCCCGCTTCGCAGCCACCAGGGGGGGTGCGGCCTGACGTACCGGGCTCCCCACTCCCCGCCCCAAGGGAGTGGCCCAAAGGGATGGTTGAGGTTCGCACTGCAGTCCTTCGATGAAGGCCCACACGCGCCTCGAGGCACGCTCCTCGGCTCGGTCCTCGACTCGCTGGGCGTCATCGGCGTCGCGCAGTGGCTCAAGTTGCGCTCGGCTGGTCGCAGCAAGGCAGTCCAGCGCGAGAGCTCGAGCGGCTCCCAAGCGCCACAGCGACTCGATATGACTGGCTTACACTGTCACACGGCATGATCGCAAGCCTCGTAACGAACATCCCTGTCTCTAAGGATACTCTTCGACCAAAGACAGTAGAGACCAACGTCTTGGCAGTGTGCGCAGACTCTTACCGAGATTTGAACCCCTTTTCCACTCGCACCTATCGCACTACGTCCACGTAGCCGATCCTTTGAAGAAGAAAACAAAAACATGGCACCACGCCGCCTCTACTTCTACCTCCTTCCCTTCGCCCTCCTGCTCGCTTTCCGCGAAGAACCTGTCTCGGCAGCAGGTGAGGACCTTCGCCGCCGCGCCGCCTGGAGCGGCTCGACCGGCGTCAGCGGCAGGAGTTCAGTTGCCGGAGGCCGGAGGGGAGCGAGCAGAACGTTTTCCTCTTCGAGAAAGCTGCTCGAAGTTTCCCCGCAGCCTCATCTTCCGATCCCGCCTACGCCGAGATCGAAGGCATGGTCTTCACAGCGCGCGCGAAGCTTCGCGCCGTTTCGTCTTCCATTGACCTCCTTCTTCCCGCAGCACGGGACCTGCGAGCCGCGCACGTCGGATCTGTCCTGGCGGCGCAGCACTTACGTGGCGCGGTCGAAGACTGCAAGGGACAGGTGCGCCAATCGACTTTGGTTGCCTGACCATTAGATCTGGAGGCTCTGTGTTGGATTGGATGGTCTACCTGATCGAGCACCCAACGTCGACCCGCACCGTACCAATGGTACGGTACCATGCCGAGACGGGTGACCGCGCGCCGCCAGCCAGAACCTCACATTGTGGGAAGAGAGCAATGACCTACCGGCGGCACAGAGCACTGACCGCATCGCGCGGTCGAGTCGCTTTTCACCACTGGAAGCATGCACACACTGATTTTTGGTCATCGGCGATGACTCATCGCCCTCTCCTTTCTCACATCTCGCATGAAGTAAACCCTATGAGCGGTCTTCCCACTGCACCCCCAACTTTTGGGTCATGCCTGTCCTGTCATGCTTGTGGGCCACAAGCATGATTCATACCTCTTAAACGGCAAAATCCTGTGCTTGTTCTGTTGTGCATTTCGAGCTCGCGTCGCACGCTGGTCACATTTTGTTCACTGAGGTGGAAGTGCCTAAATGCGGAATCGCCTCTTCCGCTCTCCCTCAGAGGCTGTTTAGAAGCGTTTCTCTGTTCCTTGACTGATCAAAACCTTTCTCCTCCAATCCTCTCCCTTTCCCTCCACTACACTCCTCTCTCCTCCGGGAGACGTCCTCCCTCCCCTTCCCTTCCCTCCCCCTTCCCTCTTTTCCCTATTTGCACACCACTTCCCTCCCCTCAGCTCCCTTCCCCTCCCGGGGAGGGCCTCCCCTTCCAACCCCACCCCCCCCTCTTCCCTCCCTCCCTTCGCCTCTCCCCTCCCCTCCCCTCCCCTCCCCTCCCACTCCCCTCTCCTACCCTACCCCCCCTCCTCCCCTAATCTCAACCACCCAACCCACACGAGTGCAGATGTTACACGCCGCACACAATCTCAACAAAGCACACAAGTTGCTCGCTAAGGTCCTCCCGCTCTCACTTGACACCCACCGCCGCCGCCAACGACCCGTCACCCCCCACGCTGCGGCCGCAGCCACCATCCCAGCCCCCTGGGAGGAGGATGAGTACGGCCGACGCTCGCTGCTGACATCAGCCCTACACCAGCTGACGTCAGCACATGTTCTTGCCACCCACTGCAAGGGCACTCTGAGGGAGATGGGCACACACACGGTGGCAGTGGAAGGCATCGCCCGCTTGCATGCGGCCGTGGAGGAAGCGGACCCGGTAAGCCCATCCCTTCGCCCCACCCCCCACCTTTCCCCTTCACGGCAAAGGCCCTTCTACCTCTTGAACAAGAGGGCAAAGGCCCTTCTACCTCTTGAACAAGAGGGCAAAGGCCCTTCTACCTCTTGAACAAGAGGGCAAAGGCCCTTCTACCTCTTGAACAAGAGGGCAAAGGCCCTTCTACCTCTTGAACAAGAGGGCAAAGGCCCTTCTACCTCTTGAACAAGAGGGCAAAGGCCCTTCTACCTCTTGAACAAGAGGGCAAAGGCCCTTCTACCTCTTGAACAAGAGGGCAAAGGCCCTTCTACCTCTTGAACAAGAGGGCAAAGGCCCTTCTCCCTCTTCCTCGAAACATGTTAGGCACGGGGTTTTGAGAAAACCAGAGCCTCTCAACCGTGCATCGATGATGTGTAACGAGGCATATACTTTACGTGGTGGGACCAAGTGGGTGGGACCAAGTGGGTGGGACCAAGTGGGTGGGACCAAGTGGGTGGGACCAAGTGGGTGGGACCAAGTGGGTGGGACCAAGTGGGTGGGACCAAGTGGGTGGGACCAAGTGGGTGGGACCAA
>SZWC01000762.1:275016-293174 GCA_023375785.1 Penium margaritaceum | reverse complement strand
GCCTTGACATCATCAGGGCCGATCATAAACACATCTTTTCTCCATATTGTAGAGATCTTTTGAAATTGCATGAAGCTGATGGACTGGCTCAACCGCATGGATAACATTCCTTGTGTCCACAAGGTACCCCACTCGGCGAGTGGGGTGACTTTGCCACGATGCGACTTGAAGAAAAACTCTTCAAGTACATGGTCAACGAGTGGAATACGTGGCAACCACACTTAGAGTGGTAGTCCATGCTGTGGAAGACCTTCCACGCTATCATGCGCAAGAAGTATATCTAACAAAAGGAGGTGTAGTGTACCTTCTACAAGCTAAAGGACTTCAAGCAACTGGATGGCTTACTCAACTCCTATCTGAATGAGTTAACTACACTCGTGGAAGAAGCCAAAAACTTCACAAAGAGCGACGAGACAAATAATTTCAAGTACCCGGAGTGCTTGTTGTTGGAGTACTTACATGATGACTTGTCATTGAGAAGTTGAAGGACAAGACCACCACAATGGCATTGGACCAAGCTTGGATAAGCTAGAGGGCATTACGTGACTACATGAGTGATGTGTATTCAGTGAACCCGTAGCTTCACTTAGATGCATGGCCAAACACACATGCATGCCAAGGCCACAACATGCGCATGGACGCTACAGGGGCAAGAGGGATAGCCGGGTAGCAAGATCGGTTTAAGGACAAGGAGCGTACAAACCTCCTATTCTGAAAGACTAGTGGGAAGAAGGCCTCTAACCACAAGCGCGGTTGTGACAACAACAAGCTACAGGCGTCATGTGAGCACGACAACACAACCCTCTATGAGGGATTTTGCAACAACTATATGTAGCCCGACCACTTTTAGGCTCAGTATCCTAACTTTGCTAGTGGTGGATAAGAGGTTGCAGTGTTGGCTATAGTCGCAACACCTCGTGGGGATGGTGTAGCAGGAGGTCACGGACAGAGCCGTGGAGAAGGACGTGGCTACGGAAATGGGCCTAGCAGTGGAAGCAGACAATTTTTTGGTGCATTTTTTCTCCTCTCTTGAATGAAATTAGTGGGGAGCACACAGGGGGAGGAATGTATTACGAGTGTGGATTCATGTTTTCACATGAGGATGCCAAGCAATTCAATGTTTTTCCCGAATATTGCAATGTTTGCGGTACCTTTGGTCAACAGTTTTGACCTCGCATCATGTGGCCACAAGATGTGCACCAAAATAGGTAAATCATGGCAGTTACGGCATCCACCATACCGTCGCGTGTTTACCACAAACTCGGCTAGCCAACATCGCATCTTCTCACTCAAAAGGGTAGAGGTAACGTGACGATAGAATTCAAAGGGTATCTAGCTAATGCGCGTGTGAACGTGCTGCCTAGCACTTGAGAGGATGACTCCTTTGTTAGCCTTGGTTTTATCTCACAGGTGGGCCCACAATATGAGCCATCAAATGGCATAATTTTTTTCAGTGAAAAACGTACAATATCTTTTATTGGTAATTGTAAAGCAAAGCCGTGTATTCAAGGGTTTCACAGAGAGCGTCATGTCGAAGATACTCAACCTTCTTGACCCATTTGATGTGGTTCTAGGAGATCTTTGGCTCCACAAAAACAAGGCACTAATGTTCTTTGGATCAAAATACTTGATCCTTTCAAAGGGATAGCTTTTGTTGCACTATGATTTCAAGTACGGAATTGTAACCGACTCAGGCTAAAGTCCATACCAGCTCGCCTACAATGCAAGTCAGGATACGTATTCAACAAGGTTGTTGGTTCTTCTTGGCTCAACTACAGAAAGTGGAGGACAAAGGGAAGGAAGACACGTCACAAGAGATTGAATCTCTATTTGTAGAGTTGTCATATGTACTACACCATCCACAGGCTTGCCTTCCACTAGAATGACACATAGGAACATCATTCCGCTGCAACCAGAGGCGACTCCTCCATTTAGACCCATGTATCACCTAACTCAGGCAAAAAGGCAACAGGTTTATTACAAAATGACATAGTATATTACAAAAGGATAGATTGAGTAGAGTAGGTTTGCGTACGGTACGCCAATCCTTTTTGTGAAAAAAAAATGGACAGTTTTTCATGCATGAACGTAGACTACATGACACTAAAGAAGCTGGCTGTGAACGTCAATTTCCCTTTCCACGGATTGAGGACCTCCTTGACAAGCTTGAGGGCGAAAACTCTCTTTATGCTTGGATTTGTCCCAAGGATACCACCAAATCAACATCTAGAAAGATGATGTATCCGAAACTGTATTCAGGATGCACATGAGACATAATCTACTCCGGGTTTTATGCTTCATACTAGCAAGCGCTTCTAAGGAGTTTTGAAAAGAACATTTGCCAGGCAACTTGGTAAATTTGCCTTGATACAAGTGGACAAAATCCTGGATTTCTCTAAATCATTGAATGAGTACATAGAACATCTACGCAAGTTCCTCGCTAT
This sequence comes from Penium margaritaceum, assembly GCA_023375785.1. Classification (NCBI taxonomy): domain Eukaryota; kingdom Viridiplantae; phylum Streptophyta; class Zygnematophyceae; order Desmidiales; family Peniaceae; genus Penium; species Penium margaritaceum. The sequence continues at coordinate 290,730 of SZWC01000762.1, read as the reverse complement.
CCTCCAAGAAGAGAAGATCTATGTAAAAGTGAGCAAGTATAAGTTTCCATAAGATGTGCTTGAATACCTTAGATCCAAAGTCGACAAGGATAGTATTCGTACCGATCCACGAAAGGTCCAAGTTTCGGTGGATTGGTCCACCTAGAAAACATTGGGGAAAATAGATCTTTCCTCCGCCTTGCAAACTACTTTCAATGATTTATGCAAGGATATTCAACCTTGGTAGCTCCACTAATCAGGTTCATGTGAAAAGATGTGCATTGAGAACGGAAAACTGACTAAAAGAACACCTTTCGCAAAGACAATGAACTTCTTTTCACAGTGTTCATCTTTGCTCTTCTAAATATCTTCTTTTCACAGTGCTCATCTTAGCTCTTCAAAATCCATTGCAACCATAGACAATATGATGTGATACGTCAGTATTAGGAATTAGAATAGTCCTCCCGTAGAATGGTCATCCAGTTGTGTATGAGAGTCGGAAGCTCATCCCCGTGGAGATGCGGTACACAGCTAGTGATCAAGAGCTCCTCGTTGTGGTACACACTTTCAATATGTGGCATTATTATCTCGAGGACGCTAAGGGGGGGCAAGATGGCCGTGACCGACCACAACTTGTTGGTGTTTATACCAAAGGTAACTGAATCTGTCAAGATGAAAGGCGCCTTGGAGTGAATACCTTAGCTGATTCTTGTTCACTTGGAAACATCGGCTACATTACATCAATGTTGCAGATGCACTAAGCCAACATCCTAAGGAAATTAAAGTGACCACCCTGGTCGGTGGGTGTTTATGGCCATTTTGACAAATACAATGCAAATGGAAGACCCCTCCGTACCTTTGTGACAACTACAATGATTTTGTACACAGGATCCGGAGAGGGTATTTTGTTGATTTTTTGTTCGAAGACTTTAAAAATCTAGACAATTACGGATTGATGGAAGCTGCAGGGATTTAGTGGCACAGAGAGAAATTTGTCGTGCCTAACTCGGGAGATCTTCGATCGAAGATTGCCTCCCTATTCCATAACCTACCGATGGTAATTCATGTCGGACCTTGAAAGATAAAATATGCACTCTCAGACCATTATTGGTAGCCATGATGGAGTGTCAATGTCTGTAAGTATTACATCACGTGCAACCCATGTCTTTGAAACAAGGCTAGGAACAACAAGCCTGATGGAATCCTCTAAAAACTTCCCATCCCTGGAATTCGTGGGAGTGTGTCAACCTGGATTTTGTTAAGTCTTCTGGACACTCCACATGGCCACGATGTAATAATAATGTTTTTATACATTCTGAAAAGGATGACACATTTCATTCCTACTACCACTGGCGTGAATGTTGATGAGACCGCTCGTCTCTTCTTTGATGGTGTCATGAAGTACCATCTAACGGAGGACCTCCGTCTACTTCAGCACCGATAGCATACACTTCGGATGCGGATTGTTAGATGATACCTAGTCCATTGGACTAGTGGTGGACCTGAACATAACTCATGGGAGCTTGAATCTTGCTTACCAACCAGGGTGATCAATGATGAGTGGGACGAGCTGGCAGCTCGCATAGATTGTTGCATGGCAGGGAACACCACCTGAATGCGAAAACAGTGAAGAGCATTTCCGCTTGGCGCCACTGATGGAAAACGACCATAGGAGGTTGGGGACGCCCAACATGGTTGTCGTGAAAACGGTCTAGCCTAAGGGAGGGAGGCCACTAGCCGTGCTTATCGACAAATTGCAACTTAGGTCAAAGTGTCAAGCATGTGTTTATGCTCAGATGGTGATATAAATTATTAATTTTCTTTCACAATGTTGACGTCTTAGTATGTGACACTCATGCTTATTGGGCATGAATGAGGAAAATTCATAAAGAGTGGAGAGGACTGTAGTGAGGGGTGGTTCACAACCATCCCTCGCTGAAGCGAGGGCTGGCCAGTTGCCAGTCACGCACTGGCTGCCGGCCGACTGGCCGGATGGATGGCCGGCGGCCGGTCAAATTTCCGTGCGGCCACCCACCAGCTAGCCACCAGCCGCCGATGGAGCTCGTGGCTCGATTGGTAGCTTAGAAGCCACGAGGGTTACGAGGACGATGTCTATGGCCTCGTGTCCTCGCCCTCGCTTGGTCTCCTTGCTAGGAAGAGCGAGCAAGGATGCCAGGAAGAGAGACGGGAGACAAATGTAAATTGTCTGTGCAAAATTGCCGGACGCATCTCGCGCGCGGTGATTTTGCATCATCACGTCAAAAACAAAACTTGAGTTTGTTCAGTACAAACTTACAGTTTCAAACACAAAAAACTCATGCCAACTCACGAGTTTGAGGTAATACCCCCTCGCATGGGACCCGTAACGAGGGGGAGAGGTAATAGATTGGCCCTCTGGAGACTAAAACATATTTGAGTCTCCGTACATGGGTCATCGATGATGATTGTCCGGGGAGTGACACGAAGGAGAAAACTCCTCCAACGAGCTCTGGATGTCATTTTTCAAACTCCAATGACGACTTCCGTGAATGCGTTTGAGTCACGTAAAATTACATTCACGTAGACTTATTTACAATCACAAATTACAAAAGTGTCCGACATTTCGTGATCGTGTTTTTGTTTCGCAACAATACCTTGTTCACCATTTGCATTCTCCTTAGTGTGACATATTTGGCCAAGTATCATCATCTTTGGTGTTTTGTTCTAGAAAATTTCTATAATTTGGATCACTTTTCAGAATGGTTGAGAGTGGCAGTTTCCAATCCTTGCTACAGCTGACGTGGTGACACTGTCTAGTCAGCTAGCGCACTAGCAAGCAAGTGCAAGGAACAACAATAGTTTGTCTAGGGAGATGCGCAAAGCCTCCTAAGCTCCAATAGCTCAGTATTGTAGAGTGAAATGACAAGTGGCAAACACACAGCATCAATACATGCCTTAGCGCATGGAAGTTGACACACGCAGAAGTGAATTTCTGTCCCAAAATTGGTCCACAGCCGTTGTTTTGGTCGTTTTTCTGTGCACATGCATCCAAACGCAACATTGTCAGAGAGGTGCAAATTTTCAAGCTAGACACGACCAGTAGTCTTACACACAAGTCCGGTGCTGATTGGTGGATACACAATGCAACAAATGCAAATAAGGCTCAAGAATCAATCCACCACAAAAACTCTATCAACTGTAAAAACCACACGCCAATGCTCCGGTGCCAGCTGGGTGTGCATCAGGGATTTACATGAGCATGGACACCGTCGAGTGGTTATCATAAGCTGTAAAAACAGATCGGGAGTGCTCATATCACATGAGAGAGAAGAGTCAAGAACCATGTAAATGTTTCGATATTGTTCATGGGATTTTGTGACAGCATTAGGTCTTTATAACGATTCTCCTCCAGCTAACATTCTTCATAAATCCGTAACTTCTTAACAAGAGTTTTTTAATCTTCTAGTGATATTGCAAATTTACTCGTGATGCTGAAAGAGTGCGTCATGTTTTTTTCCGAGATGTGCACGAGTCCCTAAACCCCGCGAGTGGCCATTTTTGTCCTTGCATTCATCGCCTACCGTGTGTCGACTTCAAGACGTGTACGCCATTTTCTTGAGGGCATTTAGGCCATCTTCCCCAACATCTGGTGTTCCTTTGTTGTAGGTTCTAGTACTTTCAACCACTTTCCAGAAGGGTCCACATAAGTATCGCAAATCGTATCGATTTTCCGATATTGTTCAGTTGACTTCTCGATGGCGGTATACCTTTTCTAAACTGCGCCTCAATTTTTCAGAACCCCTCGAATTCTTGGTGGAGTTTCTCGAAGAGACCACTCATGACGCAGGGCCATTTGCGTTGCTTGGCTCGAGCACCCAAGACCCAACATATGCCTCATTGTGATTCTCATCATTGCATGTATGCTCTTGAAATTTTCAACAATTCTCATCAAAATACACTTAATGTTAAAGACAGATCATCCAATTGTCCCGATTCCTCAAATTGTTGTCTAGTCGGGTCTCATCCCTGCTAATTTTCTACTTTCTTCTCGACGTAACACATGAGACCTCAATCATGCCTCATTTATGTTTTGATGACTAAACATACGAATTTATCCATAGTCTTAGTGTAATGCTTTATAATTTTGTTCTGGTATCAGGATATTTGTGCCCCGCTCGCCCAAAGCGGTGTGTAAGCTACGAGTTAAAAATTTTAATTTTGCCTAACGGGTGTTGACTCATGGTATTTTGTTCCATATCCATGGATTATTCCTTGAAATCAGGAAGGGAAAATATTTTCAGAAACCCCCCTCGTAACATCCAGGGATTCGGGGGATTATCAAGATTTGGGCACCTCCTAGGCCACGCGGCAGCGAGGCCTGGGAGGTTCCCTTTCAACCCAAGTAGAGCTTAATCTCCCAAAATGACTCTCACGAGAAAAAAATATTTCATTAAATTCTAAAGTGACCGGATGTCTAGCGAAAATACTCATAGTTAACGGTAGATGGCTTATTCTCCCGAGTCGGCTATGACGTTGTGCATATCTGCGCTTTTGGTACACTCAGGTTTACCTGTGAATGATAAAAAAATCTTCCTGTATTCTATAAAAGGATGGGTTTTATTATTGATTGTACTGGGCTGTATTTGTGTGACCTTTTATTGATAATTTGTCATGGATATGTCCGTTCTATGTTACCAAAATGGTGACACACTTGTATGTTCTCTCTTCCTTTTGCGCATGATGCATACCGTTTCTGCCGGCCGCTTCGGAGCATGCGGAAAGTTTCGAGATTCTCGCTTTCCATTAAATAAAAGCTGAATTGCACCTCTGGAAGTTCCCCCAAACCTGACAATGAATATCGGTATCTGTTTTTTCTAGTTTTACGACAAAATGTTTTGTTGTTAGTTTGGGATTAGCATTAGGGTCAATTGCTTCAGCTCGTACGACTTCGCCAACTAATGCCTCTAACTATAATGCCTCGAAAACTATTTCCGTCGCCTAGAACCAGCGGAACTTTTTTGCGATGCCTAGAAGCACTTTTTGCGCCTCGACTTCCGACAATGTACATCAAATGCAACGGAAAGGACTTTCGAAGGTCCGAACATTGATTCATGTCCAAAAGGGGCATTTGGAATCAAAGCAGTCAAGTACAACATCCAACAAACACCATGGACATGAAAAGAAAGAACAAAAATGATAAAATAAAATTCAAAATTTATGAATGGGAGGAGGGCATTTTACGAACGCATGTTGTCTTAAAAAATGCCTCTAAACGTACTCAACATATGATTCTTTCTTCATGTTAAGGAAAATAAAACTATTTGTGATATAATACAAAACGAGTGAGATTTTCTTATTTTCTATTATGTTCAAAATAAAAACATTTCTAAAGATTAAATTACTTGTGCGTAGTAATACGATTTTATTTACATTCACTTCAAATTTACTTTTTCTTATCAGAGGTGAGTTTTACGATGATGACATTATTATGGGAAATTTTCCTTATTCATTCAGCAGTTCACATGAAAGCAATGAATTTTTCGTTGTTTATCACTCATTAATATGTAATAAGCAGACAATTTACAATAAATGTTTCATAACTATCTTGAATTCCATCACGTATACCTACTACTAAAAGGCATTAATGATATATTTCTAAAACTATGGAGATGATGAATCATAAACAATAAGGTTAGAGTCAAAGGAATTGAAAACATAATTGTTTCAATATTTTATTGATTCTATGTCTATGGTTGACGTTTATCCGTACAACATAATGTATGGTTACTTTGATGTATACAAAAAATCATTAAAACCTTAAATAAAAATATTTTCCCATTTTATCTAAGAGTTTCTATCATATGATTATTTTTTCTCATCATAAAAATATTATGAAATGTTTTTTCTCAATCGTATTCATGCGTTTTCCAATAATTAAAGAAATAAATTTGAAGCTTAAAGTTTTCATATTTGTATAATTCTAAGAATTTCTAACATTTCATTATTGCATATGTTCAATAAATTAAAATGTCTTAATTTTCTCATAAATAATGTTTTTTCAACAAATTATGGGAAATGAATTTATTTTTTACTTGCATGAGAAAAGAGAATACAGGGATTATTATAATTGTTTTTCACATGTGTATAATTTTAATTTGAAAAGTTTTATTTAAGGAAACTCATGGTTTGAGATTTGTACGCGTAATTCTATGGATTACATGATGCAGATTGTTACAAAAATGTAGAATTAGTTCATCATTCAAGATATTTGACTTTAACATAACCTTCAACATTTATAGATAAGTATTATTTATTCATTTTTGTTGATTATTACTATCTAGATAAAGCATTTGTACATAAGGTTACTTGATATAATTGTTTATAATGTTATCGTATTTACCTTATGATTTCCAGATCTGATCCTCTTATCTTTAGTCGAGTTTTACATTTTTATCATCTTATTTTACTTTCCATACACAAAATTATAAACATATTTTACATAAATTTACCAATTTTCCTTAAACTTAAATATTATTCATTTTCCACAGTTAAGCAAAGTTCCTCTCCTCCATCATGAAGAGAACAAGTGTGGACATGGGTCCTTTATTTATGAGAGAAAGGTTTCAGTATCATTAATTTATGGACTTTTCTTCATCCAAATTTTCACATGTTCACCGTTTTTTCCCTGACTTCCATGCAGTTTTATGGCACTTATATGCACTTCTACAGCTTCTTGAGTTGAGAAGCCCCCATGTGACCTTCGAAGATCTGGAGTCCCTTTGAACTTCTTCTCTATTTCATCTGACGCACTTTGTTGGCTGTCGAAGCGCCGAAACTAGTTCTAGGTATCGTAAAAAAGTTCCGCTGGCTCTAGGCGATGGAAATAGTTTTCGAGGCATTATAGTTAGAGGCATTAGTTGGCGAAATCGTACGAGCTGAAGCAATTGACCCTTAGCATTATGAGTGCCTCCGTCACCCACGCGATTGTTCCCATCCAGGTGCTCGAGTCGCCAGCTGCGCCGCTTCGGGAATAGCGCCTCGAGCTGCATAGTGGGAAGCGCCTTGTCGCGCATCGGCAGCGAAGAGGAGTACACCAATGAGGCAGAATGGGGCTCTAACACCACCGCCCCCCTTTATCAGTCCCTGGTCAACATAGAACCAGCATGACAAAACAAGCTGCCTTCACAGCCTTGAAAGACGGTTGCGTGTACTTCCTAGCGCTTCACGAAACCTCGCCCAACCTCTCTAGTGGAGCACATCGCACGTGAGCGAGAGCCTCCCTGAGATCGCACCTCCGTCAAGCGACTCCAGCTCGAAGTCAAAGCCGTCCGACCCGCAACGCTCCAAGTTCGACAGTCTGCCGTTCGCGTTCTCGCCCACTTTCTCCCTCTTACAATCGCTGCGTTTCTCATAGACCGAGAGGGCGTCAGGGCCTCAAAGATCTGCACGGTGCGAAAGGAATACGAGTATGGCCCCGCGTCGCCTCTACGCCCTTCTCCTCTCCTTCGGACTCTTGCTCGCCTTCTGCGAGGCACCAGTGTCCGCTGGAGCAGGAGCGAATCTTCGTGGAAGTGACCCCCGGAGCGGCCGAGGGCGCGTCGCTGAGCAGCTGGATTCCAATGACCGTTGGCGGCTGGATGGAGAGCTTTCCACGCAGCGTCGTCGACGCAGCCCACCGGCAACGATCAGCAATCCAATCATCGAGGCCGCTGTCGTCGCCGCGCGCGCAAAGCTTCGCGACGCGTCGGCTTCCATCGGCCGCCTCCTTCCCGCGGTCCGAAACGTGCGAGGAGAGCACGTTGGCTCCGACCTGGCAGCCCGGCTCCTCCACGGGGCGGCCGAAGACTGCGAAGAGCAGGTAGGCGCATTTCCAACACCATGTCGTGTCATTGCTCGCGTCGCGTCATGGCTGAAAACGTTTGGAAAAGTCGAATGGCGAAGCGCACATCGTATCGCGTCTCTTTAGGGTAGGCGTTGTTCACTCTGGTGGCGCCACCACACACGCCGGCGCCACTACATTGCTGGCGTCGCCAAAGAGCTGGCGCAGCCACAATAGCGGTGGCGGCTAGGCTAAGTTGAGTCGCTCTTGCCGCTCTGCCATTGGGGCTCTTTCACGGTGCGGGGCACAGCTGAAGAAGCGTGCAGTGTCAGAGATTCAAAAGCTGCTTGTGACACTGTGTGCGATTTGTGATTTTCCGAACGCGTCGCCTCTCTTCCTCTGCACGCTTCTCATTCTCACTCAAACTTTTGTGGTGATCAGATGTCAGACGCCGCCGACAACCTCGAGCTCGCCCGCGGTCACCTCGCCAAGGGCCTCGTCCAGCCGCGCAACCCCAACTTCCGTCAGCGAGCCGCCAGCCTACTGCTGACATCAGCCCTACACCAGCTGATGTCAGCACATGTTCTTGCCACCCACTGCAAGGACACTCTAAGGGAGACGGGCGCACACACTGTGGCAGTGGAAGGCATCGCCCGCTTGCATGCGGCCGTGGAGGAAGCGGACCCTGTAAGCCCCCCAGTGGCTCTTTCCCCAAAACCCTCCGGGTTGGGGATGGGTTGGGGTGGGCCATCCCAACCCATCCCTCGAGACAACAGACATCAATGTCTGTAGATATGATGACATGCTATGTGATGACATGCGGTAATGTGCGATATGATGTGGTGCGGTTCAAAACTACACCACGTCATGCCATGCCATGCCATGCCACCATGTTGTGCCATGCCATGCCATGCCATGCCATGCCATGCCGTGCCATACCATTCCATGCCATACGATGTCATGCAGTACTATGCGGCAGCATTGGATGTCATGCCATGCCATATTGTGCCATGTGGTGACCTGCAATGCCATACTGTACCTTGGGATGAAATGCTATGCGATACACATTGATCAAATGAAATGTGATTCCGTGAGGTGAAGTGAGATGTGATGCCATGTGATGCCATGTCATGACGTGCCATGCCATGCCATGCCATGCCATGCCATGCCATGCCATGCCATGCAATCCGAGGCAATGCAATGCTATGCAGTGTTCTTCCAGGTGTTGAGACGCCATGCAATTTCATGCCAAGCAATGCCAAGCCATGCCATGCAATCCAAATCAGCGTCATGCTATGCCATGCGATTCCATGTGATCCATGCCGTGCCATGGCATGCATGCAATGACGTGCCATCTGATGTCCATGCAATGCTATCCTATGCCAGGCCATACCATGCAATACCATGTCATGCAACTCTATGTCATGGTATGCCATGCCCTGCCATGCAAGGCCATGCTATGCGATGCCATGCCATGACATGCCATGCCATGCCATGCCATGCCATGCCATGCCATGCCATGTGATGCCATGCCATGCCATGCCATGCCATGCCATGCCATACCATGCCATGCCATGCCATGACAAGACATGCCATAAGATGGAACTCGGAAGATTCATGCTCCACTACGTCATGCTTGCCCATGCCCAGGTGCACCTCGCTCCTTCCCTTCAGAATGAAAGCAACTTTCTGGCTTTTTTCCGATTACACTACTTAGGCAACTTTGTTGAGGCAAATTGAGCTCAAAATCTCTTATTTTCTGTTTACAGGCACCGATACTGCTCTCCCTACTGCGTCGTGTGGACGACTTGTTGCGCCAGCAACCGGAAAGCAGCAAAGAGCATGAGCAGCAGCAGGTGCCCCACCGCGTCCTCGATGACGACGACAGTGACAGTGACGATGAGGATGTAGATGGTGGCAGCAGCAGCAGTGCCATCCCTCGGCCTATCATTCCCACACCTGCCGGCTTCATGGCGCACGTTGTGGTGGATCAGAGGGGAAGAGGAAACTACACCTCCATCAAGGTACACGCCCAAAAGGTCTCAAGTTAATGTTTCATATATGGATGAAACATTTTACATTTTCAAAGATGTCCCATGTTTCAATTGTGTCCTCCGTCAGTCTATCCTTTTTTTCTTCAGAAGGTGGGAATGATGTTACCTCCTTCATAATGCTTCTATATTCATGGATGCTCAGCAATATGTTCAACAGATTTGATTCCGTTGAAAAAACATCGCTGCATTTATACCTCCTCTGCCTCCCATCTTCCCTCGCAGGCGGCAGTAGACGATGCACCCAACGGAAAGGAAGGCTCACCCTACGTGATCTACATCCACGCTGGAGTGTACAAAGAGAAGGTGGAGATCAAGAAAGCCTACGTCACCGTCGTCGGCGATGGTGCTCACCACACCATCGTCACCGGCAGCGACAGCGTTGCTGGCGGCTCTACCACCTTCAAGTCTGCAACATTTGGTGAGCCCATGTCCCCATTCTTCTTGCCGTGATGATGAAGACTTTGGAAGACAATGTCCCCATTGCTCTTCTCTCCACTCCCACATGCACAAGCGTGTGGGAGTGGAGGACATGGGCATGCACGTGCACATGCATGGCAATGCGGAGTCAAAAGCAACAGAAAATCTGAATGTGGGTCAGCCTGAGTGTGTTCTTCATGTTCAACATGGTGTTCAACATATCCAGGTTGTGCTTGCATGCACATGCACATGTGCATGTCATGCATGCCTTGTGCCTAACAATCTTCATTGGGGGTGTGGGATGTTGTTTTGGGTACCGGGGAATGTCCATTGTCCACACGCGATGGATTCATTGCATGCAGCCGCGACAAAGCAGGGATTCACAGCCATCGGCATTCGCTTTCAAAACACGGCACAAGAAAGTCAGGCAGTGGCCCTACGCATCGGCGGCGACATGGCTATCATCCGCAACTGCGACATCTATGGCTCCCAGGTCAGTCCTCATATGCAAGTTGGAAACAATTGGAAAAATAAATCCAATCGCTTCGAAACTGCAATGTCTAATGGCTTCCAGCTACTGTTAGCCATAGCCACTCAACACAGCAATGGCCAGCTCCGGCTGCCCTGATGTCAGCAACATTGGATGTGATGATGTCAGCAATATTCCATGTGACGATGGCGGCCAGTGCTAGAACAACAGATTGTGAACATAAAAAGAAATGCTGAGACGTCTCAATCCACACATCTTCCCATCTATCATTCTTTTTGGCTATGCACAGGACTCGTTGTACGCGCACAACGGCCGCCAGTACTACTACAAGTGCAAGATCAGAGGCACAGTGGACTTCATCTTCGGCAAAGCAGCCGCCGTCTTTGACCAATGCGAAGTGCTCCTCCTGCAAAGGCCCAACAGCTTGGAGGCGGTGGTGATGGCTTCGGGGCGCGACGACCCAGCCATGCCGACTGGTCTTGTGTTTGTCAACGGTCAGATCAAGGGCAACGGCCCACCGTCAGCACGCTATGGGTTTCTGGGAAGGCCGTGGAAGCCCTACTCTAGGGAGGTGTACATCGACAACCACATGACTCAGGTGCAAATGGCTCACACATCACAACCCACATATTCCCTCTTCTCCTTTTGTGGCATCAGCGCTAGGTTCCATTCATTCCTTTTCAGCGGAAATGCTCAGCAAGGAATACCTTCTTTGAGAATTACTCTTGGGATTGGGGAAGCCTATCCCACTGGTTTGAGTGCATGGCTCCGACATAGGAGTCCAGGGTTCAGGTCCAGTTGTGGAAACTTTGCCTAGGCAGCTCTTGGGCCGAGCTGGCCAGGGCTTAAGGTCTACATTTGGCAACTGCCTTGGGGCCCTACCGTGCCGGTAGGATGGCAAAAGCTGGTAAGAACCCAGCACCAGAAAAAGAAAAAAAAAAAGGAAAAAAAACTTCGATTGCTCAGTGCTCTGTCCTCAGATTTCTCCACCTTCACTTGCACCCACAAAGTGCCTTGTCCTATTCCGAGTGTTTCAAGAATGCATCAAGTGAGTAAATGTGCACACCAGTGACTCTAACCTAAAGCCACCGTCCCTTTCCCCCAAGTCGTCCTGATTTGCCTCCCCTCCTCCCTTCCCCTACCCGCATGCCATTCCTGGCCATGTTGTCAGGTGATTCATCCAGAGGGGTGGATGACATGGGGAGGCTCCAACTGGGACAACCATCCATACTACGCCGAGTGGAACTCGAAAGGTCCGGGAGCAAATCCCCACGGACGCGCAAGCTTTGCCACCCCGGGCACGCGGGTGCAAAGTGCCGAAGCCACAGCATTTCTGCCGCAGCCATTGCTCCATTTGTCTTCCTGGGTGGGAGCGCCTCCCTTTGTCGTTCCCGTGCTGCCTTTTGCAAAGGCCGTGTGATGAAGCGTGCGATTGTCTCAAGGATTGTAGGGGTACAGGGAAAGGATCAGGAGACTGGTGTCAACTTCACATGGCTTCGCGACTCAGAGAGTGCCTACTAGTGCATGCACTTCTCATGCAGAGCGGGATCTATTTCAGAGGGGGACAACTTGTCCCTCAGGGGCCTGTGAGGACTCATCTGGAGCCACCGCGATCAGTTGCATGGTACACATCCTCTTACCAGAACTTCATCGATCCAAAAGGTTCCTCAGAAGGATTATTTTTGGTTTTTTTCTGTGGTTTTATGTAACAATCTCCTCCCTGTAACAGTACAATGTACAATATTTTGTTCCAAGTTTCCAGAAATGTACAATATTTTGTTTCTCTCTCTCTCTCTCTCTCTCTCTCTCTCTCTCTCTCTCTCTCTTTCTCTCTCCTTCTCCATCTCCTTCCTTGACCTGCAGTTTTACAAAGGGGACAGATTCAGGTGTCAGAAAATTCTGGACGTCTCAACGTTCCAGAAACCAATGAACACCTATCTGTACCTACCCTTCAGCAGCTACCACCCCCGCAGCTGCTTACGGGCCTTTGTTACTGCAGAACTCCAGAGGTATCTTTTGAGAACCTCAACAGCCGCGGAGTTCAAAAAGATCCGGGACCTCTTCTTCTCTCGGCTCCGAGCACGCGGCTACCCACACAACTTTCTGCTCCCCCTCTTCCTCCAGGTCAAACACACGCAACGGCCAGAAAAAATCAAAGCCGCCAAGCTACGAATCACCTCTGGACCGAAGCCGCTCGGGCATAGACCCCTTGTGCTGAAAGCCTCTCTGAACCCACGAACAGAGGGCCTGCACTTGGGGTTTTTTTTAAAACGCTTTGCAAAGCGTTTAGAAAAATTTAATCCTACTGTGTTCCCACCCCGAGCTATTTTGGCCTGGCGCCTACCTTGCAAGCTGCGTTCTTTTCTTGTTCGGTCCAGGCTCAAGACCCGGCCGAGCATCAAGAAAATGCCGCAGCCTCGGAACCTCCTACGCGAAGCAATTGCATTGTCTTGTCGCATCGCAGGGGCTGATCTGGCGACCTTGGCACCATCCGAGGAACCTGGAAGTCATTCCTGGGTGGGAACACCTCCCTTGGTTGTTCCCGTCACGCCTTTCGCAAAGGCGGTTTGATGAAACGTGCAATTTTCTCAAGAATGGGAGAGGTGGCGAGGAAGGACTAGAAGAGTGGAAACTTGATTTTTAGAAATTTCCTATTGGTGGGGGACAACTTGTCCCTCAGGAGCGACCAATTGCGCAATTGCAGCACTGCTGGTGCTTGTTCTTCCGTCTTCCGAAATCAAATTCTTGCCTCGAGAATTGGAGAGGTGGGGAGGAAGGACTAGGAGGCTGGTGGAAACATCACATGGCTTTGGGGTTCTGAGAAGGAAAACGTATCCCTCAGGGGCCAGTAAGGGCTCATCTGGAGCCACCTCGATCAGTGGGATGGTACACATCCTCGTACCAAAATGTCATTTATCCAAGTCGTTCCTTTCATGAACAGTGATGTACGATGTTTTGTTCCAATTTTCCAAAACTGCATCGCGTTTCCCTGCTCCTCTGCCCCCCCTCCTCTCTCTCTCTCTCTCTCTCTCTCTCTCTCTCTCTGTATATATACATGTATATATACATATATATACATATATATATGTATATATATATATATATCTCAATCTGTGTGTTTATGTGCATGGGGAAAGTTTGTGTGTGTGTGTGTGTGTGTGTGTGTGTGTGAGTGTGTGTGTGCGTGTGTGTGTGCATGCGTGTCTTCTTGCACTCTTCATTACTTTTAGAGGAAAGATTGCAAAAGGATTGTTGCAGAAGGCTTTTAGAATAAGCACAATGTTGTTTTCATGGATGATAAAGAATGCAATAGAGAAAATGGACCTGTGTCTAAAAAAAACTAGCCAAAAAAGGTGAAGGTAATATCACGCATATCATGGGCTCATGGAGCACGCTCGCAAAGCATCGGATATCGCTATTTCATGAAATTTGCAAGCATTGTCCGAGATGTTATTCAGGCTTGAGGCATGAGCGGGATATAGCACCACTAAAAGTTGGATGGAGAAATGGTTCACATGTGCTAGCTGTAGGTAGTCTCCACGAGGATGTGGTCATCCTGTGTGAATTTTTAGATGAAAGATCCTGATCGAAGGCAGAAAGACACCCAAATCTCATGTCTTGTGCAGCCGCAGCTCCATCTTGGCCAGCAGCAGCAATGAAATCTGCCACAACATGTCCTTGGGGCAGCAGCAGGTGGAAGCAAAAGTTAGCTATAGTCGGCTTTGATTTTTGTGCTTTAACAGCAGCTGTGCACTGCAGCAGACAGCTGGGGCCAATGAGTGCATTCTGCCACACTAGTGTCTAACCGCACCTGGCAGCAGCAGTAAGAGCAGCCCAGTAGCAGAAGATGCAGCAGCAGCTTTGAAAACAGTGAATGCAGCAGCAGCAGCAGTAGCAGCAACAGTAGCAGCAGCAGCAGCGGCAGTAGCACCATCATAGGAAGCAGCAGCAGCTGCAGCAGCAGAAGCAGCAGTAGCAGTAGCAACAGCTGCTTGGGGAGGGAAGAAGCAGCATGCTCAGGAGAAGAAACAGAATCAAAGACATCTCCTTAGCATCAGACAGAGTGAAAACCATGTTGACAATGAGGGCGGGAAAAACAATGCAGCAGGGATGGGGACATTGACATGAGCAAAGGGAAGCCCTTAGACAACACTCTATGCTGTCATGGCCCATGTGATAGTAGAATAATTTTTGGCAGATACTCATCACTCGCAATGACTTTCCGATCCTGCTATCAACAGACTTTCATTTTCAGGCTGATTGGAATTGGAAATAATTTTTAGGGCATGCAGGCCCATGCACAAACGAACATGAGCTCTGTGTGTGAGTGCGATGCAAGACGGCAAAAATTTGGCTAAGTCTGGAACGCTGAATATAAAGAACAAGGAGAGTTTTCAAATGAGCCCCTAGCGGGCTTATATAGGGGCGCCGGCAACTAACCGCACCGGGCCCCGTCACCCCTGCTGAACCGAAATGACTCAACAGGGAGAACACACTGTATACACCACAAGAGCAACAAAGGTGGTCTCCTCGAGGCACCGGAACAGCTCGCCGAGTGCCCGGGTCTCGACCACCGAGAAAATATGAGCAGTGTCAAAACATCTCGGAATCAACGTCCAGACATCACAAACGGCTTTCCGAACGTCGAAAGCCCCACAACAGCCATCGGGTCTCCTCGTCGCACCGATACAGTCAACCGGGTGCGCGGGTCTCAACCCACCGAGAAAACTCTCCTGCCTCCTGACAAGCCCACATGGCTGTCGGAACGCATCGACCGCGTCTCGCCAGCGCTGTCGTAGGTGCTGGAGAAGTCTCGGTGCAGTCCGGAGGCCCGTCGTGTCGTCACGCCCTCCTCTGCCATATACCCCGAATGTGGGTATATCGGTAAACTAGCAGTGTCGGTCGTGACGGGTGGAAGCCACACAAACCAACACTCCCCCTGGCTGACATAGCCGTCCACGCCAGAACGAATGAAC